>JAEDXX010000040.1:0-600000 GCA_021725515.1 Epicauta chinensis
CTCATCATCGCTATTTTCTTCACATTGTTCTTCAAATTCTAAGCTCTTCATAATAAGAGCCTATCATCGTCTATGTTTTGCCCAAGACCCATATCATCGGCTACGATACCACCGGACAGTTTGGACTTTTCCTCGCCACAAAAAAAGCCATGATTAAAGCGTATTTCTGATGTCGCATCAAAATTCGATATACGCAAACACACAAATCGTTCTCCTTTGGGCAATTTTCTAGAGAATTATGGATTTTCTCAAGCAGCAGATCGGTGATTAAGAGCTTTCTGTTTTTGGATACGTTGCAATGCTTTTCTTGCCGAATGTTTTTTTTTTGTGCAGAAACTCCATTAATTCAAAAAAATATCCAACTGATAAACAAACAGCAAGATAACCAATCACAAGCCGACATGGTTGCCAAATCAACCAGCAAAAAACCTGTTCATTGTCTTAAATCTGAATTAAAAACAGATTAGATTTTCAATTTTGGTCGTGTTAGTGATGATGCTCTATTGCTTTTCAATACTGAAAGAATTGCTGAATTGAATTGAAAATTAAGCATTTTCGAAACTTATTTGACGAGCCGTGACAACGTTGCACTATAACCGTGTTGTTTAAATTTAGGGACATTTGTTATTATTTTATTGGAGATACTTAGTACGCAGCGTTGCCTGATTTATGAAATTTTTAATAAATCAAAATCATTGAGTTTAAAAATTACAATTAACAAATAGTTTAAATCACAGGTTTTTTAAAAGTAAAAGAAAGTTTTACAAGTACAAACGAACTAAAGAAACTTGAAAATAAAAAAATAATGTAGACAAAAGCGTAAGTGTGGCAACGTTGAAACTATGTTATTCTTGATTTATTAGGGAAATTTATCGTTATTATACTGTGACGATGGTTGGCAGTAAACGCGATGTTGCCTGATTTACGACTTATAAGTAAATCTACTTATTATACCATGACGTCCCAATAAAATTCTAAAAATATTTTATTTATTAACTTAATTTTTATGTTTTGAATAAGCTAATATTGCTTTTAAAATACAAAAAAAAAATGATATGATGAAATTGTGGTAATTAAACCAAAAAAAAAATAAAAAAATGGGCAGAAAAACAAAAAAAAAAGTACGCCATCTATGTAACAATCAATAGACTACAATAAAATTACAGTGTACTACATCTTTAATTACTTTAGTGCAGTGTATATTATTTAGATGGCGCTGCTAAAATTTGAGGTTAGGTCACAACACGTGTTATTGCTTTGTTTTCAAAAAGAAAAACCACAAAATCGGTAAAATAATATATTAATTCAGAATTATAACAAATTTTTTTTTATAGATAAAAACGTGAATTAAATGATATTATAAGAAATATTAATAAAATTATCAAAATACCGTATGATAAAAGATGTTTATACAACTCGACAAAATTGTATTTTATTAAAATTGCTATTGGATCTTTACAAACAACTTGCAATTGTTTTTGTTTTCTTCGTAAAAAAAAATCCAAAACTGCATGTCGTCTTCAATTGCTTCAAAACGTTTTCTTCATGTCGACAACAGTTTTGTATCCAGATACTTGTCCTTAAAACTCTTTTTAATCTATTTTTTTTTTTAATTTTTTAATAAGTTATCACATTAATTACTCACACAGTTGTTGGTTGCTATTGGATGTCTCTAAACAATTAGCAATTGTTTCTGTTTATTTGCTGAACGGTTGCTATGACGGTTTCTATAAACAACTTGCAATTGTTTTTGTTTTCTTCGTAAAAACAATCCAAAACTGCATGTCATCTTCAATTGCTTCAAAACGTTTTCTTCATTTCCACAACAGTTTTGTATCCAGATACTTGTCTTTAAAACTCTTTTTAATCTATTTTTTTTTTAAATTTTTTATTAAGTTATCACATTAATTACTCACACAGTTGTTGGTTGCTATTGGATGTCTCTAAACAATTAGCAATTGTTTCTGTTTATTTGCTGAACGGTTGCTATGACGGTTTCTATAGACAACTTGCAATTGTTTTTATTTATTTATTAGTTGAAAAATGTTCGATTTCTATTAAATATTTATTTTATTTTCAATTTATATAAAAATAAGGTTATGTTGCTTTTAAATTAAATAACTGGAACATACCTTGGTAACTAATTACAAGTTACTATAATTACATATGGTAACATGACGACCACCATTATTCGCTTGTAAACTCGATTTTGTATTAGGATATTAGGAGGTGGTTGGAGGTATGCGACTATTATTATTATTATTATTTTGGTTTCTTATGTGTATTTTTACTAGATGGCGCTGTCTTAATGTTTCGTATTTTTTTTCCACAAGTCTATTATTAAATGTAATTTACTTATATTCTAATTATAGATTTGTGCAAGATGAATTTATTTAAAGAAAAAATCATAATTGTTTTAAAGTAATTGTTTATAATTTTATTAATATTATAATTTTTATTTGTGCGCCCTCTATGTTAACAATCAATTGTTAACAACAATTAAATTACAGTGAACTGTATTTCTAGTTACATTTAGTGCAGTCTATAATTGTATAGATGGCGCGCTATGATAAAAAAAAATAAATTTAAATTTAAAAATACCATTATAAAAAAATAATTAACAAAACAATTAAGACGAGCGTCTGCTTAATAAATAATGTGTCGAATATCGGAGTTTTACACTGCAGTTTTCTTGTGAGATATTGAACACAAACAAAAAAATCCCTAGAAATATCACTATATTCAATGGTACCAACTTAAACATATTATATAAGTATCTAGGCGGCATGATAGACAAGTGACAATAGAAATTATCTCTTCATAACACCTTCTGTAAAGCTTTTTCTACACAAATTCTTGTTCCACAAATTATTTTGTTATTTATACACAATTTTTATTCACAACGTAGTACTTAAAATGCTTTATCTCCTAGTGATTAAAGTATCGCTTTTTCTTATAGTAAAAATCTACAATTCCAAATGAATATTTTCAGCATTTTCTATAAAAAAATACTTCTGTTGTTCGAATAATTCCACAAATGCTTCGGTAAATTTCCGATGAAGTGCATCGATTTGTTCCGTGGTAGGTTCATCGATTTTTTGCACCTCAATCGGATCACCGACAACAACTGTGATAGGTCGCCGATGCGGTAAAATACCGAAAGAATATTGGAACAATCCCCTGCCTAACGGTATGATCGGTGCACTGCCTATTAATTGTTTCACAAACTCTTGGAATTTCCTCAAATTTCGCCCATCCAATTGTTCAAAAACATCAACTTCACCGAACGACACGACCGGTACTAATGGTGTTCCAGTTTTTAATGCAACCCGTACGAAACCTTTACGTTTCTTTAGCAAGATTTTATAATGTCCGGGGCGACTGTAGAATGCTTCAGCTGTACCACCAGGCAATAATACAACAATATTTCAAGAGCACTAAATTAAATCTAGATCCCTTTTAAAAACAAAAAAAAAAAAAAACTAAAAGTGTATGGAACGCCGCTGGTTAGAAGTGAAACTTCTTGGGTTAGAGATGAAGTTTATTTATTTTTTTGATTGGTTTATTTTCGTTCTGTCGTTGTCTGGAAGCTCGATTTGTATCTGCAATTGTCTTTTTCTGTATTTACATTTACAGGTTAATTTATAACTTCAAAAATTATCGCGGTAAGCCTTGAAATTTTAGTTTCCTTCCAGAGGGCGCTCTATATCACTCAATGCCACCAACTTTAGATCCTAGTGTGTTTATTTTACACACAGTTGGCGGAACTGACAGAGTATAAGCGACGCTATTGGTAACGCCCCCACTCTTCTGTTAGAGGAGAAGTGTTTCCCCTCTCACGGAGTCTCGCAGTTTCGTTACATAGGGAAAATACATTGGAAAATATTTACACACAAGCGCGCGCCTAAAGAAGTTTCACTTAAAACAAAAAAAATTGAATCCGTAGTGCCCTTATCGCGGGGATTCCTCCGCCTCAAAGCGCCCTTATATGTTTTGCATAACTTGCATTGCCTTTAGCAGGAATCGAAACAAAGTCAGTTTTAATTAACAACAGTTTTCTTCAAGCTTGAATTCAATTTTCTCGAGAAACAGTGGAAATTTTCAGTTTCATTCCTATATTTCAGTTAAAGAATATTTCAAATTATTACAGTTTTGTGAATTGTTCTAAAAAGTTCGTTCAACTATCCTTTCAATTGAAATTTTTTTGGAATTTTAGACTCTATCATGGTAACATCGATTGTTAAATTATTAGTGACAAAAAGTGTGTGTAGTGAATTTCAATGTAGTGAAGTGCAATGTCGTTGAGAAGAGAAATCCATTAAAGGTAGGCTTTACAAATTCGTCCACAGGGTTTTATAGGGCCATTATAGGGATCAATAATAGGAGTGTGTTAGGATGTTAAAAGGAAGTGCGGCAAAAGCGGATTTTCCATGGGCCTAATCAAGTTCCCCACTCCCCACTTCTTTTCAATGCAAGTCTGCATCCCCAAATAGTGTTAAAGAATATTTCAACGGAGACACCTCTGGCTATTTCCAGCTACTTTGACCGTTGACCTCTGCCTTTTTGTTGTAATCTGACTATACATTTAGTAAAGTGGAAAGTGGTGTCCACACAGTAACCTTGTGTTTAACAATAGAAAAACGATTAGAATACATTACTTTAATGTTTGAAAAGTTGCCTGCACGTTTACCAATTTTTTTTCCACGTCTACCAAATTATAAGTTAATTCTATAAAAACCAATGTTACAACAAAATTATCCACTGATAGCAAGAGGTCGCAAAACCTTTTACTTTCTTTAGATTAGGCTTGAATGACTAAAACAAAAAAACAAAAAAAAAACTATTATCAAAACAACATCCGCCTCCATTGCGCAATATTTTTAAAGTATAATTATTAAAAAAAAAAAGAAACATAAAACAAGAGTTTGCTTTTAAACACTGGCTGTTTAATTGTTGATTTGTTGGGCTGTGTGTGCATTCAATAAATCAAGTAAGTGTTTCACAATTTTGTTTACTTATAAATGTTGGTACAACACCGACTTGATGCCCTACATAATTAACGTGTGGTAAGTGAATATAATAACGGCCAACACTTTACATTTGCAAAGCAAATTTAACCACTCTTTAGAGTCAGTTTCAAGATACTTATTTGCCTTGGATCGCCTTCAATAACCGATTCGTTTACTATCATTTTTTTTCATTTTTTTTTATCCACTAGTGGATAAAGTGTGGCAGTACACAAGATTTTTTTCCAATACGTGCCCTTAAATAAATTATTCATCTAGTTGCTGGTTGTATTGGTTGCTATTGGATCTTTACAAACAACTTGCAATTGTTTTTGTTTTCTTCGTAAAAAAAAATCCAAAACTTCGTGTCATCTTCAATTGCTTCAAAACGTTTTCTTCATTTCCACAACAGTTTTGTATCCAGATACTTGTCTTTAAAACTCTTTTTAATCTATTTTTTTTTTTTAAATTTTTTATTAAGTTATCACATTAATTACTCACACAGTTGTTGGTTGCTATTGGATGTCTCTAAACAACTAGCAATTGTTTTTGTTTATTTGCTGAACGGTTGCTATGACGGTTTCTATAAACAACTTGCAATTGTTTTTGTTTTCTTCGTAAAAACAATCCAAAACTGCATGTCGTCTTCAATTGCTTCAAAACGTTTTCTTCATTTCGACAACAGTTTTGTATCCAGATACTTGTCCTTAAAACTCTTTTTAATCCATTTTTTTTTAAATTTTTTATTAAGTTATCACATTAATTACTCACACAGTTGTTGGTTGCTATTGGATGTCTCTAAACAACTAGCAATTGTTTTTGTTTATTTGCTGTCGGTTGCTATGACGGTTTCTATAGACAACTTGCAATTGTTTTTGTTTTCTTCGTAAAAAAAAAATCCAAAACTGCATGTCGTCTTCAATTGCTTCAAAACGGTTTCTTCATGTCCACAACAGTTTTGTATCCAGATACTTGTCCTTAAAACTCTTTTTAATCTATTTTTTTTTTTTAATTTTTATTAAGTTATCACATTAATTACTCACACAGTTGTTGGTTGCTATTGGATGTCTCTAAACAACTAGCAATTGTTTTAGTTTATTTGCTGAACGGTTGCTATGACGGTTTCTATAAACAACTTGCAATTGTTTCTGTTTATTTATTTATTGAAAAATGTTCGATTTCTATAAATTTTATTTTATTTTCAATTATAAAAATAAGGTTATGTTGCTTTTAATTAAATAACTGGAACATACCTTGGTAACTAATTACAAGTTACTATAATTACATATGGTAACATGACGACCACCATTATTCGCTTGTAAACTCGATTTTGTATTAGGATATTAGGAGGTGGTTGGAGGTATGCGACTATTATTATTATTTTGGTTTCTTATGTGTATTTTTACTAGATGGCGCTGTCTTAATGTTTCGTATTTTTTCTTCCACAAGTCTATTATTAAATGTAATTTACTTATATTCTAAATTATAGATTTGTGCAAGATGAATTTATTTAAAGAAAAAAATCATAATTGTTTTAAAGTAATTGTTCATAATTTTATTAATATTATAATTTTTGTTTGAGCGTCATCTATGTAACAATCAATAAACAACAATTAAATTACAGTGAACTGTATTTCTAGTTACATTTAGTGCAGTCTATAATTGTATAGATGGCGCGCTATGATAAAAAAAAATAAATTTAAATTTAAAAATACCATAATAAAAAAATAATTAACAAAACAATTAAGACGAGCGTCTGCTTAATAAATAATGTGTCGAATATCGGAGTTTTACACTGCAGTTATCTTGTGAGATATTGAACACAAACAAAAAAATCCCTAGAAATATCACTATATTCAATGGTACCAACTTAAACATATTATATAAGTATCTAGGCGGCATGATAGACAAGTGACAACAGAAATTATCTCTTCATAACACCTTTCTGTAAAGCTTTTTCTACACAAATTTTAGTTTCGTTCCAGAGGGCGCTGTACATCGACCAATGACACCAACTTTGTAAAAACACAGTTGGCAGAACTGACAGAGTGTAAGCGACGCTATGGCAACGCTCCCCTCCAATCTAACAGCTTAGAGGCGGCGTTTTCGAATCAATAATAATTAAATCGCAGTAAGCCAAAACTCTTTTTTTTTTTAAATTAAATTTCCACTGAACTATCGATCTTTTACTGTCCCCCTTTTCACAAGGATTTCGTCCGGAAGATCAGATCCGATCCTTTTTCAAAGGATTCAATAATTTGAGACAATTAAAAAAAATAATAAACAACAAAATTGACGCAATCCGTCGGAGATTACAACAGATCTGTTCTCATTTTGTTTTAATAGCCGTTTTCAAAGGATTTTCCGTCGGTAATTATTACGGATCTAACAAACTTGATTAATTCAAAAGAAATGGCGGATTGTGGACCGTTTTAGTTGAAATTGTTTATAAAAATATTTGAAATGACTAAAATTTCTAGCGATTTTCGAAAGCTGCACCCGCGTATAGGCAACACATCATACTTGGTATTTTCAGTTTCAAAAGAAAATCCCTAGATGGCGCGCAATCGTAATTATTATATGAGGGCTACAATTAGCTGTAATTTAGTTTTCTTAACTAGAAAATCCCTAGATTGCGCGCGATTCTTTTGAATCGTAACAGTAGCGTCTCGTTGTTTGTAGATTAATCGAAATCACTTTAAAATAAATATTAATTAAAGTATTTTCGTCGACAATTATTACGCCTTAATCTAGGCAACACAATAATAACTTATCAACAGTTTTTTCTAACGTGAGATTAGCAGCAGTTGGTATTGGAGTTTGATAAAAAAATCCCTAGTGTGCGTAATTTTTTTGTTTAAATCGTATCATTGTTGATGTAAAGTTGACCAAACTTTTAAGATTTTTTAAAATTCGTTTAAATGGAAATGTATTTAAACAAATTGATTTCTAAAATTTAAGCAATCTAGGCACAAATTAATCAACATATGATTTTTTGTAGGTTAAGTGTTAAAAAGAAAATCCCTAGATTGCGCTCGATTTTTTCAATAACAATTGAAAAACATTACTGTGCTAAGTCATATGATTCACTATCCAAAATGGATGCCGTTCATTTACACAACCAATTCTCGAAATAATCAATAATTCCTAAACGATTATAATTAAAAAAATGTAATTAATCGATTTCCGACGACCCATTATTTCTATTTTTTTTTGTTTTTTTGTTTAATAAAACTATAGAAAATCGATATAAATTATTTAAAACACACACACATTAAAGTGAGGTTATGGTTTGTTGATAATTTGACAATTGCTAGCGTCGGTTTTGCAGCGTTTTGATTGGTTGTTAGTCATGATGGCGATGATCGACTAGTTGTCGCCCTATTCGATATTTGTGGAAATATACCGTTCTTCTCAAATTGTGAAGAACCTATTCTAATTAAATAAATCCAATTAAATTTCAACTAATTTGTTTTTATTGATCAATTACATCCAATTTCTTTATAAATAATTGCTAATTATTCTAATTATTAGAATGAGCAAGTGAAATAGAGCCATTATTGTTCTTCTCTTATACATATATATATATATATATATATATATACGGGGTGTTTCACAAATGAACGGCATAGTTTTATGCAATGAATCCAAAAATATTTCAGTTTTCTGATGACTCTGATTGGAAATAATAATTGAAAAAGATTACTGTGCTAAGTCATCTGATGATTCACCACATTCAAAATGGATGCCGTTCATTTTACACAACGAAATAATCGATAATTCCTAAACGATTATAATTAAAAAAAAAAATGTAATCAGCCTCAAACAACACGCATACATATCACTTTATTACAAATTATTACACATCCCTAATTAATAATAATTAATAATAATTTGCAGCAATGAGAGGAAAATTATTAAAACAAATAACGGATAGAATTTAGATTTTTTTTACTCTAATAATTTTGAACCAAAAAAAAAATGTTTCTTTTTGGCACTCGGGACGGAAAAAAATCGAAAAAACAATTGAGAATCTCATTGCATTCCACAAATTAGTCAAACTGTACGCGCGTTACACACTAAGCGTATACAGGTGTGGCAGACGATAATTGGGTACACGTCCATAGAGTGCCCTAGTTATTCTGCCACTACTGTAGATAATAATCAAAATATTGCGTGTGTCTGTACTGAGTTGATCCGAACAAGCAATTTCAAAGAATAATTCGAGATACAGTGAAGGCGATCGATTTAAACTGTCATTTAAATTGGCAATTTATTGAAGTTTAAATCAAGTGCCATCACTGTATATATAGAAAATACTAAGTACTTTAGGAGTAGTTAAAAAAAATATTTGTTCCTCATCAACTTAACTCTTTGATATGTTGTTTACTTCATTATTATTATTACTATCAATTCAGTAAAAGAAATTTAAATTATTACGAATCAGTCTTTATAACAATTTTATTGTTACATGTGGAGGAACAAACACTTTTTACGTGTTATTTACATAAAATTAATCGATTTTTTATAAAAATGTGTGAAAAACTAAATAATAATTGTAATAATTATTCTAATAATCACTAGTGCCTGTTTTTGTTTCTTAACTCATTACCAATGACTTTGTGATTTATTATAAATGGGGATGAAATCTCGATTTCAGTCTAATTAATTGCGTTAATGATCGTTTTGTAATCATTAATTAATTAATTAATTTAATTAATTAATTAAACACGCTTACATACACACAAACATACATACATTTATACGAATTAAAAATCTAAACAAATTACTAATTAATTTAATTATAAATTGAGAATAAATTGATAATTGTCTTTGTTTATATATAGTCTTTTTAATAATGCATCTTCTTATTATTATTATCATCATCGATAGTACTAATTAATTTAATTAATTTAATTAATTAAGAGTGAAATTTTGGTTGTCTCTTCCATTGATTAATCAAGATTAAGTGGATTTATTAATTAGAGAATTAATTCAAACGTTCCCCTCACTGGGTAGAACAATCGAGACCGATTTTCGTGGACCATTCCGAATTTGTTGTGCTGGTACATCATCATCAAAACTAGCATCAACCAGTTTCTCTTCATCTGGTACTTGGACTAGATTCGGACTGTATAAATCAACCAAAACAACAAAACGACTCAGTAATCACGAATTGCAAAACAAAAAACATAAGACACACACCTTTCCAATGTGGCTGAAGAAGAAGGAGGCGGTGGTGGTGGTGTTGGTGTTCTTGATAGTGGAAAACTGGCAACTTCACGGCTCACATTCAACGAACGTATCGAACCGAACGGTTGGTCAGGTGATGATAGTTGAGCTGCTGCCTGCGGTACCATAACGCTACAAATTGTTAATTAAAATTTATGAAAACAAAAAAAACAAACACGAACGTCACTGGTAATTTTCAAAATTCGCGCCTTTATTCTAACGAAATTCAACTAATTGTAGCCCTATTATTTGTAGTGTATTTAATATTGCCTATATTCCAGGCGTTTGTTTGTATACTTTATTATAACCAGCCCCCTATCACTCCATGTTTCAAAAAATGGTTCGATGTCGGGACACCAGACAGGTAGCGCTAGTAGTCCTTTGCACCGATCACCTTTACGGGAGCGTTGAATTAAATTTTATTAAATTTTACTTATTAAGAACAGTTTAATTATAACATTATAATTATTAATTTTTTATTAACAATAATAATAAAATGATAATCACCAATCAAAATCAATAATTTCTGTCCGATATCTATGCGATATAATAATAATAACTAGTAAACTGCGGTCATCACACACGGTGCAAAGGACCACCAGCGCCCTCTAGAAGAACTAAAATCACGGGACATATTCGTTCGCTTTTTGTGTTGTTTCGTCCTATGGAGTTATAGGGGGGGGGGTGATTACAACGTAATTCAACTAATTGTAGCCCTAATCTTTGTAGTGTATTTAGTATTGCCTATATTACAGGCGTTTGTTTTATACTTTATTATAACGTAATTCATCTAATTGTAGCCCAATGTTTGGTGCTTGTATTTAATATTGCCTATATTCCAGGCGTTTGTTTGTATACTTTATTATAACGTAATTCAAGTAATTGTAGCCCGATTCTTTGAAGTGTATTTAGTACTGCCTATATCCCAGGCGTTTGTTTTTTATATCGCCAAAATTCATACTTTTAAAAATAAATAAACAAAAAAAACCTTGTAATTTATCATTGGAATACGTCACTGGTAATTTTCAAAATTCGCGCCTTTATTCTAACGAAATTCAACTAATTGTAGCCCTAATCTTTCTAGTGTATTTAGTATTGCCTATATCCCAGGCGTTTGTTTTTTATATCGCCTAAATTCATACTTTTAAAAATAAATAAACAAAAAAAAACCTTGTAATTTATCATTGGAATACGTCACTGGTAATTTTCAAAATTCGCGCCTCTATTCAAACGAAATTCAACTAATTGTAGCCCGATGTTTGATGCGTGTATTTAGTATTGCCTATACTCCAGGCGTTTGTTTTTTTATATCGCCTAAATTCACTTTTAAAAATAAATAAACAAAAAAAAAACTTGTAATTTATCATTGGAATACGTCACTGGTAATTTTCAAAATTCGCGCCTCTATTCAAACGAAATTCATCTAATTGTAGCCCGAAAATTTGAAGTGTATTTAGTATTGCCTATATTCCAGGCGTTTGTTTTATACTTTATTATAACTCAATCCAACTAATTGTAGCCCGATGTTTGGTGCGTGTATTTAGTATTGCCTATATCCCAGGCGTTTGTTTGTATACTTTATTATAACGTAATTCAACTAATTGTAGCCCGATTATTTGAAGTGTATTTAGTATTGCCTATACTCCAGGCGTTTGTTTTTTTAATATCGCCTAAATTCAAACTTCCAAAAATAAATAAACAAAAAAGAAACCTTGTAATTTATCATTGGAATAAGTTATTTAAGCATCACGTTGATGCACATCCTGGCAATTTGGCATGTGAAACTGTAAAGGATTTTAAATAAATACACGTTGACGTTTCAAGAATCCCAACAAAATGGTGTGTTGTTTAATCGATAGTTTTGTCATAGACTTGGAATGTTTTTTGTTTTTTTTAATAACAAATTATAAATGTAAATGAACTTTTAATAAGAGTTGGTGGTTGAACGATTTCCTGCGACCAACACACCTTTTTAATTCTTTCGCCATATAAAAGACGAATAGGAGACGACAACAATAGGCGGATATTAATTTTTCTAATATCAAACCCCATCCTACACAAATCCCACAATAATTATTTATTGATTAAAAATCGATTAGAATCGATGAGAACCCAATTAAATAGAGAGAGAGAGGGGGTGAGAAGGGGTGGGGGGTAGTAGTTTAATCTAAATTTAGTCAGTACCTAAATGTGTGTGGGTTGAATGGACGACGTCCGTCCTCAATGTCTTTTTTTGTGTTTTTCTATAAATAGACGAATATTTCAAAATTACTTTTCAAAATACACACAATTGTCTATGGTGAATTTTCAAAAATTAATCAAAAGAAATACAATAGCTATTTTACTGTATGAGGTGGTAAACTCATATTTTATCCAGCGAGTGGATAAAGAGACTTTACCACCGTGTAGTTTTGACATTAACTATTCATACAGTTGTCAATCGTTGGTTGCTATTGGATCTCTCTAAACAACAAACAATTGTTTTTGTTTATTGGTTGCTATGGCGTTTACCCATCTCAACGGTTGGCGTTGAGGTGGGTTAAAGTGCTGCTTTACCATCGAGTTTGTTTTTGAACAAACAAAAAAAAAAACTGTTCATACCTCACCGATCCGGAATTGACGAGGAATGGTAACGGTGTGGGACATTGACTGTGCGGTGAACTTGCCAACGAACTTCTCGTACTTGACACTTGACTATGTGGACATTGCGGTGGACCTCCTACAGCTATAGCAGCGGGACCTTTCTTCCTCGGCCAACATAATGTACACGTAGTACCACTGCCGCCACGTTCTATTGCAGCTATAAAAAAACAAAAACAAACAAATTAAAACATACGAATATCACGTGTAACTAGATAGATCAATATTCAAATAAGACACGTGATTTTTGCACGTGTTATGTTATCTTTTAATATTTTGTAAAGTGGAAAATTTCCCGATTATAGGGTTGTTTGTTGTTGTTGTTGTATATCATATGTTTGAAAATAGAAATGTCGCATTACAGATGTTTTATTTATAGAAAAGTATTAAGTGGTGTTTCTGTTATTATTATTAATAATAATATTCGTCTATCTTTGTCGTAAATGATTATATTTAAAGACCGGATGATTGTTGGATTAGAGGAAATTTCAATTTATCTCCTTTTATTAAAGTTGATTCAATCAATTACGTATTCAATTCGTCAAAAAAAATTACACATATTAATGCCGTATTTAGAATTAACCACAAAGAATCTGCATTACTGCATTGATCACAAAGAAACAAGGGTAAATTCAAGGTCCTATTATTTTGGTCATCCCTGTACGTCTAAATTCCGCATTCTATACAGAATGTTTCATTCGAAAAGTGAACGTAATTGATGCTTACTATTTTGGTCATCCCTGTACGTATAAATTCCGCATGCTATACAGAATGTTTCATTCGAAAAGTGAACGTAATTGATGTTCACTATTTTGGTCATCCCTGTATTATGTCTAAATTCTGTATTCTATACAGAATGTTTCATTCTAAAAGTGAACGTAATTGATGCTTACTATTTTGGTCATCCCTGTATTATGTCTAAATTCTGTATTCTATACAGAATGTTTCATTCTAAAAGTGAACGTAATTGATGCTTACTATTTTGGTCATCCCTGTATTAAGTCTAAATTCCGCATTCTATACAGAATGTTTCATTCTAAAAGTGAACGTAATTGATGCTTACTATTTTGGTCATCCCTGTACGTTTAAATTCCGCATTCTATACAGAATGTTTCATTCAAAAAGTGAACGTAATTGATGCTTACTATTTTGGTCATCCCTGTATTAAGTCTAAATTCCGTATTCTATACAGAATGTTTCATTCAAAAAGTGAACGTAATTGATGCTTACTATTTTGGTCATCCCTGTATTATGTCTAAATTCCGCATTCTATACAGAATGTTTCATTCAAAAAGTGAACGTAATTGATGCTTACTATTTTGGTCATCCCTGTACGTTTAAATTCCGCATTCTATACAGAATGTTTCATTTAAAAAGTGAACGTAATTGATGCTTACTATTTTGGTCATCCCTGTATTATGTCTAAATTCCGTATTCTATACAGAATGTTTCATTCAAAAAGTGAACGTAATTGATGCTTACTATTTTGGTCATCCCTGTATTAAGTCTAAATTTCGCATTCTTTACAGAATGTTTCATTCTAAAAGTGAACGTAATTGATACTTACTATTTTGGTCATCCCTGTATTATGTCTAAATTCCGTATTCTATACAGAACGTTTCATTCTAAAAGTGAACGTAATTGATGCTTACTATTTTGGTCATCCCTGTATTATGTCTAAATTCCGTATTCTATACAGAATGTTTCATTTAAAAAGTGAACGTAATTGATGCTTACTATTTTGGTCATCCCTGTATTATGTTTAAATTCCGCATTCTATACAGAATGTTTCATTCAAAAAGTGAACGTATAATTAATGCGGTGACACACACTGCATTACTGCATTGATCACAAAGAAATAGGGTCGGATTTGGGAAATTCAAGGTCCTGTTATTTTGGTTATCCCTGAACGTATAAATTCCGCATTCTATACAGAATGTTTCATTCAAAAAGTGAACGTAATTGATGCTTACTATTTTGGTCATCCCTGTATTATGTCTAAATTCCGTATTCTATACAGAATGTTTCATTCAAAAAGTGAACGTATAATTAATGCGGTGACACACTCTGCATTACTTTTTGATCACAAAGAAACATGGTCGGATTAGGGGAAATTCAAGGTCCTGTTATTTTGGTCATCCCTGTATTAAGTCTAAATTCCGTATTCTATACAGAATGTTTCATTCAAAAAGTGAACGTAATTGATGCTTACTATTTTGGTCATCCCTGTACGTTTAAATTCCGCATTCTATACAGAATGTTTCATTCAAAAAGTGAACGTATAATTAATGCGGTGACACACTCTGCATTACTTTTTGATCACAAAGAAACAGGGTCGGATTAGGGGAAATTCAAGGACCAGTTATTTTGGTCATCCCTGTATTAAGTCTAAATTCCGTATTCTATACAGAATGTTTCATTCAAAAAGTGAACGTAATTGATGCTTACTATTTTGGTCATCCCTGTACGTTTAAATTACGCATTCTATACAGAATGTTTCATTCAAAAAGTGAACGTATAATTAATGCGGTGACACACTCTGCATTACTTTTTGATCACAAAGAAACAAGGGTCGGATTAGGGGAAATTCAAGGTCCTGTTATTTTGGTCATCCCTGTATTATGTTTAAATTCCGCAACTATACAGAATGTTTCATTCTAAAATGAACGTAATTGATGCTTACTATTTTGGTCATCCCTGTATTATGTCTAAATTCCGCATTCTATACAGAATGTTTCATTCAAAAAGTGCACGTATAATTAATGCGGTGACACACTCTGCATTACTTTTTGATCACAAAGAAACATGGTCGGATTAGGGGAAATTCAAGGTCCTGTTATTTTGGTCATCCCTGTATTATGTCTAAATTCCGTATTCTATACAGAATGTTTCATTCAAAAAGTGAACGTAATTGATGCTTACTATTTTGGTCATCCCTGTACGTTTAAATTACGCATTCTATACAGAATGTTTCATTCAAAAAGTGAACGTATAATTAATGCGGTGACACACGGCATTACTTTTTGATCACAAAGAAACAGGGTCGGATTAGGGGAAATTCAAGGTCCTGTTATTTTGGTCATCCCTGTATTAAGTCTAAATTCCGTATTCTATACAGAATGTTTCATTCAAAAAGTGAACGTAATTGATACTTACTATTTTGGTCATCCCTGTACGTTTAAATTCCACATTCTATACAGAATGTTTCATTTAAAAAGTGAACGTATAATTAATGCGGTGACACACTCTGCATTACTTTTTGATCACAAAGAAACATGGTCGGATTTGGGAAATTCAAGGTCCTGTTATTTTGGTCATCCCTGTAGTATTATGTCTAAATTCCGCATTCTATACAGAATGTTTCATTCAAAAAGTGAACGTAATTGATGCTTACTATTTTGGTCATCCCTGTATTATGTCTAAATTCCGCATTCTATACAGAATGTTTCATTCAAAAAGTGAACGTATAATTAATGCGGTGACACACTCTGCATTACTTTTTGATCACAAAGAAACAGGGTCGGATTAGGGGAAATTCAAGGTCCTGTTATTTTGGTCATCCCTGTATTAAGTCTAAATTTCGCATTCGTTACAGAATGTTTCATTCTAAAAGTGAACGTAATTGATGCTTACTATTTTGGTCATCCCTGTATTATGTTTAAATTCCGCATTCTATACAGAATGTTTCATTCAAAAAGTGAACGTATAATTAATGCGGTGACACACTGCATTACTGCATTGATCACAAAGAAACAGGGTCGGATTAGGGGAAATTCAAGGTCCTGTTATTTTGGTCATCCCTGTATTAAGTCTAAATTCCGTATTCTATACAGAATGTTTCATTTAAAAAGTGAACGTAATTGATGCTTACTATTTTGGTCATCCCTGTATTATGTCTAAATTCCACATTCTATACAGAATGTTTCATTCAAAAAGTGAACGTAATTGATGCTTACTATTTTGGTCATCCCTGTATTATGTTTAAATTCCGCATTCTATACAGAATGTTTCATTCAAAAAGTGAACGTATAATTAATGCGGTGACACACTGCATTACTGCATTGATCACAAAGAAATAGGGTCGGATTTGGGAAATTCAAGGTCCTGTTATTTTGGTTATCCCTGAACGTATAAATTCCGCATTCTATACAGAATGTTTCATTCAAACAGTGAACGTAATTGATGCTTACTATTTTGGTCATCCCTGTATTATGTCTAAATTCCGCATTCTATACAGAACGTTTCATTCTAAAAGTGAACGTAATTGATGCTTACTATTTTGGTCATCCCTGTATTATGTATAAATTCCGTATTCTATACAGAATGTTTCATTCAAAAAGTGAACGTAATTGATACTTACTATTTTGGTCATCCCTGTATTAAGTCTAAATTCCGTATTCTATACAGAATGTTTCATTCAAAAAGTGAACGTAATTGATGCTTACTAGTTTGGTCATCCCTGTATTATGTTTAAATTCCGCAACTATACAGAATGTTTCATTCTAAAAGTGAACGTAATTGATACTTACTATTTTGGTCATCCCTGTATTATGTCTAAATTCCGTATTCTATACAGAATGTTTCATTTAAAAAGTGAACGTAATTGATGCTTACTATTTTGGTCATCCCTGTATTATGTATAAATTCCGTATTCTATACAGAATGTTTCATTCAAAAAGTGAACGTAATTGATGCTTACTATTTTGGTCATCCCTGTATTAAGTCTAAATTCCGTATTCTATACAGAATGTTTCATTCAAAAAGTGAACGTAATTGATGCTTACTATTTTGGTCATCCCTGTATTAAGTCTAAATTCCGTATTCTATACAGAATGTTTCATTCAAAAAGTGAACGTAATTGATGCTTACTAGTTTGGTCATCCCTGTATTATGTTTAAATTCCGCAACTATACAGAATGTTTCATTCAAAAAGTGAACGTATAATTAATGCGGTGACACACTCTGCATTACTGCATTGATCACAAAGAAACAGGGTCGGATTAGGGGAAATTCAAGGTCCTGTTATTTTGGTCATCCCTGTATGATGTTTAAATTCCGTATTCTATACAGAATGTTTCATTCAAAAAGTGAACGTAATTGATGCTTACTATTTTGGTCATCCCTGTACGTTTAAATTACGCATTCTATACAGAATGTTTCATTCAAAAAGTGAACGTATAATTAATGCGGTGACACACTGGATTACTGCATTGATCACAAAGAAACAGGGTCGGATTAGGGGAAATTCAAGGTCCTGTTATTTTGGTCATCCCTGTATGATGTTTAAATTCCGTATTCTATACAGAATGTTTCATTCAAAAAGTGAACGTAATTGATACTTACTATTTTGGTCATCCCTGTACGTTTAAATTCCACATTCTATACAGAATGTTTCATTTAAAAAGTGAACGTATAATTAATGCGGTGACACACTCTGCATTACTTTTTGATCACAAAGAAACATGGTCGGATTTGGGAAATTCAAGGTCCTGTTATTTTGGTCATCCCTGTATTATGTCTAAATTCCGTATTCTATACAGAATGTTTCATTCAAAAAGTGAACGTAATTGATGCTTACTATTTTGGTCATCCCTGTACGTTTAAATTCCGCATTCTATACAGAATGTTTCATTCAAAAAGTGAACGTAATTGATGCTTACTATTTTGGTCATCCCTGTATTATGTTTAAATTCCGCAACTATACAGAATGTTTCATTCAAAAAGTGAACGTATAATTAATGCGGTGACACACTGCATTACTGCATTGATCACAAAGAAACAGGGTCGGATTAGGGGAAATTCAAGGACCAGTTATTTTGGTCATCCCTGTATTAAGTCTAAATTCCGTATTCTATACAGAATGTTTCATTCAAAAAGTGAACGTAATTGATGCTTACTATTTTGGTCATCCCTGTAGTATTATGTCTAAATTCCGCATTCTATACAGAATGTTTCATTCAAAAAAGTGAACACGTATATAATTTATTTTGCTTACCTATTGTTCTGGAACTTGTGACTGGACTCAACGGATAGAAATCACCATGTAATGGACAATGGAAACCAATTGTTTGTTGTTCACGTTGTCGGGCACGTCGTGTTAATACGCATAAAATACAACCAGCAATTAACATTAATATACCAAAGACAATACAGGCGGGTCCTAAAATTCTTGAATTCCCCGTAAATGCTATCCGGGCTGCATAATTTTCGGGCGGTTCATCTTCACCCGGACCACGATACGATGCAGCTATTTTCAAACAAAACAAAACACAAAAAAAAAATGCGTTAGAAGTGAGTTTCTTAGGTTAGAGATGAAGTTCATTCTTTTCTTGGTTTTATTTTCTTTCTATCGTTGCCTGAAGGTTCGTCGTTTTTGTTCTGCAGTTCTATTGTTTAATTATTAATTAAATAGTATATAGATATAAAAATTATAAATCGCGGTAAGCCTTGAAATTTTAGTTTCGTTCCAGAGAGGGCGCTGTATATCGATCAATACCACCAACTCTCTAGACCCTAGTGTTTATTTTACACAGTTGGCAGAACTGACAGGGCGTTGCCATAGCGACGCTATTGGCAACGCCCCCACTCTTCCCTCTCAGCTATCTGTTAGAGGAGAAGTGTTTCCCCTTACGGCGTCTCGTATTTTCGTTACATAGGGAAAATGATAATCAATAAATAGAAGAAAAAAAGATTGATAATTTCTTCTACAATTGTTTGATTGATTGATTGATTTATCTGGTATTTGAATAGAATTGAATTAAGGTCGAATAAAAGAGAAATTCCGTATCTAACTCTATATTAAAATATTTAACAGATAGAGATAGCGAGATTATAACATTTTTTACTTTGTTTTTTTTTTTATATTGAAAAGCATGTAGAGTGAGAGCAGTGTTTCGAAAGTACATTTTTATTAGCATAAATGAAAGTTTAAATAGATTTTTTTTTCTCCTTCATTAAATTATTTTCCAATAAATTAATTACTTTTCTCTATTGACTTAAAAAATAATGATAATAATAATAATAATCAATAATAGCGAACCTTGAAGTGAATCAACAAATAGAAAAAAATTTTTATCTATCATCGTTGCATTAATCGATAATAACAAAAACAAAAAAAAAACCACAAACCGTACAATGGTTACGCTACTGTACTCCATGATAGGCCAATTTTGCTCTCTTTCTATTTATAGTTAAAGAATTGTTTGCTTTCCTCTCTCTCTCTCTCTCTCTCTCTCATACACGAAGAAATCCCTACATCGTCTACGGTTTCGTACGTCGAGCTGTGACGAGAGGTTTATTTCTCTTGTCTCGTCGTTTCTGTCGTTTCTCTCGTCGAAATAAGACGAGAGTACGGTTGTCAAAGATGCGCTGAACTGCCAGGAAACCGGGAGAATATCCGGTAGACATTTTTAATCTCTCGTTTGTACATTATCACGAGTCAAAACGAGACACTATCTGAATCAATCGGCTTTAATTTAAATCTCTCGTCCCGATTCGCTGTTGTGAAATCAATAAAAATTTTTATGTAGAAAACAAAAGAAAATCGTTTCGTCTCACTTGTAGGCTAGATATACATTCCCGATCTTGACGTCTTGACGAGAAAAGACGAGACTAGATGGTGGACATTGTCATCTCGACCACTTCGTTACTGTTCTTCATGCTCTATCGCGAAAACAGTTGTTTTCAATCAAAATCGCGTATGCTGCGTTTAAAGGTACATTTCCAATGACTGCGACAATGACGCTGCGTCATTGCGTTTACGTCTCGTAGACGCCCCAACATATTTGTCAAATAAAAACCAGTTTTTTTCCGCGAGACAACATCAAAATAAAATGATTAAAAAGTGATTTTGTTGGTTCAAAAAAGCGGAAATCCGGTAGAAATTCGGCACTTTTTATAATGATAATAATAATAATAATAATAACTGTCAAATTTGACAAATTATTTATCGCGAGAGAGAGAGACACCACTATAACATTCATCATTTAATAGATAAAGATAAAGTAAACTTACCGGTAAGAACACAGCCAACTAGCAGGAATAAAAATCCAAATACTGGCAAGATAATTTGACAATTAGCTGCCACAACAACACCAGCTACCATTAGACCACCTTCTATCTTTTCCACCCTTAAACGGGTCAATGGTGTTGGACACTTTGTTTTGTTTGTTGTTGTACTACCACCACCACCACCACAACTACCATCCAATGATTTCGATTCACTTTGTTGATTAGGCCTAGAATTTAATAAATAGACAAATTAGCAAAACATATCAAATATAGAGTAGCAAATAGACTTTGAACTTTAACAGAAATCAAAAAAAAAACAACTATTTGCGATAAGTTTCATAGTTCTATAAATATAAACTATTTGCCAAAATTATAATAGAAAATTCCAAAAAGAATATTGAGTCATATGACTTTTCAGTACAATTTGATCTAATTTGAGTGAGTAATGTTGTGAAAATTTCAAGAAAATTACACACCGACACAATCACAATCGATTTAATCCAATTAATCTTTAATAGAAACGTGTTTATTAATTATTCAAAAAATCGAATGATTCACTCTCTTCTTTCAAACAACAAAACTATTAATGTATGGACAGCTTTAATGTCATAACGTCAAATCTCTATTGTTTTTAGCCAATAAAATTGCACGTTGTCTTGACAACGGCATGATAAATAATCCGTGATTGGTCAATCGTTTCGAAAACAGAATAGAATCCGATGTTAACTTTGATTTAAAAAAAAAATTAAATAAATAATTTGCAATAATAAAATCCAATTTAAAACAATTGTTAGAACAAAAGAGGGTAACAATTATCACTTCATTTATTGTTGATTGTTATTATATGGAAATTATTGTGAAAATGGCGTGCATTATCTAAATTTATTAATTATTCAAAAATCGAATGATTCACACTCTTCTTTCAAACAACAAAACTATTAATGTATGGACAGCTTTAATGTCATCACGTCAAATCTCTATTGTTTTTAGCCAATAAAATTGCACGTTGTCTTGACAACGGCATGATAAATAATCCGTGATTGGCCAATCGTTTCGAAAACAGAATAGAATCCGATGTTAACTTTGATTTAAAAAAAAAATTAAATAAATAATTAGCAATAATAAAATCCAATTTAAAACAATTGTTAGAACAAAAGAGGGTAACAATTATCACTTGATATTGTTGATATGGAAATTATTGTGAAAATGGCGTGCATTATCTAAATTTATTAATTATTCAAAAATCGAATGATTCACTCTCTTCTTTCAAACAACAAAACTATTAATGTATGGACAGCTTTAATGTCATCACGTCAAATCTCTATTGTTTTTAGCCAATAAAATTGCACGTTGTCTTGACAACGGCATGATAAATAATCCGTGATTGGTCAATCGTTTCAAAAACAGAATAAAATGCGATGTTAACTTTGATTTAAAAAAAAAATTAAATACATAATTTGCAATAATAAAATCCAATTTAAAACAATTGTTAAAACAAAAGAGGGTACAATTATCACTTCATTTATTGTTGAATGTTATTATATGGAAATTATTGTGAAAATGGCGTGCATTATTTAAATTTATTAA
Organism: Epicauta chinensis; assembly: GCA_021725515.1. NCBI lineage: Eukaryota > Metazoa > Arthropoda > Insecta > Coleoptera > Meloidae > Epicauta > Epicauta chinensis. The sequence goes on from JAEDXX010000040.1 coordinate 22,476, forward strand.
TTATTCAAAAAATCGAATGATTCACTCTCTTCTTTCAAACAACAAAACTATTAATGTATGGACAGCTTTAATGTCATCACGTCAAATCTCTATTGTTTTTAGCCAATAAAATTGCACGTTGTCTTGACAACGGCATGATAAATAATCCGTGATTGGTCAATCGTTTCAAAAACAGAATAGAATGCGATGTTAACTTTGATTAAAAAAAAAATTAAATAAATAATTTGCAATAATAAAATCCAATTTAAAACAATTGTTAAAACAAAAGAGGGTACAATTATCACTTCATACTGTTGATGTTATTATGTGGAAATTATTGTGAAAATGACGTGCATTATCTAAATTTATTAATTATTCAAAAATCGAATGATTCACACTCTTCTTTCAAACAACAAAACTATTAATGTATGGACAGCTTTAATGTCATCACGTCAAATCTCTATTGTTTTTAGCCAATAAAATTGCACGTTGTCTTGACAACGGCATGATAAATAATCCGTGATTGGTCAATCGTTTCGAAAACAGAATAAAATGCAATGTTAACTTTGATTTAAAAAAAAAAAAGAATTTTCGTTCTGGACAAATTAAATAAATAATTAGCAATAATAAAATCCAATTTAAAACAATTGTTAAAACAAAAGAGGGTACAATTATCACTTCATTTATTGTTGAATGTTATTATATGGAAATTATTGTGAAAATGGCGTGCATTATTTAAATTTATTAATTATTCAAAAAATCGAATGATTCACTCTCTTCTTTCAAACAACAAAACTATTAATGTATGGACAGCTTTAATGTCATCACGTCAAATCTCTATTGTTTTTAGCCAATAAAATTGCACGTTGTCTTGACAACGGCATGATAAATAATCCGTGATTGGTCAATCGTTTCAAAAACAGAATAGAATGCGATGTTAACTTTGATTAAAAAAAAAATTAAATAAATAATTTGCAATAATAAAATCCAATTTAAAACAATTGTTAAAACAAAAGAGGGTACAATTATCACTTCATACTGTTGATGTTATTATGTGGAAATTATTGTGAAAATGGCGTGCATTATTTAAATTTATTAATTATTCAAAAATCGAATGATTCACTCTCTTCTTTGAAACAACAAAACTATTAATGTATGGACAGCTTTAATGTCATAACGTCAAATCTCTATTGTTTTTAGCCAATAAAATTGCACGTTGTCTTGACAACGGCATGATAAATAATCCGTGATTGGTCAATCGTTTCGAAAACAGAATAAAATGCAATGTTAACTTTGATTTAAAAAAAAAAAAGAATTTTCGTTCTGGACAAATTAAATAAATAATTTGCAATAATAAAATCCAATTTAAAACAATTGTTAAAACAAAAGAGGGTACAATTATCACTTCATACTGTTGATGTTATTATGTGGAAATTATTGTGAAAATGACGTGCATTATCTAAATTTATTAATTATTCAAAAATCGAATAATTCACACTCTTCTTTCAAACAACAAAACTATTAATGTATGGACAGCTTTAATGTCATCACGTCAAATCTCTATTGTTTTTAGCCAATAAAATTGCACGTTGTCTTGACAACGGCATGATAAATAATCCGTGATTGGTCAATCGTTTCAAAAACAGAATAGAATCCGATGTTAACTTTGATTTAAAAAAAAAATTAAATAAATAATTTGCAATAATAAAATCCAATTTAAAACAATTGTTAGAACAAAAGAGGGTACAATTATCTCACTTCATTTATTGTTGAATGTTATTATATGGAAATTATTGTGAAAATGGCGTGCATTATTTAAATTTATTAATTATTCAAAAATCGAATGATTCACTCTCTTCTTTCAAACAACAAAACTATTAATGTATGGACAGCTTTAATGTCATCACGTCAAATCTCTATTGTTTTTAGCCAATAAAATTGCACGTTGTCTTGACAACGGCATGATAAATAATCCGTGATTGGTCAATCGTTTCAAAAACAGAATAGAATCCGATGTTAACTTTGATTTAAAAAAAAAATTAAATAAATAATTAGCAATAATAAAATCCAATTTAAAACAATTGTTAAAACAAAAGAGGGTACAATTATCACTTCATTTATTGTTGAATGTTATTATATGGAAATTATTGTGAAAATGGCGTGCATTATTTAAATTTATTAATTATTCAAAAATCGAATGATTCACTCTCTTCTTTCAAACAACAAAACTATTAATGTATGGACAGCTTTAATGTCATCACGTCAAATCTCTATTGTTTTTAGCCAATAAAATTGCACGTTGTCTTGACAACGGCATGATAAATAATCCGTGATTGGTCAATCGTTTCAAAAACAGAATAGAATCCGATGTTAACTTTGATTTAAAAAAAAAATTAAATAAATAATTTGCAATAATAAAATCCAATTTAAAACAATTGTTAGAACAAAAGAGGGTACAATTATCTCACTTCATTTATTGTTGAATGTTATTATATGGAAATTATTGTGAAAATGGCGTGCATTATTTAAATTTATTAATTATTCAAAAAATCGAATGATTCACTCTCTTCTTTCAAACAACAAAACTATTAATGTATGGACAGCTTTAATGTCATCACGTCAAATCTCTATTGTTTTTAGCCAATAAAATTGCACGTTGTCTTGACAACGGCATGATAAATAATCCGTGATTGGTCAATCGTTTCAAAAACAGAATAGAATCCGATGTTAACTTTGATTTAAAAAAAAAATTAAATAAATAATTAGCAATAATAAAATCCAATTTAAAACAATTGTTAGAACAAAAGAGGGTAAAATTATCACTTGATTATTGTTGATGTTATTATGTGGAAATTATTGTGAAAATGGCGTGCATTATCTAAATTAAAAATATTATTTAATAAAGTACAAAGTAATGTATTTGACATGTTTACGTTTATTTACTCTTATCATTCATTTTTAACAATAGAATATGTAAATATTTTCATTTATTAACAAAAGATAACAGCATCATTTAGTGTGACGTGGAATTCCATCGAATTTTCTTTTAAAAATTCTAAATATACAGACTGTTCCACTGTTGCAGAGGGCAACAGTGTCGAAATACACACAGAGAGAGAGAGAATGAGCGAAAAACGTAGAAAACAGCAAGAGAGTGAGAGAGATAAACAGTGAAAATAGAGAAATCGTTTTTCTTTCTTTGGAGTCGTCGTTTTTAATAGACTGCTGCGCCCCTAGTGGTGGAACAGTCTGTATAAAATTGCGTTAGGACCCCAGCCTACTACTAATCGAATTACAACGGCATTAAGTTCATTGACTTGAAACATATGAATAACAACAGAACAAGACGCATCTTTGATTAAAATTCAACAATTAAAAAAACACACACAATAATAATGAATGCATCTGGCATACAAATAATTACTTTAATTAATATATGTGTAAAAATGATGAATTTTGATGAGACCGGTTTCGGTATATTTACAATTATTATTATAAATTATAGAGATCTACATGACCAACAACAATAAAAAATACATTTCCGGTAGATATATATATAATTTCTTTGTGGGTTCAATGAAATTATCGTGTAATAATAATCAAGATACAGATGATGATTACTGTTAAGAATATCGCCACATTTGAAGTGGAATAAAGAGAACAATTGAAAATCGGTGTAATTTCCTGCTGCAAAAAAAATCAGCAAAAGTTGTTTGTAACCGGTTGGGGTACCTTACACGGTCGTTAACCGCTTTCATACCACAAAAAGAACAAAAACAAGAACTGGAACGTTGTCAAGAGGCCTAAAAGAGACAGAGCAGTGCTGCAGGAGGCGAGATTCGAAGCAGGAATAATAAAAATAAGTATTTTTTTGTTGTGTGTGTGTCTTTGTGAACGTACCATGCCTGTTTGGCACCACCGCCGCCTCCTCCATGTGATATTGAAATTTTACAATTATTATTCTTCGACATGAACGTCATTATTTCCATACAACAAACAATAAATAAATAAATAAAACAATATAACAGCACACACGAATTGATTTTAGAGAGTCACTAGATTTCTTTTAATTTTTTTGTTCGTTAATAATTTCATTGTTATTATTTAAAATAAGGCAAACAAAAAAAACAACGGTAGCAGAAAACCGTGATAATTCCGATCGCAGTTGCCACTGAACGATCCAACAAACAACTGATTGTATCCTGCAATTCACAACAGTGTCAGGATTAGGCCTCCTGCTGTGCGCAACTGTTATATAAATAATCAACCCGTAGTATAGGCAACCAGTTATACTTTGTTTTGCTTAGCCTACTGCTTTACGCAAGAGAAAAACTGTCATTCCACCAAATAAAATCATTTTTACGGGGGGCGACCGCCGCCGATTTCTTTCAAATTTTGTGGAGATATTCTCTACTTTGAGAAAAAAATTCCCTGAAAATTTGACTTCTTAATATGCGGCCGTTTCGAAGTTATGAATTTTAGAAGTTTTGAAGAAACAAAAATTTCAACTTTTTCATCAATTTTTTTGAGGTGAAAAACCTCTCTTTCAAAATTGCGAAAATGTAGCTTTTTGTAGGAAAAATTCTCAACTTTTTAATGGCGATATTTATTTTTTCATACATGCAACGGAAGACCCTTTAAAATCCAATCAAAGTGAAAAGAGCAATTTTTCATCGAGTACGGCGCGTGGTACATCAAATTTGATATTTTTTTGCTGAAAGCTGTGAGTTTTTCCCACAAAATAATGTCATTTTCGCGATGTGCATATTTTTTGTTTTCTTACAAATTAAATAAAATGTAAAATCTTGACAATAAAAATGCATATTTTTTTAACGATCGTTTGTAATCGGTTGCATGTTTGGAGGTGTCGAATATACCCGATTGCAGTATTTTTGGCGGTTGCCATAGCAACCGCGCCAATATTTGAAAAAACTTTAAAAATTACGTTTTTTAATTGTCGAGCTGTTACATTTTATTTAATTGTAAAAAAAAAAACAAAAAATATGCACATCGCGGAAATGACATTATTTTGTGGACGAAACTCACAGCTTTCAAAAAAACCGGTCAAATTTGATGTACCACGTGCCGCACTCGGTGAAAAATCGCTTTTTTCACTTTAATTGGATTTTAAAGGGTCTTCCGTTGCATGTATGAAAAAATAAAATTTCCCATTAAAAAGTTCAGAATTTTTCCTACAAGAAGCTACATTTTACCAATTCTGAAAAGAAGGTTTTTTACCCCAAAAAAATTGATGAAAAATTTGAAATTTTTGTCGTTCTTCAAAACTTCAAAAATTCATAACTTCGAAACGGCCGTATATTAAGAATTCAAACTTTCAGGAAATTTTTTTCTCAAAGTAGAGAATATCTCCACAAAATTTGAAAACAATCGGCGGGGGTCGCCCCGTAAAAATGAGCTTATTTGGTGGAATGACCCATAAATATCAGTCCGGAGTATAGGCAACCAGTTATACTTTGTGTTGTTGGTTGCATACACTGCCGACATTTATACAGGCTGTCTCCGGTAACATATACAGAATTATACAGTAAGAGTCCCGGATATGACACAGTGGTACCTGAATCGCTGCAATTAAGCTACAAGGGGAGTGTATTTTAAAACGGAACCTCCTGTATCTACGCAAGAGAAAAAACTGTTATATAAAGATCAGCCCGTAGTATAGGCAACCAGTTATACTTTGTTTTGTTTCTAGCCTACTGCTTTACGCAAGAGAAAAACTATTAAAGATCAGCCCGGCGTATAGGCAACCAGTTATACTTTGTATTGTTGGTTGCATACATTGCCAACTTTTATACAGGCTGTCTCATGTAACATATACGGAATTACACAGTAAGAGTTATCTTGCAGAGAAATCCAATATGGCGGTATCGATTGACGAGTCCGAGACCGGTCCTGATTGGAACACGTCCAGAATTCCTGTGTAAATTGTTGAATCATCAGATTTATTGTTTTGAAATTAAAAAACTTTATTCACACACAATTCTACATCTCGTTTTATTGTTTAATAAATTACAAAAAAAAATAATCAAATTTCTAGATTCAATTAAATCACAATTCTTGATTGTAGCCTTCGTTGTTTTTTCTTCTATTTTCTCGTTTATTTATTGTTTTTTTTTTCGTTCTTTTCCACGTTTTTTACGAATTGATAAATCCTTGGAATGCTTGATGAATGGTTCGGGCAATCACAAACAAACACAATACTCGATTCATATCGTTTAATGTTGTAAAGAGATTACGTTTGATTATTGTTGTTTCATTGATTGATTTTTTTGTAAATTTTCCCATTTTTTTTTTTTGATTTTTATACACTTACTTCGATTAAGTAAATCGTTTGGAACTGAACCTTTAAGTATCGTTAAATTGAAAAAACTTATGCAATATTTGTGGATTTTAGCCAAAAGACAATTTTATCGATGATCTTTCACAAATCAATTAACAAAACATTTCGGTATACAGAGTGTTTCAGCCCCAAACGTCCACCTTTCATAACTTGTTCAATTTTTTAAATATTCGCATATAATCTTCAACAATATAAAGTAGGTTAACTAAAGAGTAGTTTGAGTAAAGAAATAAGTCCAAGGCAACTCTGTAAATTTGTAAAATTGACATCAACTTTTTGAAAATTTATTAGGAAGGGGGCCGGAAAACATATGCCAACGGAAAGCGATAAGAAGGCTGTATTCACCTAAAAAAAAATCATTTCTTAATCTCCACTAGTTTGGTCAGAAATTAAAAAAGAACAGTTTGCTTTAGAGAGGTATAATGAGAAAACAGTGTTGTCAAGTTTTTCAAGAACAAGATATCGATTTAGGTAAACGGATGCTTAAACACACATTAACTGTGATTTCAAATCAATGTTGCCTTGATTTATCTCTACAATAATTGTTTTGCAAAAAAACAAAAACTAAACTGTGAAATTAATTGATAAGCAAATCAAACCGTCAGGTCTTCTCTTGTTTTTATTTGTCGTTTGTTCCACTCTGCGATTCATTAAAATTCTTAGAAAATCTTACAAATTTATGTTAAATTATGTTTCATTTTTTTTTACTACTTTATAGCATTAATTAATCCGGTTTAAGTAATTATTATTACAACACTAAGTAAACAAATGAAAATATTAAATAAAATAACTAATGCTTGTCAAGCTTAAATAAAATACCACACCTGTATATTGACTAGGTCAGTTTTTTGTGTTGGTAACACGAAAATCCCTGCAAAACTTGTCAAACGTCAAGTATGCAACTGAACGCTCGAAAAATCCCCAACTATATAATAACAAATATTTTACAAATCACAAACATTCTTAAAAAATGAAAGTCAAATGCACAAAACTATTGTAAAAATAAGAAATTTTTAGGTTACAAAATATATATAAAAAAACGCAATTTTGTTATGTTGTGTCGATTAACCTATAAGAAACCGTTTGAGATACACTGTTCTAGAGTATAGGCAACACGTCGTGCATTTTCTCGCGTGTATTGTGTGTTGCCTACATCAACTCCCACAATTAACAATATTTATTGTTAATACTTTTTATTTAAAAGCACCAAAACTACTGTAAAAATAAGAAATTTTTAGGTTACAAAATATAGATAAACAAACGCAAATTTGTTATGTTGTGTCGATTAACCTATAAGAAACCGTTTGAGAATCACTGCTGTAGAGTATAGGCAACACGTCGTGCATTTTCTCGCGTGTATTGTGTGTTGCCTACATCAACTCCCACAATTAACAATATTTATTGTTATTACTTTTTTATTTAAATGCACCAAAACTAGTGTAAAAATAAGAAATTTTTAGGTTACAAAATATAGATAAACAAACGCAAATTTGTTATGTTGTGTCGATTAACCTATAAGAAACCGTTTGAGAATCACTGCTGTAGAGTATAGGCAACACGTCGTGCATTTTCTCGCGTGTATTGTGTGTTGCCTACAACAACTCCCACAATTAACAATATTTATTGTTAATACTTTTTATTTAAAATTTTTATAATTATTAACTTAAATTAAATTATTTATAATAATAAACGAAACAATCCACTTACATGAGTCTCTTTTGATCTTGCATTAATTCAAATTTATATGTGGACCACATCCATTAACAACTTTCTCTATAAACAATTTGTTGAAAATCCATTTATTTGTTGATATGTTGAAAAACAAAAGAAAAACAAAAACAAAATCCACTATTGTTTATTTATCTGTACAACAAGACGAGGTCAACGACACACCACATAATCGAACGATTATTTCAAACTTTTCACTACCACTAAATCACTAAATTAATTAAAAATTCAATTATTTCTAATTAATTATTGAATTAATTTATAAAAAATTAAACACACACAATTCCAGTTGATTCTTGTCGAATCTTTCCGGTGTTTGGGAAACACACTCGAAATAGAATCGTGTTACCGTCGTTATTTCGTTGTTGTTTCCTACCCCCCCAAAACAAAAAAATGTGCGTTTTTCACAATTTTCTTCTTGGAAAATTCACACGATTTTCAATCAAGTGAAATCAATTAAAATCATCCCCTAGGAGGAGGATTGATGATAACTCTCTCTCATCAATTGGGGGGGGACTTGAAAACGTGCTACATCTATCGGCGAACTGGGGATGTTCGACAACCCTCTTCTTTTCGGGAAAACTGGATCAATAAACTCGATTTTATTCAACAAAAATTGTTACAATTGAAGGTGAAATTTACTAAATTGTCTTTTTATTTAAAAATTAATTGCAAAATCGATAAATTGATTCAAAATTACAATAAAATATAATTAACCGCGCCATTTTGTTGTGTGAACCAATCCGAATCGTTGATTGTCAAAATGAACGAACCAATTAGAATTGGCCTATTTATAAATTATTGCGAATTTCAACCAATCACCGCGTCTCGTGATTGAATTTCAAATTGATTGGTTAAATACAAATAACTATCACTCGGATTTTTTTGTTTTTTGAGAATAAATCGTGTAATATTAATTAATCATTTTTCTTATCGGTTTCTGGTGTTGTTTCGTCGTTTATCGCCGCCTGTTTCTCATCATCATTTGTCGCTTTAGCCAGCTCTTGTTGCCTCTCATCTTCGTTTTGTTTCTTCAGATAGGCGGGAAACCAAAAACATGCATAAACCAATTTTATTAATAACCATGCAGTTGTTGCTAATACAATACAAGCACATGATGTGTACAACATTTTAAAGACATCAACTGTTACTTTTTGTGTACGCATTGTTGTACAATTTTCACACAAATCAACAATGGAAATTGTACAACAAACAAAATTATTCAGCGATTTATGTCATAGTAACTAGCGATCACAACAATTTATAGAAATCAATAATTCCGATGACAAAACAAAATGAAATAATTACCGATTTGTTGTTGTCGATATGTTGTTGTAATAATTCACCCAATTTCTCTTCACCTTCCCCATAAGTGATACTATTTTCACGTTGACGCCGTTCAATCTCCGCCTGCATCCGTCTTAAACCATCTTCAATTATGTGGAGATTGTTGCGTAATTGGCGACGGCCACGTACGAATCGACTCAAAAACCATATGCACAAGAATAGACAGAACGATATCCAGATACTGAGGCCCATTCTTAACTGATCATCGTTTTTCTTATCAGGCGGCGACATAACAACAACAAAATAAAAAATAGAGAGCGTCTAATTCGACAATTACAGTTGAAGAAGTGGATACGGACTATAGGATTCTCTCATCAATACTGTTAGAAAATTTATATGATAATAGGCGGTGTGAGAAGAAAACTGTTGGTGTTTGAATTTTTTATTAGTTTGCTACGTGTTTCCAATCGGGGAACGAAACGATTTGACACAATTACAAAAAAACTAGAACTTATTCTAATTGTAGACAATAATATAATCAATATTTTTTTTTGAAATGATTTCGATTAATCTACAAATAACGAGACGCTACTGTTACGATTCAAAAGAATCGCGCGCAATCTAGGGATTTTCTGGTTAAGAAAACTAAATCACAGCTAATTGTAGCCCTCATATCATAATTACAATAGTATAGCAAATTGCGCGCCATCTAGGGATTTTCTTTTGAAACTGAAAATACCAAGTATGATGTGTTGCCTATACGCTAGAGATTTTAGTCAAATTGCCTCATTTCAAATATTTTTATAAACAATTTCAACTAAAACTGTCCACAATTTTCCTATTTAAGACTATATAAAAATTATTTACATAATACTTATGTAGTTTCAAAAATCGGGCGCAATCTAGGGATTTTCTTTTCAACACTTAACCTACAAAAAATCATATGTTGATTAGTTTGTGGCTAGATTGCTTAAATTTTAGAAATCAATTTGTTTAAATACATTTCCAATTAAACAAATTTTAAAAAATCTTAAAAGTTTTGTCAACTTTACATCAACAATGATACGATTTAAAAAAAAAAATTACGCACACTAGGGATTTTTATATCAAACTCCAATACCAACTGTTGCCAATCACGTTAAAAAAAAACAATTGATATGTATTATGTGTTGCCGAAATTAAGGCGTAATAATTGTAGACGAAAATACTTTAATCAATATTTTTTTAAAATGATTTCGATTAATCTACAAACAACGAGACGGTACTGTTACGATTCAAAAGAATCGCGCGCAATCTAGGGACTTTCTTGTTAAGAAAACTAATACTAGCTAATTGTAGCTCCAATGTAAATTTTATAATCGTATGGCAATTTTTTGGAATTTTACATACATTTTATTTAAAATCTACGAATTGCTGTATTTTCATAACGGATTTCAGACACAAAAAGTTCATGTCACAAAGTAATTAAAAAAATTGCGCGTCATCTAGGGATTTTATTTTTGAAATTGAAAATACCAGGTATGATGTGTTGCCTATACGCGGGTGCAGATTTTGAAAATCGCTATTTTTAATATTTTCATAAACAATTTCAACTAAAACGGTCCACAATCTTATTGTTTAATTAAAAACTATGTAAATAAAAATTATTTACATATAGTACTTATGTAGTTTCAAAAAATCGGGCGCAATCTAGGGATTTTCTTTTTAACACTTAACCTACAAAAAATCATATGTTCATTAATTTGTACCTAGATTTCTTAAATTTTAGAAACAAATTTGTTTAAATACATTTCCATATCTAGTAAAAAACAATCTGTGTAGAAGTTTTGTCAACTTTACATCTCCAATGATATAAATTTAAAAAAAAATTGCACACACTAGGGATTTTTATATCAAACTCCAATACCAACTGTTGCCAATCACGTTGACAAATATTATGTGTTGCCTAAATTACGGCGTAATTGTCTTGAAAAAAACTTGGATTTTATCGTTTTGAAATAAATAATTAAAACAAACTGACACGTTTAAGAGAATATAAATAATTAATTTAATTGAATTAATTACTGATAGAGTATCCTTAATTAAATATCATTTTAAACATATTCGATACATTCAACACTTGATAATAATAATAATAATAATAATAATAATAATTACAATAATATAAATACTTTTTTTGGTATTTTGGTGATGATGATTACGGAATGTTTTGTAGACAATCCCGAATTTGGATCCACGTCTGCAGGCCCTGTAATTAAAAACAATAAATCAACAAACGAGACGCCACTGCTACACGTGTGTATAACGTGTTGCATAAACCATCGGCGCTATTTTAACTAAAATATAACAAGTTGGCTAGATTGCCATAGCTACACATGTATAACGTGTTGCATAAATCATCGGCGCTACTAACGAAAGTATAACAAGTTGCCTAGATTGTGGCGCAACTTACTTTTTTCGCAGCTTTTAATTGGAGAAATGCAAAACTGGTTAGAGTTTCTTGTAAATCGACAATTTTCTGGTTCTCGAAACGTTCAATATCGCTTAAGGCCTTTGTAGAGAAATCACTAAAATTATGACAAACAATTATAAATCGTTAGAAAATACTTAACGAATTACTTAAGTGTAGTTTTGTTTGTATTAACAGCAATCGCAGCCTCCTGGATTTGTTGATCTAAAAGATTCACTTTTAATTCACGTACTTCATCCGTATCAACGGCACCGAATAACCGTGACATTAGGCTAGTTTTGCCCTGTTGCGCCCTATTCCGTTCGATATTCTTATTGTTGACATTCTCTTCAGCATTCTCTAATTGCAATTGTAAATAATCGTTGTGTTTACAGATATTTTGTAAGGATGTTGTGAAAAATAGGTACTCTTTCAATTGATCCATCAATAATTCCTCATCCTCCAGATTCGTATCAATACTTGAGGCTAATGAGTCCAAATAATGGCCGGTTTTCTGTAAGGCATCACCAATCATCGATTTCTCAATAACACTCCATTCACTAAAGACACGACCGTAATTTGCGTGTAATTTATAAACGTTGTAGTGTTTCTCGGCGACACGTGAACGTGCCTTTAACAAACAATTGAGTAGCGTTTGAAATGTTCCACTGTACACTTTGATCTTATCGAAACGTTGATCGTTATGCCGTGGACGTAGCGCTAAATTCAAATTTTTCAATTTATTCTCCATCATTTGAAAATAACCGTTATTCATATGTTCGGATGATTGGCGCCAATCATCTTCATGTTGTAGAAATTCAATGAAATATTTATCCCAACTCAATATCGGATGTGAAGCTATGCGTAACAAAAAATTCTCTAAGCCGGCACGTCGACGATCAATAAAATTCGGATCGAATGTATCATTTGAGATTTTCTGCCAACCAAACAACACCTTCTTCTCGGGCAACGGTGCCAACACAATATACGGATACGTTAATTCCAAATAGTTGCGTAATTGTTCGAATTCAGTGTAACGCCGCCAAACGGTTGTTAATTTAACGAAACGATCCTGAAATTCATTATTGGTCAATAATTTCGTTTCAATCAAATACACCGTATAGTATTCGTGTAGATTTAATGTGCCATTTGCGCGTTTCTCTGATTCCGATACGGAGATTTCTAAATGATTGAGAATTGTTTCCTGAAAATTACAAAAAACAAAAATCAAATCGGCCAAAAATTTTTGATTAAAGGTGTGTGTACTTCTTTACAAGTTCGAGTTTTTGGTTTTTTCGTTAATTTCGCCTCCATTATTATTACTTAAGTTTATTAATCACTATAATGAAATTAACAAAAATTATCCTAAATTATTCCATTTACATCGAAGTGATTGACAGATGTCAACGGGATTCTAACCAAACTTTTTTTTTTGTGTTTTAAAACAATTGTTGCATAGCTCGTAGATTAGAGCAGGTGTGTGTAAGGCCGGCCATACACGTTCAAGCGAGAGTCATCTTAAAATGTACAAGTTGTTGGATTGAATTGTAAGCAAACAAATAAATCTTTTTAAAAATATCACTATATTCAAGGCGTACCAACTTAAATCTAGAAACGATTTGGTCGATGAATTATTATTGAAATTATTAAGAAAACCAGTATAGAATTATGCATCTAATTATACGTTCGGATCTGAAGCGAAACAGTAGACTGTAGAATCATTTTTTGTTTTTGTTGTGTTATTAAATTTATAAATATAAGCCAAAATTGCTTTTAAAAAACAATAATTATTGATAATAAGTATTGTTTATGTTATAATATTATAATTTTTGTTTGTGCGTCATCTATGTAACAATCAATTAACTACAATTAAATTACAGTGAACTGTATTTCTAGTTACCTTGAGTGTTAGTCTATATTGTGTAGATGGCGCGCTATGTTAAAAAAATAAATTTAAATTTAAAAATACTAAAATAAAAAATAATTAGGTATTTTTTTGTTGGAGAGTGAATGGTTTGGGCCGTAAAATATTTCAGTTTCGCACACAGTTATAAATTATAGAGATCAAGACACTTGTAGAATAAATTCCTGTAAAAATTCGTCATTAATATCATTTAATTTAACTTACTCTACAGTTGGTGTCGTGTAAGTTTTCTTTATCTATTTTAATCAAATTTATTTTGCTTCAATTTACCTGTGATAATTAAATTAAGCTGTAATTTTTGAATTTGGATTATATTGCGAGAGAGCTACAAATAGAAAGATAATTTTAAATGTGGTACGGGTTTTTCTGTGTATATTTGGTTGCCTAACCACCAAAAGAAGTATAGTTCAATCAAAGACACATAGATGGCGCGCACGAACATCACGAATAACATAATCTTACAAATTTTGTTTACAATATATTTGTTGTTTTTGTTTTGTTTGCTAATTAATAAAAATAATATAATAATTAACGGGATAAAACAATTAAATGTGTTGAAAAAAAAAATAAAAATAAATGGATGTGATTATTAGAACACATATATACAGTAAACTGTATTTCTAGTTACCTTGAGTGCAGTCTATATTTGTATAGATGGCGCGCTATGATAAAAAAGAATAAATTTAAATTTATTAATAAAGGGACTAAGGTATGATAAGAATAATTAACAAAACAATTAAAATGAGCGTCTGCTCAACAAATAATGTGTCGAATGTATTAAATAAATTAAAATAAGAAAAAAAAACTACAAGGGAAACACTAAAATTTGAAGATACCTGTAAACGATCTTGTCCTTTTCAATAATCATCGATAGATGGCGCCGTTATTTCGAATTGTTGTCAATATGACTTTTAGGTTATATTATTATTATTATTATTATTATTATTATCTTGATAAATTTATTAAACTTAAAATATTTAATGTTTAAACAGAAAATTCTAATATTATCGGAATAATATCGCATCTACAGACGATATTCCGTATCATTCAGACAATAAAAACCAATTTTTCTCATCGGTAAACAAAATATTTTTTAAAATACAATGGAATCAATTAACTAAAATTAAATCCTTATCAATTATATCACAACACACAGGATTAAAGTCTCTGTAATGATAACGAGAACAACAAAAAAATAATTGTTTCGATCGCATTTTATGTAAACAAATCAAGTGGTTTATTTTTTGTTTGTAAATTTGTTGCCAAGTGATTTTCAATCATTTTGTAATCGTGATGCACACTTGATCACGTATTAGATTAGACGTAAATCGAGAATTCTTTGGAAAAAAACAAAAGCGAATCATCATGACTCATAAAACGGAAAGTGATGCAATCGGCGGCGCAAACAAAACAACAATTCATGGACGTCTTCGACCTTTTTTTTGCAATTGTTAAAAACAATCGATTGTTTTATTTGTTATAAATAAATAAACAACAATATTTATAGTTTTGTTATTTTATTTGGCAAATAAGATTGCTACAATAATAATAATAATAATCGATTATATTGCTAGAAATTCTACAATTTTTGTAAATATTCATCGAACAAGAACAAAGACAATGCACTATCTTGTGAACTCAACAACGAATTCAAATCAGCCGTAAAACCGGACAATTTCCGGATAGTATCGGCATGTTTATGCACAAACTCCTTTTCAATCCACGACGATATCTCCGGATCATGGTCCTCCTTGCGTCTCTTCACCGCCTGATCGTGAATATTGAACGTTTGTTGGGCCATCATCTTCTCCATATCCAAAGCTTTAGCTAAACTTTGTAACTCGTACAACTCGTAACTCTGTTCCGGTGGATTTACATTAACATCATCATTGTAGCGTTGATTGAAATCCATACGGCCACCACGTTTCGTTATATATTTAATAATATCGATCGCTTCCTCCCATTTATCATCGGCAAGATCACGGAATAGTTTCTCGAAACCTTGCCGATTCTTCTCGTAATTGGCGAAATGTGTGGACATCAATAGGTACTCGAACGAACGAATAATGTGGCTATTAGCGAACGATTGTAAATACGGCTCGATACGTGTGATTGAACCGTAATTTGCGTTACAATTCTCCAAAGATGTTGCTATGGAACAAAGAAGAAAAACAATCAAGTAACCGGTGGAAATTTTGTTTTCTCAAAGGCGGCTAGATTGTTACTAAAGAAAAACAATCAAGTAACCGGTGGAAATTTTGTTTTCTCAAAGAGGACTAGATTGTTACTCACTTTGTTTGGTGGCAGAGCACGCTTCGACCGCATCTTTATAACAGAATTTCTGATCGTTGGCTGTAACAACAGCAATAATTGCAAACAATCCAATGAAAGCCTTCATGATCCCTAAATCGAAACAAAACACATTAGAATCGAACAGTTTTAACGATTCAATGCCTACCTGGTATCTCGCCAGCGAAATCACAAACGACTATTATAAATTAAAATAAAAGCTCTTCAAAAAATCCCCAAAACCTTCTAAATTCACCCAATGCGGCTGTATTTATCACTTTATCACTCGATTTTGACCTCAAAAAAACACTCTGGCTATGACAACGTAGATGCGCAATTGTTTACGGCGTAGTTCTAGAAAAATAACAAAGGAATCTGCAAGTCATTTCAAGCGGCAATTACAAAATCAACCAATCATATCGTTGCGTTGTTGACAATTGACGGCAAGCGGGGGGGTAAAGTTTGTCATCATCGATAACTAGATTCAAGTGCGTATATAAAAATTGTGTGATTATATCCAAATCGTACGTGGAAGTTTCCTCGAGTTTTTACAATTTTTTAATTTAATTTCCAAATTTAGTCACCTTCTGCACCAGTGAGTGTAAAGGCACGACTATATCAACGCTACAAGCAATAATCGTCAATTCTTTTGTTCAAGAATTCTTTTGTTTAATTAAACAAAACACAAACAAACAAACAAAATGAAAGCCTTCTTGATTATCGCTATTACACTAGTTGCATCGACTGTAGCCGATAATTTAAAATGTGAGTATTTCGGATAATTGTTTCCGGTAATTGCGAGGGGTAAATTAATTTTTTCTGGTTCAGGTGAACATCCCCAACCCCAAATCCCCAAAGATTGGTTGGATATGGTGGAGCCGTGTGTGAAGGCGATGCGTGATCAAATCAAACGCGAATTGCACGCCTCCATGCAATATCTATCGATGGGGGCACATTTCAATCGTGACGTGATAAATCGGCCCGGTTTTGCTAAATTGTTCTTTGAAGCGGCATCCGAGGAACGTCAACATGCCATCAAATTGATCTCGTATCTGTTAATGAGAGGCGAATTAACTAAATCTGTCAGCGACTTAATTAGCCGAAATGTACGTATCTAGAACGCATTGCAAAAAATTTTGTTAATTCATTTGTTTTTGTTGCGACACACACACACACAGATTGATGTGGAGAAGACCGAATGGGTGTCGGGTGTGGCCGCTTTAGAGGATGCTCTCAGATTGGAGGCGTCCGTCACTAAGAGTATCAAGAGTTTGATTAAAACGTGTGAGGAGAGCTACAAAAATGATTATCATGTATGTGTTTGATCTGGTTTAATTTTTGTTAAATATGGAATAATTGTTTTTTTTTTTTTGTATAGTTGGTCGATTACTTGACTGGAGAATTCTTGGAAGAACAGTACAAAGGACAACGTGACCTTGCTGGTAAGATCTCAACATTGGATAAGTTGAAGGAGCGTCATGGTGCTTTGGGTGAATTCTTGTTCGATAAGAAATTGTTGAATGGTGAATTGTAAATACCGAAGAATTATGTAGCAACTAGTAGTATGAAGAAAAACCCTATATGTTCTACCTTATATTTTTCAATTAAATACTTGTTATTTGCAAAATAAACGATAATTAATTCCACTCCTGATTTTTAATTAAAACGAATCATATGAAGTGTGTCTGGAGTGGTAATGTATGGTCGCCTTTATCCGAACCTACACTTGCGTAACAGCGTCTACCTCTTGTTTTTATTTTATCAAAAATATGCTTCCAGGGTAAGAAATTAAAAACTTCATCAATTTCTTACTATTTATTTGATAACATAATAAATTTGTACAATTTACGTAAAAACCAAGATCCATTTCAAATTTTATTTGCATTGGGTAGGCAACCCAATATACATCTGTATATTGGGTTGCCTACCTTCCGATGGCAGGAGGCTTTCTTGTGTATAGTTAGACAAATTCTATAACGCATTTATGAGGAAGCACTTTAAAAACTCTAAATAGACAGTTTGTCGACTCGTTTATTTCTTTGAGTCCATACGATTTACAGCCATTCGTAATCTTAAGAATTCGTTGACATGTTACGAATAAATAATACATTTTGTAAAGTGATTCAATTCTAAAATCTTCACCGTCTTTGCTCAACTGTATTTTATAAAAAATATGCTTCCAGTGTGAGAAACGTAAACTATTTGGCCCGACAAATTAAATCTCGATTATATTTGCTATTAATTTGCCAGTTAGAATCCAAGAAAAACGAGGTAATTTTCGAAACACCCAACTAAATTGCTTTCTAAACGATCGTTTTTGCGTTATTATGCCAAAAATTAAAAAATCCATCATTTTTTCATTATTTAATTTAATAAAATAATAAATTTGTACAATTTACGTAAAACCAAGGTCCATTTCAAATTTTATTTGCATTGGGTAGGCAACCCAATATACATCTGTATATTTGGTTGCATACCTCCCTATGACAAGGGGCTTTCTTGTGTATAGTTAGATAAATTCTGTAACGCATTTATGCGGAAGCGATTTATAATCCTCGCCAATATTTCTGTAATTTAACACAACAAAAACTCTAAAATGACAGTTGGACTCTCTCTATCTATCTCTCTCTATTTCTTTAAGTTCATACGATTTAGAATTCGTTGAAATGAAACAAATAATAGCACACTTTGTCGGGTAATTCAATTCTAAAATCTTCCTCGACTTTGCTTAACTGTATGTAAATAATAAATCAATTTCCTGTATCAGGGATGTAACTGAATGTTACAAAAATCCCTAACTTCGTTGGTTTTTTTACTATTAATAATTTAGAGACTTTTGAAATATTCGGTTGTATTATTGATATGAAATTAACTAAATAACTACTATATGTTAATTAGTGAATTAATTTTTCATCTATGCATAATTTTCCAATTAAATACTTGTTATTTGCAAAATAAACGATAATTCCACTCTTGAATCTGGAGGTATGTAGGCAACCCAATATACATCTGTGTATTTGGTTGCATACCTTCCGATTACAGGGGGCTTTCTTGTGTATAGTTAGACAAATTCAGTAACGCATTTATGCGGAAGCACTTTTTAATCCTCAACAATTTTTATGTAATTTAGCACAACAAAAACTCTAAAATGACAGTTTGACTACTCGTTTATGTCTTTAAGTTTATAAGATTCACAGCCATTCATAAATTTAAGAATTCGTTGAAATGATACGAATAAACCACAGTTTGTTAAGTGATTCCATTCTAAAATCTTCACCGACTTTGCTCAACTGTATGTAAATAATAAATCAATTTCCTGTATCAAGGATGTAACTGAATATTACAAAAATCCCTAACTTTGTTGGTTTTTTTACTAGAGACTTTTGGAATATTCGGTTGTATTATTGATATGAAATTTACTAAATAACTTCTATATGCTAATTATTGAATTAATTTTTCATCTATGTAAGACAAATTTGGAAAAATCATTCTAAAACTTGGCGCCGTTACGTAGCTCGTAGCTTATTGCAGCCGGATAAAGCGGAACTACACTACCGGCAACGAACATCGCTTGTATAATAAGTCTCTGCTCAAAATCTATATAATTTTTTATAAACTGTAATTGTAAAATATTATATTTCACTCCATTTAATTTACTTACTCTGAGTGAATTTAATTATTAAAAACAAAATAATAATTTATATTGTGGTTAGTATTTAATTTTCAAGTTGGTATGAATTTTTCCACCAAATACACTCGCGACCTCTAGTGACGAAATCTCGAACTACAAAGACAGTTGATTGCACCCAGTGTTTCATGTGATTTTTTAATTGACGATAATTATAATAAAATAACGTTTTTTGGTTGAAATTACATAGTTATTACTATTATCAATCGATAAATTACCAATTTTTGTTGTGAAGACGTGCAAAATTACTCATCTACAAAATGATGGTAAGTTCTAGAAGATTCGGCAAGCTGCCGGTAACCCCTCGACACACCTGTGATTCTAACCAAATTTTTTCAATTGTTAGCAACCACAAATCCTGTTGTTGAAAGAAGGCACCGATACATCACAAGGCAAGCCACAATTAATCTCAAATATAAACGCTTGTCAATCAGTTGTGGATGCTGTAAAGACAACATTGGGGCCACGTGGTATGGATAAATTAATTGTCGATAAAACTGCAGCCGCTGAAGCGACATGTCTGATATTATCGGTGGATGAAACGATAAAGAATCAGAAATCGGAAGCGCCATCCATGCCGGCTGGACGTGGTATGGGTCGACCGATGTAATCTTTTTCTATATGCGATCTGTGTAACTAATTTTTTTGATTTTTTTTCGCTAATAATTTAATTAATTTCGCTTATTTGTATTTCGAACTGTAATTTCAGATTTAATAAATAAAAATAAACAAAATATCGTCATTATACCCTCAATGCGCTCAATTGTATCGTGTATGGTGCACTCAATGCGCTGAATTGTGTCGCGTATGGTTAGCTTTATTTTGTTGGTATAGTAGATAACTGTTTGATCATAATAGCGTACACTATACACCAAATGTCCCACCAAAATCCAAATAATTTACGACTTAAATATAGATATTTTTTTGCTATAAAATGATTGAAAACTACTCATAAAATACTTAATTTGGAATTGGTTGAGAAATTGTGGATTAATTAATAGATTACGGATTTAGATTAAGAGCTGATAGTCGATTGTTATGGGATACTCGGTAGATAATCTAGGGATTTTCTTTTTCTATATTCGATCATTGTAAGTAATTTTTGTCTTTTTCGCTAATAATTTAATTAATTTCGCTTATTTGTATTTCGAACTGTAATTTCAGATTTAATAAATAAAAATGAACAAAATATTACAAAATACACTCAATGCGCGCAATTGTGTCGTGTCTGGCTAGCTTTATTTTGTTGGTATAGTAGATAACTGTTTGATCATAATAGCGTACAGTGTACACCAAACGTCCCATCAAATATCTAAATAATTTACGACTTAAATCTAGATTTTTTTGCTATAAAATGATTGAAAACTACTCGTAAAGTATTTAAATTGGAATTGATTAAGAAATTGTGGATTAATAACTAGATTGCGGATTTAAATTAAGAGCTGATAGTCGACTATTATGGGATACTCGGTAGACAATCTAGGGATTTTCTTTTTCTATATTCGAAATTGATTTTTTCGCTAATAATTTAATTAATTTCGCTTA
Source organism: Epicauta chinensis (assembly GCA_021725515.1). Classification (NCBI taxonomy): domain Eukaryota; kingdom Metazoa; phylum Arthropoda; class Insecta; order Coleoptera; family Meloidae; genus Epicauta; species Epicauta chinensis. The sequence goes on from JAEDXX010000040.1 coordinate 43,723, forward strand.
TTTGTATTTCGAACTAATTGTAATTTCAGATTTAATAAATAAAAATAAACAAAATATTACAAAATATCGTCATACCCTCAATGCGCTCAATTGTGTCGTGTATGGCTAGCTTTATTTTGTTGGTATAGTAGATAACTGTTTGATCATAATAGCGTACACTATACACCAAATGTCCCACCAAAATCCAAATAATTTACGACTTAAATATAGATATTTTTTTGCTATAAAATGATTGAAAACTACTCATAAAGTATTTAAATTGAAATTGATTAAGAAATTGTGGATTAATAAGTAGATTACGGATTTAGATTAAGAGCTGATAGTCGACTATTATGGGATACTCGGTAGACAATCTAGGGATTTTCTTTTTCTATATTCGATCATTGTAAGTAATTTTTGATTTTTTTCGCTAAAATGTTAATTATTTTCACTTATTTATATTTCGAACTAATTGTAATTTCAGATTAAATAAATTGAATAAAATATTACAAAAAATCGTCATTATACCCTCAATGCGCTCAATTGTATCGTGTATGGTTAGCTTTATTTTGTTGGTATAGTAGATAACTGTTTGAGCATAATTAGCGTACACTATACACCAAACGTTCCATCAAAATCCAAATAATTTACGACTTAAATATAGATCTTTGTTTACTATAAAATGATTGAAAACTACTCGTAAAGTATTTAAATTGAAATTGATTAAGAAATTATGGATTAATAACTAGATTATGGATTTAAATTAAGAGCTGATGGTCGACTGTTATGGGATACTCGGTAGATAATCTAGGGATTTTCTTTTTCTATATTCGATCATTGTAAGTAATTTTTGATTTTTGCGCTAATAATTTAATTATTTTCACTTACTATTTATATTTCGAACTAATTGTAATTTCAGATTTAATAAATATGAACAAAATATCGTCATTATACCCTCAATGCGCGCAATTGTATCGTGTAAGGCTAGCTTTATTTTGTTGGTATAGTAGATAACTGTTTAATCATAACAGCGTTTATACACTAAACGTCGCATCAAAATCCATACAATTTACGAGTTAAATATAGATCTTTGTTTACTATAAAATGATTGAAAACTACACGTAAAGTATTTAAATTGAAATTGATTAAGAAATTGTGGATTAATTAATAGATTACGGCTTTAGATCAATAGCGGATAGTCGACTATTATGGGATACTCGGTAGATATCTAGGGATTTTTTCGTTTTGCGAAAAGCGCCATTGACAGTTTCCTGAAAATTCTTTAATGGTCGTCATTCTGTCATTTTACTTTTTATGATAATTTATTGAGTTTTCCATACACAAAAAAACATAAAAAACCGGACAAATCAAGGTAATTCAATTAACTTAATTCAAATTAAGCTTACTATTAATTAATTGAACACTATAAATTAGCAACTGACAAGAAAATATGTTATCATAATGAATTGTTGCAAATTTTTTTTTTTAATAATTTTATCGAATTAATTTACATTTGTATTACGTTGTGGATTGCTAGAAGATGTCAGGTTCGGCCCATAAGCATCGCTATAAAAATTCCGCATTGGATAGTGTGGAATTGCGGCGACGTCGTGAAGAGGAAGGTGTACAATTGCGGAAACAGAAACGTGAACAACAACTGAACAAACGACGGAATGTTAATATCAATCAATTATTACCGGAAGATAATGATCCGTTACGGGTACCAACACTTCTATCTATCAAAAAAAAATCATTTAAATTTTGATAAATTTGTAGTTGGAGAATGATATGCTCTCATCATCACCGGGAACACCAGCAATCACACCCGAACTAGTACAGGCTTTGTATAGCAACAATATTAAACAACAATTAGAAGCCACACAACAATTTCGTAAATTATTGAGCCGTGAACCGAATCCACCGATCGATGAAGTCATACAAACCGGCATCGTACCTAGATTTGTTGAATTTTTACAGAATTCCAGCAATTGTAGTTTGCAGGTAATGTCAAAACGTTCAATTGTTTTTGTTTAATTTTAATTAACTTCTCTTGTTTTTGTTTGTTTGTGTATGTCAAACCGTTCAATTGTTTTTGTTGATTAATTTTGATTTCTATTGTTTTTTTGTTTGTTTAGTTCGAAGCAGCATGGGCTCTAACAAATATCGCTTCCGGTACATCCCAACAAACCCGTATGGTAATTGAAGCCGGTGCCGTACCGATCTTTATAATCTTATTAAGTAGTGAATACGAGGATGTACAAGAACAAGCCGTTTGGGCCCTTGGTAATATAGCCGGTGATTCACCGGAATGTCGTGATCATGTTTTAGATTCTGGCATCCTAGTACCACTATTACAATTATTAAGTAAATCAACACGTTTAACAATGACCCGTAATGCTGTATGGGCATTATCGAATCTATGCCGTGGCAAAAATCCACCACCAGATTTTCAAAAAGTCTCACCATGTCTACCGGTATTGGCACGTTTATTATTCCATTCCGATCCGGATGTATTATCGGACACATGTTGGGCATTAAGTTATCTATCGGATGGTCCAAATGAAAAAATACAAGCGGTAATTGATGCTGGTGTATGTAGGAAATTAGTTGAATTATTATTACATCAACAACCGAATGTTGTATCGGCAGCATTACGGGCGGTTGGTAATATTGTAACAGGGGATGATGTACAAACACAGGTGATATTGAATTGTTCAGCATTACATTGTTTACATCATTTATTATCATCGAATAAAGAATCAGTGAAAAAGGAGGCATGTTGGACAATTAGTAATATAACAGCTGGTAATCGTCAACAAATTCAAGCTGTTATTGATGCCAATATATTTCCGGTATTAATTGAAATATTAAGTAAAGCGGAATTTAAGACGAAAAAAGAGGCAGCCTGGGCTATAACGAATGCTACCAGTGGTGGTACACCGGATCAAATACGTTATTTAGTTGATCAAGGTTGTATAGGACCATTATGTGATCTATTAACTGTAATGGATGTGAAGATTGTACAAGTGGCATTAAATGGTTTAGAGAATATTTTACGATTAGGTGAACAAGATGCTAAAGATCATGGTGGTACTAATCCGTATGCTGTATTAATTGAACAGTGCTATGGTAATTATTATTTTTTGTTGATATGTAACGAAAATGCGAGACGCCGTCAGAACAGAACAGACAGCTGAGAGGGGGCGTTGCCAATAGCGACGCTTATACTCGGTCAGTTCTGCCAACTGTGTAAAATCAACATTAGGGTCTAGAGGGTTGGTGTCATTGATCGATATGCAGCGCCCTCTCTGGAACGATACAAAAATTTCAAGGCTTACCGCGATTTATTACGAAAATTCGAGACGCCGTAAGGGGAAACACTTGTCCTCTAACAGACAATAGAGAGGGGGTGTTGCCAATAGCGACGCTTATACTCTGTCAATTCTGCCAACTGTGTAAAATAGACACTAGAGTCTAGAGCGCCCTCTGGAACGAAACTAAAATTCCAAGGCTTACCGCGATTTATTATGTTTATATATTTATAAATTAATTAACCAAGAAAATTTGTTTTCAATTTTTGTTTTATATTCCAGGTTTAGATAAAATCGAATTCTTACAATCACATGTAAATATGGATATTTATCAGAAGGCTTTCGATATAATTGAACATTTCTTTGGTACCGATGAAGAGGATGCTAATGTTGCACCATCTGTAAATGCTGAACAACAACAATATCATTTTAATGCTGATCAATCAGTTCCAATGGGTGGTTTCAATTTTTAGATGTTTTACGTCTCTTATTCTTCTTTATTATTAATAATATTATTATTATCATTACTATTACAGTTTATTTTTTGCTTATATGTAATTAAAATTTGAAGGAAACAAAAGCACACAAACACAGGAAAAAAATAAATAAATAATTATTAACAAAATTACAGGCGTGTAAAAGCGGGAAACGATTTTATCGATTCTTTTTATTTAATTGTTTTATTTATTATTTGAAAATGTTGTTTCGTTTTACAATTCTTACGATTTTCTTTTTTTTTCTTTTGTTTCTGTTTATATTATTATTTTTGTTTTATTCTAATTTCGATTAGTCCGAAATTCGTTGAAAGAAAATTATATGAATCTTTGGCCACACAATATAAATGAGTAGTTAATTGTACAGGGCATTAATTGATTGATTAATTTATTAATTAACGAATTGAATTGAATTATACAAATTGTATGAAAACGCAACGCGCCATTATAAAACGATTTGGAAAAATTAAATAAAGTTTTTCATAGATTCAGTTAAGTGTAGCTCCTTTTAAGAATTGAAAATTTGCACATATTTATGAACGCAGTTCCGCTGCTCGAACTACTTTTCATATTAAAAATATCTCGAATTTGTTTTTTTTTCCCTAAAAATAAACAGTAAAAAGTGTACAAAACGTACATTTTTATTAATTTTAAATTATTATTGTGGAAACAATAGTAGAAATGCTACAGATAAATTATTAATAATACTGGATAGATTTATGAACGCAGTCCTCGCCTCATTTCCGATCTACAGCGCTATCTCTTAATCTACAACTGAACTAAAACTATCCAATTTACTCACAAGATAACGCTATTTCATTTCTAACTTCCGCATATTAAAAATATCTCGAATTTGTTTTTTTTTTCCCTAAAAATAAACAGTAAAAAGTGTACAAAACGTACATTTTTATTAATTTTATATCGATATTGCGGAAACAATACTGGAAATGCAACATAACATTATGGATAGATTTATGAACGTAGTCCTCGCCTCATTTCCGATCTACAGCGCTATCTCTTAATCTACAACTGAACTAAAACTATCCAAATTATCACGAGATGACGCTACTTGATTTCTAACCTACAAATTCTAAACGTCCACAATTCTAATTCTTTAATTAATTAATCGATTAATTAAATGGTACACAATGAATGCATTATTGATTTTTAAATATTCTATGACGATATTGCGAAAACAATAAATAAATATAAAATAATAAAAAAAATATTAATAATACTGGATAGCTTTATGAACGTAGTCCTCGCCTTATTTCCGATCTACACCGCCATCTCTTAATCTATAACGAAACTAAAATTAACGCGCCATTATAAAACGATTTGGAAAAATTAAATAAAGTTTTTCATAGATTCAGTTAAGTGTAGCTCCTTTTAAGAATGAAAATTTGCACATATTTATGAACGCAGTTCCGCTGCTCGAACTACTTTTCATATTAAAAATATCTCGAATTTGTTTTTTTTTTCCCTAAAAATAAACAGTAAAAAGTGTACAAAACGTACATTTTTATTAATTTTAAATATTATTATTGCGGAAACAATAGTAAAAATGCTACAGATAAATTATTAATAATACTGGATAGATTTATGAACGTAGTCCTCGCCTCATTTCCGATCTACAGCGCTATCTCTTAATCTACAACTGAACTAAAATTAACGCGCCATTATTGGAGAAATTAAACAAAGTTTTTCATAGATTCAGTTAAATGTAGCTCCTTTTAACAATGAAAAATTGGACATATTTATGAACGCAGTTCAGCTCCTCGAAAGCTGAACTAATCTGCCTATTAAAAATATCTCGAATTTGTTCTTTTGCCTAAAAATAAACAGTAAAAAGGGAATAAAACGTACATTTTTATCAATTTTATGATATTTTATATCGATATTGCAGAAACAATACTGGAAATACAACACAACATTATGGATAGATTTCTGAACGCAGTGCTCGACTCATTTCCGATCTACAACGTCATCTCTTAATGTATAACTGAACTACAATTATCCAATGTACTCACAAGATGGCGCTATTTCATTTCTAACTTCTGCATATTAAAAATATCTCGCATTAGTTTTTTGCCTAAAAATAAACAATAAAAAGCGTATAAAACGTACATTTTGATCAATTTTATAATATTTCATATCGATATTACGGAAACAATACTAGAAATGCAACATAACATTATGGATAGATTTATGAACGCAGTCCTCGCCTCATTTCCGATCTACAGCGCTATCTCTTAATCTACAACTGAACTAAAACTATCCAAATTATCACGAGATGACGCTACTTGATTTCTAACCTACAAATTCTAAACGTCCACAATTCTAATTCTTTAATTAATTAATCGATTAATTAAATGGTACACAATGAATATTGATAAGAAATTATCATCATTACAAGAAATATCAAAAATTCAACTATCGAAAATATTCAGTTGTGTTAATGGTAGAAAATTTATAGTACTTGAACCCAACATTATAAGACCTTTGGAGAAAGTTTGCGGTGTAAAATGGTTAAAGTAGGCCTCTCCATATAAGACTATTTAATCGATAAATAATCTATAAATTTGTAGGGGTAATGGTGTTGAGAAGATATTCAAATTAGAAGAAACATCACCAAATTTCGGTACAACACCCGTATTTTATATGATCTACAGCAATTTGAACGTATTCAATCGAGTCGTCACACAAATACGCGCGAATATCGATCAAGACGCACCGACAACGAACCAATTCCACATCATAATCGTACCGAAATCGTTGCATATCTTTGAACACGAATTAGAAAGTTTGGGCTTGTTTTACACGATAATCCGGTTGCATTCGTTCCATTGGATGCCGATACAGATCGATACGGGCGTGTTGAGTTTAGAATTACCGACAATTTATAAAGAATTATATTTACAACAAAATAACGCGTTATTACCGGTCGTATCGAAATCTTTATGGCATTTAACATTAGTTATCGGTAAACCACAATTTATTCTCGCTTTAGGTCACAATTCCAACACGATTTTAAAACAATTCGAACAATTCAACGCGGATTTAGGTGAAACGGATCGTATCGCTTGCGATTTCGATTGTTTAATCGTAATGGATCGCAATCTAGATTATCCGAGTTGTTTGCTAACACCCGCCGTCTATTCGGCGTTATTGAATGAAGTTTACCGTGTTAAAACCGGCGTGTGTTCGTTTAAACACGAAATTTTCGATCAATACGATACGAAATCAAATCCAATCATTAAGAAACAATCAATCAACTTTAATTTGGATAGTAATCAAGATAGCGTGTATGCGGACAATAAGAATCGTTATTTTACGGAAGTTACAACGGTTTTGAGTCATCTAACGAAACAATTACGTGACGAGAAGCGAGTTTCGACGAGTTTACGTTTAGACGAGATGAAACGTTACGTACAGACGCAACTGCAAGCGGTGAATACCCGCAAAAAATGCATAACTAATCATTTATTAGCCGCTGAAACGATTATAAACGTGTTGGGGCCGCGTTATGAAACCCAACAAAAGATCGAATTGGATATTTTAAAAAATACAAATAAATCGACAAATTTTAATTATTTGGAACAATCAATAACGTTGGAAAATGATAAATTGATCAGTTTAAGATTGTTTTGTTTGATTGCAATCACACAGAAATTAACTGATAATGAGATTAAATCGTTTTGGCGGAAATATCTACAACAATTCGGCTACAAATACAGTTTTGCTTATCGCAATTTAATTAATAGTGAATTTATACAATTACCAACCGCACAGAATCGTTTAAAATTACCAAAATTTATTAATACAATCAATTTCTATACAAATGCGAATCGTTTAAAACAGATTCCAACAAATCCAGATAAAATCTCATTAAAATATCCAACATGTTCCAGTTATGTTTATGGTGGTTCTTATATACCGTTAATAACACAAATTACTAGTTTATTATTGAATAATACACCAATCGATGAAATTCGCACGAAATTGGATTATTTCGGTTTATTAACAATACGTAATGGACAACGTTTATTATCGTATCCATTACAGCAACGTTCGATTTTGATTTATTTAATTGGTGGTGTAACGTATGCAGAAATTGCCGCATTAAATCTTTTAGAAACATTAACTGGTTCGAAAATTGTCGTGATCAGTGATCGTATTGTGAGTGGTAATGATTTGATGAGAGATATTCTAGATATTCAATAGAATTTGTTTTGAATTTACCGCTTTTTGTTGTTGCGCCATTTTTTTGACGTGGGCGTAACGCTTTAATGGTATTGACAGTTTGTTGCGTTAAGCGGCACATTGACGGTCGGGCTTGAGTTAGTAACGATAGTTTAGACTCGGTTCATTGTTGTAATATAGAATTTTGACAGATAAGTGTCAAAATTTATGTCCTTAAAGTCCCTAGATTTTGATATCTTTGAAATGTCACACTTTATATTACAATAGTGTACCCGAGATATTCTCGATATTCAATAGAATTTGTTGATTATTTATACACAAGAGAGATCCATGATTATTTTAGAAATTGTGTGCTGTGATAATTTTATGGGGAATTGTATATTTTATATAAATAAATTTGATTAAAAGCTTATAAATATTAATTTTGTTTTGAATTAACCGCCTTTATGTTGTTGCGGCATTTTTTTACGTGGGCGTAACGCTTTAGTGGTATTGACAGTTTGTTGCCTTAAGCGGCACATTGACTATCGGGATTGAATTAGCAACGATAGTTTATACTCGGTTCATTGTTGTATACCAAATTTGCTGGTTGTACGTGAATTTGCAAATGTCAAATGTCCAACTGCACGCTCCAAAAATCCCCAACTATATGAGATATAACGTTTGGAAAATTTATAAAATAACAATTGTGATTCATTAGAAAAATTATTTTGAAAGTCAAAAAAAGTTCTTTAAAAAAGTCAAACGTACAAAAAACAATCGTAATATTATCCAATTTTGAGTTTACAAAAAAATATGTAAACAAACTCTTAGGGACTTTTGGAGCGTGCAGTTGCACATTTGACGTTTGAAAATTCACGTTCAACTAGCAAATTTGGTATAATATAGAATTTTGACAGACAAATGTCAAAATTCATGCAACTTATGTTCTTAAAGTCCCTAGATTTTGATATCTTTGAAATGTCACACTTTATATTACAATAGTGTACCGAGTATACTTTATTTACTGAGTGAATGGACTTTTTTGACAGTCTAGTGACCAACTTGATAGAATAAAGTTTCCTATATTTAAGTAGCAATTGTTCGAAACAATCGATAAAAGTGTCACCCATTTAAGGTGAATTCAACGAGCAAAAGGTTACTAGATTTGACAGACGATACAAATAAATTCCTAAAAATATCACTATATTCAAGCGTACCAACTTAAATCTAGGGATCGTTTGGTTGATGAATTTTTAGTATATCTGTAAGTGTTTATAAATATGCGAAAATATATACTCGGTTCATTATTGTAATATCAAATTTTGACAGACAAATGTCAAAATTCATGCAACTTATGTTCTGAAAGTCCCTAGATTTTGACATGTTTGAGGTGATAAAATCTTAAACCTTGTTTGTTTTTTTTTTGTTTTAGAAAATTAACATAGTTTTATTTTGGCGAAATTCTTATGAGAAAATTATCAAATGGCACTGGGATTGGAATTAAATCCTCATAGTTAGGGACTTTCAGAATACTGAGTTGCATAAAATTTGACATCTTTGAAATGTCACACTTTATATTACAATAATATACCGAGTATACATTGGTAGAGTTATAAGTAGAGTAAACTCTGTCCAAAAATTAAGTATAAAATTTCAAATGACAGAAATGGAGCTAACCTACGCAACGAAAAATAGTCCCTGTATTAAGACCCCAAAATTTTAATTCTTTACTGTAATTAAACTGAAAATTGATTCGTAAACCATTTTATAATCTCCAAAGAAATAGAAAATATCGAAATTCTTGGTTAATATAAAAGAAATTACCACCAAATTATGTAAACAAACGGTTTTTTTCTTGCATGTAAACATGTAAAAGTTGGGAACTTTTCAAACATTAAGTTGCCTATAACCTTCCATCTGTAATTTTATACGTAATTTTTGAACAGAGTATACCAATAATTTCCAAACGTGACTACGATTAAATCTAGATCATTCAAGAATCATAGTATATGTACCGCTTTAGCTTCAAAAATTTATCAAAAGCCAGCTGTGCATCTGTCAATTTAATCTAGTAACTTTCGATTTTCCCCCAAATTACTGTTTCGCGTTTATGACGCTGTTGCGCAACTGACACCTTTAACATGTAACAAATTGCCAAAAAAAAAAGTAAATTCAACCGAAATTATCATTTCAATTAATCAGTGTTTTATAAAGAATACAATTAATAAATAAATCTGGAAATAATTGCGATTAGTGTTGTGCACGCAAAAATATGTTTGAATTGTTTTGATAAAAACAATTGAATTTATCCAAGTACAGATGCCATCTTGTTTCTAAAGTGGAACATAAACATGGAAATAGACTTTTATAGTAACGATTAATGTACGTTGTACCAATTAAAAATGATCAAAATCGAAGTAATTCTATATAAAAATCAATTAATTTGGAGGTTAATTAATTAATTAACGGTTTTTTTTGATTGTTTGAAATTGTCGCGAACGATCAAGTAATCATGGCGACGTTTTGTTGTTTTTTGTTGTCGTGTGTCTTTTATGGCGCCACAATTTGAAATCGTATTCTAAAATTAATTAATTTTGATTAATTAGGTGTGGACACCATGGCAGGCAATGAAGCTACAACCCAAACAGCATTATGGTCTTCGGTGGTACACCAACCATGCGAAGAACCTGAAGATGCCGAATTACCCAGTACTGTGGATATTGCTGCTTTTAGTACCGGATTAACTGTTGTAGAACCAGCCAATACAACCCAAACTATCACCAATAACAACAACAACAATAACAATAATAATAAGAATAGTAATAATCAGAATAATAATAATAATAGCGAATCTGATAGTGATTCCGACGTAGATTCGAGTGTAAGTTTGAAAACACAATCTATTGAGACGAAATCTAAATAATTTTGTTTGATTATTGTAGAATTCTGGTAGTGAAGCATCGCAAAGTTGTAGCCAATCGGATACTTCCGATACAGAAACTTCAACAACAAGCATTGATGATACAACATCAACACGTAGTCCATCACCCACCGAATTCTCAGTAACTAGCAGCCAAACGAATGGTTTACGTTTAACAATAGCAACGGTACGTAAATCGTTGAGTAGTCCAACAAATGAAAGAATCTCGAATAAAACCAATGATAAAACGATAATAAGTGGTGGTGATTATAGTACATGTACAGAAGATAATACACCATGTTCAACAGATACAGATAGTGATACAGATGAGGAATCTAATAATAAAATGAGAACTAATAATAATAATAGTAATAAAAATAGAGACAATTGTAAACGAAGTGCTACACTACGTACACGAATCAATACGAAAACCGATAAGAAAGATGATAAACGGATTAATAAGAAAAATATTATATCACCAGCGAAGGCTACAAATCGTCAACTACGGCAGAAGAAAGTCAGAAAGGTGAGCTATCATATTATTATTATTATTATTATTATTAGGTAAGACTAGATTACATTTGTAGTAGCAGTAGTAGTAGTAGTAGTAGTAGCGCGCACTGCTTGTTGTTTACAACCATCGGGCCACGCGACTTCACCGGTTTAATTGATCGTTCGCCTTCCAACTAGGTGGTAAATTCGCGGAGTGTGCTACCGTTTAGTTTTTGTTTAATTTCGTTTAATTATAATTACAAAACAAAAAAATAATGGTGCGACACGTTGAAGTCGGTGTTAATACAGACGATGGTGCTCTAGCTGAAGGTGTCTGGGAATATGTGAGCGATCTAGTTAAATCCTATCGTTACAACGATATACAAGAATCCTATCAGGTGATTAATTCTAGAATTGAAGGGTTTTTTCTCTCTCGCTTCGAAAAGGGTGCGTTGTGTCTGGGCATCGAGAGAGAAAAACCTTGTTTTGTGTCATTATCCGAGGCCGTGACCTTCTAAAATCGAGCTAGAACGTCTCCCTCACAATTTAGCAATTTTTTGTGTGACTCACAAAAAATCTCGAATTTACTTTTGAAATCATTTGAAATTATTCAATAGAAGAGAGGAAAAAAAATTTGAAGGTTTTGTGGTTGTTAGTTCATTAAACTTGACATTGATCGATTCATTATAAATTTATTGAATTATGTAATTGATTCGAGATGTCTCGCGTTGTGGCCCTTTTCTCTCGAATTTTCCACACATGTCTACGTAAATCTATAAAAGACTTAAAGTCAAGGTTAACAAGTATAACATTCTTGTTGTCTCTTTACTTGTACGCGAATCTTTAATAATAATAATAATAATAATGATGATAAAGTGGGAACAAACAACAGAAGAATAATGATTAAGAAGAAGGCAAATAGAACAACGAAAAAATTATTCGAACAAATCTTTGGGAACATTGCTCCGCCTTAATTAATTGCCTTCGTTGTCAAGTTATGCTGTTGTTTGTTCGTTTCTTTGTTTTATTTTTATTTGTTTTTTGTGGTAAAACAAATCAATTTGAAGGATGTCTTGGTTATTTTTTTATTTATTCATCATTAACCAAGGTTTAAAATAAATGTCATCAATTTTTTTTTAAATTCGTTTTTCTTTTAAATTTCTTTTAATCTAAAACTTTCATTTCGATTTTGTACATATATGGACGAATTTAAAATAAATAGTAGTAGGTGAATCTATCTCTATTCCAATCGAATAACTACAAGTTTCACACGCTCAGTTGTTGTTGCTATTGTAAGATTTGTGATTTCTTATATCAGTTTCGGAAAAAAATTGTAATAAATAAATGAAACAACCAAGATACAGGCTTGGCTGTCACGAAACTTGTCGACTTTTTCCTGTGATGATGATGATGATGATGATGATGCTGACTTATTTCTATTGATACAATGCAAATTGGCACAGTTTATTGTAGGCTTCCAGAAGTTATACGATCTCGAATAATTCCTACAATTGTCCCCAAAAAAAATTGAGAATTAACGATTTTTAAAGATGCCGTGTGGTGGGGATGTTTTTATTTCTATTTCTAAGATATTAGGAGAAATTGATTGCTTTTCTATAATTTTGTCTTCTTAGAAGAATAATTGTCTGCCTACGTTTGTAATATTCAGAAATTGTTGAAATCAAATATATGCCAAAAGGTTTCAAATTATTTTTTTTTGTTACGGTTTTGTTTATTAGTAAGACATGTATCGGTTCGATTCCGGTTTTCATTCTGTGAAAGATATCGGATTTTTTTTGATTTTCGGTTCGAAGGTCTGTATACAGGTATGGCATTTGTAACAAGCCCCTAAACAATGCGAGGAGGAAATTCACGAATTGCATGATTATTATTTATTAATCGTACACAAATTAAAAAGTCTTCTGTGTTTTTTTTTGTTTTGTTTTCCGCATTTTCAGCGTTTGGGTGTTAAAGAAAATCTTTTCCTTAATAACAGTCTGTAAAAGTCTTAATTAACTGAATTGAAGCGTTTTTATTTTGGTGTAAAATACAATCGATTAAAGAATGCTATACTCCGTCCAAAAATTAAGTATAAAATTTCAAATGACAGAAATGCAGCAAGCCTACGCAACGATAAATAGTCCCTCTATTAAGACCCCCAAAAATTTAAATTCTCTAGTGTATTAAACAGAAAATTGTTTCGAAAAGGATTTGAAAATCTTCAAAGAACTAGAAAATATCGAAAAGTTCAGGGTTAATATATAAAAAAATACCACGAAATTATGTCAATAAATGCGTAGAGTTTTATTCAAACAGGAGTACCACTACATATAATGTTCGTTGTCTTTCATGTAAACACGTAAAAGTTAGGAACTTTTCACACATTAAGTTGCCTATAACCTGTCATCTGTAATTTGAAATTTTATACTTAATTTTTGGACAGAATATATAATTCATTGACTAATCGAATTAATAACGGATTTGAACATCTTTTGTGGTCAACAGTTTAAAAAATTATATGGCTTTCTATAATTTTAATTTGTTTTTTTTTTTATTTATTGTACTACCTGTGCAGGAAAATAATGTGTTTTTGTCTCACTTTGCTCTGGAATATTTATAGTTGTCGATTTCTCTTTATGTCTGCATACTTTTTGTTTTTAGAATTTTTAAATTTTTTAACAAATGAGAAAATATTCTAATTGTGAAAAGATAAAAATTTTACAGGCCTGGCTTTTATTCTAAATTTGTCTCAAGTTCAATGATATACCCAAAAAAAAATAATATATTCAAAACAAAGACACTGTCCGTTTTAAAGTAAATCCACTATTTATTTGGTAAATATCAAATGTCAAGTGTACAATTAATTCTCCACTTATTGTGACGATAACACTTGATATTTAACAAATAAATAGTGTATTCAGTATAGGAGTCAATTATAGTGTGTTTCACTTAATTTATATGTCAAAGAACCGATTCTATAAAGTTTTTAGGCGTTTTATTTTGTTCGATATTTTGGCAGAAAAAATAAAATGATTGTAGAATTGGCCCTGAAGGTTTTTTATGCGGATGACTATATTGAAAGTGAATGAAAAAGAGATAACTGTAATTATGTAAATAAGAGAAAGAGAGAGAGAGAGACTCGATTTTTCTCGAATATGCCTACTTCACGTACCACCCCTGTATAATTATAATACATTAAATAATTACAATTATCTCTCATTTTGTTCTAAACGATTAAAAGTGGGTTTTAAAGGTAAACTTTTTTATGAATGTGTTGCAGAAATTCTTTGTTTTTTAAATCATCGGGAACAATGAACTTAATTTTTACTCTGCCAAAAATACCTTACAATTATATTTAAAAAAACAAAAACACTTTAAACAAACAGAAACCAAGTACATAATTAGGCAATTAAACATAAAAATGCCGATATTACAAATAAAATCGCATTGTTACAGGTTGGGCAAGTTGACAAAAAGTTTTTTTTTTCCCCCAAAATATTTCCATTACGATTTCGGTAGAGAGAAAAAAGCAGACAATACGTTAATAAATATTTGAGAAAGGAAGCTTTCGAGATCGCGTATCTATTCATAAAACAATTATAAAATAAATCAAAACAGAAATTGCACAATAGAATAGATTTAAAACACTATATTTCTGATGGTATAACTAATAATTTTGAGCAGTTTAACACTAACTTACTGTGCACAATTCCTTTTCTAGTGTACTAATAATTAGACGTATTTACAGATAACCGGTTAAAAATTTTTTTATTTCAAATTATTGTTTATTACACAGTTTTTAAAGTGCAAATTTTATTTAACTGTTATACTGTGCGCTTGTCTTGTCTGTTCTCATTTATTATTCCCAATATTCGTTAGAATTTCCGGCAGTATCATCTGTTCGAAAGTTGTTTTTATTCTTATTATTTTATACATATTTTTTTTTGCATTATAACAACGTCATCATCCTCTTAGATTTGTTAGTCGAATTATAAACACATGTGAATTAAGTTTACAACAAAAATTACTTATTTAGTTGTGAAACCACAAAAAGTAAGTTAAAAAAAACACCTTACTTTATACAAATCCACCTGGTAAATATTGCGTGATGTATTCTAGTTCCCCTTTCACATTTTTTTTTATTCAAATTCATGCATTTATATCCCCCTATTTTTTTCTTGTTTTGTTTTTTATATAATGTTAAAACACCCTATAATATGGGGGGATTTTTATAAGTTATTGTGTGTGTGTGTATTATAGACGACTTATTTTAATTTTGTGTTCGTTGTTAAAGAAAACTTTATATTATATGTAGGAAAAACCATCGAATGCATGTATAAAATTTTTCACGCGAAATTTTATGATTCATATCATTATATCGATTCAAGTGACGGTTATTTTATTGTTTATCTAAATTCTAGATGGCTTCATTACCACTATCAAGAGGCTCAACATATTCAAGTTCTGATACAGATGAATCGGATGCTGATCGTGCAATCTTAGCATCGTGCAGTCTACAAGAGATACGACAAGAAGATCTGGCCGCCATCCTGCCAGATAATGAAGAATGTGATGCTTTCGGTGATCTGGATTATAATAATCGTAGTAACACTAATAATAATAATAATAATAATAGTAATAATAATGGTAGTAATAGTAATGTTATTGATAAGAATTCACCGCAAGTTAGTGGTGATATGTCCGGATCTGATATGGAATTACCACAACAAGCTGTTAATGCATTAATACAAAGAACAACAGAGAGTAGCAGTGATTCAGAATCTCATCCACCACCAAATCCGAATACATTATATGCAAATAGTTTATTACAACAATTTGTTCAACAAACACAAATGTTGAATGCACCGTGTCCTGTTATACCTACACCGACACAACAACAACAACAACAAACAACAAATTGCGAAATTGATAATAACACAAATCAAAACAATAATAATAATAATACTAGTAATGAGAATACAAGTAATAATAATAAAAGTACAAATTCGAAAGATCTTGAGAATGATTCGATGAAACGTAAACGTGGTCGTCCTAGAAAATGTGATCATAAAACAAACGATAAACAATTGAAATCACAAACACATGATTATTGTGGTGATCCGAATGTATCACCAGATTCTGGTATACAGAATAGTCCCGATCATATATCAAGTCCTGAACCAACTACAATATCATCGAATAAAAATAATAATAAAAATGATAATAATAACAATAAAAAAACAAAAAATAATAAATTATCGGTAACATCGAATCGTTTCGATCGTCTATTATATGGTAATACAGATCGTGTATTATATCCACCGAGACGGAAATCGAATCGGCCGGTAATGAAGAAAGGACCCGGTCGGCCGACTAAAACTAAAACCGCGAATATACAAAAAAACGATAAACAATCCGAAAATCGTTGCACTACCAATCATAATAATAATAATAATAATAAAGCGAAAGATCGACCGGTATTGGTAACGAAAAATAAAAACGATAAAACAAAATATACAACATTAAAGAATTTGAAGATAATGCACAGTAAACATAAAAAACATAAAAAATGTAAATTTAAAATATTAAAACCAATAACTGCCAGTAATGATGATACGAAAACACATGTAGAAATCGATAAATTAATACAAGATTTCGTTAAACATTGCAATATTGGTAGTAATACTATTAATAATAATAATAGTAAAATACCGAAAGAGAATGTGGCCGATTTGGTTGGTGTAAAACCGGTAAAGAAAGTAACAAAAAAACGTAAAACCGCCGAATATAATGAACGTAAAAAGAAGAAAATCCATCATCATCATATTAATGCACAAGTCAATAAAATAACGAATAATTTAAATGAGCAACGTTTACCATTAAAAAAACGCCATTATCTATATCCGGATGGTAAGAATAATTTGAAACAAATCAAAAATGAAGAAGAGGAGACATTATCATCGATTGATGATGATAAAGATTTAACAAATAATAATAATACGATAACATCACCGACTGCTGCTACAACAACACCAAAAAAACGACATCGTTTAGAAACAATCAATAATAAAGAAATACAACCGATTTTAAACGATAATAATAATAAATCAAATAAACCGAAATTGTCATTAGAAAGCTTGATAAATGAATTAAAAATGAAACGTACCAATAATCTTGTAAATAAGAATGAAACAATTGATGAAGAAACAAAAATTGTTAAAAACGATAAACCTGAGATTACTACGATCCAACAACCAACAGATATTGTTGGTGTAGTGAAGAAGAAAGCACGTAAACGGCGTGCAATCAATCGTACCGGTTTTCCTACAATTAAAAAGAAGAAAAAAAAGATTGTACCAATTGATGAAGATGATAATAATAAACCGATTATTAATTGTGATCGTGTACCTAAAGATGGTGAAGAATATAATAAATTTATTCAACGACAACAAGTTGAGAAAATCTCAAATAAATATGAAGATTCATCATCAACAAATCTAACAATTACAACAACCACCGATTGGGATATTTTAAGTGAATGTGATAGTCTACCACAAGATGAACGTGAATTAGACGATGATATTATCGATGAGATTCAATTACGTTTTGATAATAATAAAAAGAAACGTAAACGTTGTACAATTGAGAAAATTCTCGATATTTATCCGAAACGTAAATTACGTAATTTATCATCAACAACAACATCACCGGCTAGTAGTATCGAACCGGTAATTGAGCGCCGTTTATTACGTGACGAAAAACAACGTGGTGCAACAAGTGGTGATGAATTGTTGAAGAAGAATCGTAAAGTGCCACGTTGGCGTAAAAAGTATCTAATTGCTGGATTATTTAGTGATTATTATAAAGAAAATGATGATAAAGAGAAACGTAACGATAATCTAGTGAAATCACGTTTAATTTATAAACGTGATGAACATCCATACGGTCTATTACCACCACCATATCATTGTGGTAAATATTTACGTTGTCGTGAGATACCATTTCAATTACCATACGATCTATGGTGGCAACATACACATTCACAATTACCGGGTCGTGATATTGTTGCATCATGGAATTATCGTAAGATACGTACGAATGTTTATAATTTGAAAATAACAACAGGTGCCTGTGAACCACAATCATGTAATTGTACCACAGATTGTGGTGATGATTGTATAAATCGTTTAGTATTGGCTGAATGTCCGGCAACACATAAATGTCACAATCAACGTATACAAAAACACGAATGGTCACCGGGTATTGAGAAATTCATGACAGAATCGAAAGGTTGGGGTGTACGTACGAAATATCCAATCAAATCGGGTGATTTCATTTTAGAATATGTTGGTGAAGTTGTATCAGATCAAGAATTTAAAGAACGTATGGCAACGATTTATATCAATGATCAACATCATTATTGTTTACATTTAGATGGTGGTTTAGTTATTGATGGTCATCGGATGGGTAATGATGGACGTTTTGTTAATCATTCATGTCAACCGAATTGTGAGATGCAAAAATGGTCAGTGAATGGACAATTTCGTATGGCATTATTTGCCATACGTGATATTAATTGTCAAGAGGAATTAACATATGATTATAATTTCTCATTATTTAATCCAGCTGAAGGACAAGAATGTAAATGTGGTAGTGATAAGTGTCGTGGTGTTATTGGTGGTAAATCACAACGTGTCCGACAATTACCAATAATTGAACAACATAATAATAATAATAATAATAGTAATAGTAGTAATATTAATAATAATGGACGTGTTGGACGACCAAGAAAGAATCAAGCGAAACGTACCGCAACAAATTTGAAAGATTTACCAATACCACAACAATCATTTCCTGTATTACCGACACCACAAGTCCGGCCGATAAGTCATCAACAGAAATGCTTCATATTGGAACATCATTGTTTCTTATTGCGTAATTTAAGCAAAGTAATTATCTCGATTGTTTTGATTGAATTAATTTTAATTAATTGATTATTTTTTTATTATTTAGGTGCGAAAATTGCGGGATAGATCGAATAGTTCTGTGACGACAATTTCACGTCAACAGAGTATGACACCAACAAATCAAGGTGCCTCGTTTATCAATCATTTGAATGCTCTACAAAAACCACGAAATATCCGGACGAGACGGTTAGCACAAGCTGAAGATGATCCGGAATTGAATAAAACAGTGAAATTGGCTTCAGTTTTGAAAGATATTTGGAATACGGTCACGAAAGCTAAAGGTTTATTTCTCTATATTATATTCTTTTGTTTAATAAGTAACTGTTAGTGTTCTACTTTATCGATCAAATACTTGGTCGGTAAAGTAGTAATTTCCTCCATCTTAATGGTAAAGTTTACCATCGAGGAGAAAATTTTCACGTTAATAATAATAATAATAATAATAATTTAAAACAGTTTTTACAGTTAGTAGCACACGGTGGTAAAGTCTCTTTATCCACTCGCGGATTTGTGCCAAATTTCCGCTCTTGTCAATTATTTATTTTAATGATCTCTTTTGTTTGTTTGCAGATGAAAATAATGAATCAATTGGTGGTTTATTTATGAATTTACCAACGAAACGTAAAGTGCCCGAATATTATCAACGTATCAATGAACCAATTGATTTGAATACAATTGAACAGAATATAGCAACTGGTTTATATTTAACACCGGATAGTTTTGATAGTGATATGAATCGTTTATTTACAAATTATATACGTTTTTATGGGCGTACACATGAATTGGGTGTTGCTGCAATTAAATTAAAGAAAATCTATGTTGAAGCTAAACAACAAAGTTTAACGAAAATTGAAGATGTTTTAGGTACAAAACCGCCACCGAATTTCGTATCAAATAAAAATAAAAGTAAGTATATGCACACACGAAATTCATCGACCAAAAAGTTCCTAGATTTATAAGTTGGTGGTACCCTTGAATATAGTGGTGTTTTTAGAAATTTTTACAATGCTGGCACTACATATTTTGTTTAACAAGATATCTGTCAAATCTAGTAACTTTTTACTCGTTGAATTCACCTTAAATGCATCAGACAAAGTCGCAATGTGTGACGTTTCTATCGATTGTTTCGAACAATTGCTACTTAAATATAGGAAACTTTATTCTATCAAGTTGGTCACTAGACTGTCAAAAGCTGTCAAAAAAGTCCATTCTCTCAGTGAATAAAGTATACTCGGTACACTATTGTAATATAAAGTGTGACATTTCAAAGATGTCAAATTTTATGCAACTCACTATTCTAAAAGTCCCTAACTATGATTTGATAATTTTCTCATAAGAATGTCACTATCAAAATCAAATTACGATAAATTAAAAAACACAACAAAACTATGTTAATTTCCTAAAACAAAAAAAAAACAAACAAGGTTTAAGATTTTATAACCTCAAACATGTCAAAATCTAGGGACTTTCAGAACATAAGTTGCATAAATTTTGACATTTGTCTGTCAAAATTTGATATTACAATAATGAACCGAGTATATATTTTCATCAACCAAACGATGCCTAGATTTAAGTTGGTACGCTTGAATATAGTGATATTTTTAGGAATTTATTTGTATATCTGTCAAATCTAGTAACCTTTGATCGATGAATTCACTATAAATCTCGCCACAAATTACACCAGTATTTCTCAAACTTTTCCAATTCTTTTTAAATGTGCTCAAAAAAATTCCCCAAGTATATGTCGTATATGTGGAAATATAGGTATTTTTAAGCCGTTAAGTTGCACATTTGATATTCACGTTCAACCCAGCAAAAACAGTAGATGAACTGCGCCTTCTCTAGATATCTCTAGAAATAGAAAAATCGGTCTGGCAACCTTGCAATAATAAATAAATAATTGAAAAACTTGTGGAAATATGTAGCAAGAAGGGCTTGGTTCCCGGTGATTTATTTTTGTTTTTGAAACAATTTTTTCTTGTTGCCCTACAGTCGTGGTGTCAGGGATTCTTAACCTTTCTTATTTGACCAACTTCTAGTTCTATTTTTTTCATACGCTAAAAAAAAGAAAAAAAACAACAAAAAACTTGTGTAGTTTTAAAACAAATGTATCTTCATCCTCTAGAATTTTCCAGGGATTTCCAGAATTTGGAATCCTTATTGGAACCATACGTAAAGTTTTCTATAATTTTCACGGTTACACAAAACAGTGGTGGCATTTGATCTAAATGTAGCGAGAAGAATTGAAGAAATCACTTATCATCGGGAAAACTAGCCGTGCTCTGAAAGTATTTCTTTTGCAAACAATTGCTGTAAACATTGTCAGAGGTGATGCGACTGATTGGATTCGCCGATGTGAACGAAACTTTCAAATGAAGAAATGCTTTCAGACTACGCCTAATGAAAGTTACATTTTTAGTCTTTAAATTTGCTACAGATTCTGTTTTTGTTTAATGTCGTAACTTGTTGCTGTTTACTGGAGCTTTAGATTATTCCAATTTTTATAATTTTGAACTTAGTTAAAATGCCATAACTGTAGATAGTAGTATAATTGATTAATTCGTGTTATTATTGCCAAAATTAGGTGAAGAAGAGGATATAATACGGTGTATTTGTGGTTTACCACGTGATGAAGGCTTAATGATACAATGCGAACGTTGTATGGTATGGCAACATAGTGAATGTGTAAAAGCTGATGTTGATGCTGCCAGTTATCATTGTGAACAATGTGTACCACGCAATGTCGACTATGAGATACCATTAGATGAGTTTACAGAACACGGACACAGGTATTTTTTTTTTTTATTATTATTTTGCGTCCGCAA
This sequence comes from Epicauta chinensis, assembly GCA_021725515.1. Classification (NCBI taxonomy): domain Eukaryota; kingdom Metazoa; phylum Arthropoda; class Insecta; order Coleoptera; family Meloidae; genus Epicauta; species Epicauta chinensis. Next base: position 65,896 of record JAEDXX010000040.1, read on the forward strand.
TATAGCGCTATTATTTTAAACTCGCTACTGTATCGATACACTGTGCTATAATGAAAAATTTAGTAATTTTTTTTTCCACTAGATTGGTAACATTTTCATTGATTTTGACAACTGTCAAAAATCATTAAAAACAAGTTACTTAAGATACCGTTTTTCGTAGTGATCTTTGGATTTATCCGGTAGTAAATTGCTTCCTGTATTTTCAGTAATTTCATTTGTTTCAGGTGCAGTACATGAAAATTCTTTACTCATTGTTAAATAAGCAATATGGCGGAAAAAACAATTGACTAAGAGTGAAAAATAAAACAATTGAAGTTTCCTAGATGAATGTTCAATTGTTTTTTTTTTTTTTAGTAACACCAACTCCTAAATATCAAATCTCGCATTTTTTTGTTTGTAAAAAAGAGCACAAAATAGGCAAAATAGAAAAACTGTTAATTTATGTAATTTTTTAAAAATTTTCTAATAAGTTGACATTAATTAATCATACAGTTGGCTAGGGTTGTTGGTTGCTATTGGATTTCTCTAAACAACTAGCATTTGTTTTTATTTATTTAGTTGTCAAAGACAACACTTTTCGTGATCTCGATGGTATCGATGCGGTGGGTAAAGTGTGACTTAACCATCGAACGTTTAGTCGATAAAGTAGCACTTTAACAGCAAGTATTTGAAAAAATTATTTAAAGACTTATCTAAGATTGTTTGGGGTAGTTTGTTGGTGTGTTTTTTTTTTTGTAATCAGGTATATATTATTTTATCATATTGTATCTATTTTTTTTCTATTTTGCGTCAATAATAGCGCTATTTATTAAACTCGCTACTGTTTCGAAATGTGCACATTTTTTAACTAGTGCTGAAAAGTAAAATGTAGGAATTTTTTTTCCACTAGGTTGGTAACATTTTCATTGATTTTGACAACTGTCAAAAATCATAAAAACAAGATACTTAATATACCGTTTTTCGTACTGATCTTTGGATTTATCGGGTAGTAAATTGCTTCCTGTATTTTCAGCAATTTCCCTTATTTCAGGTGGAGTACATGAAAATTCTTCACTCATTGTTAAATAAGCAATTTGGCGAAAAAACAATTGACTAAGAGTGAAAAATAATACAATTGAAGTTTCCTAGATGAATGTTCAATTGTTTTTTTTAGTAACACCAACTCCCACCAATTTCCCTAAATATCAAATCTCGCAATTTTTTTTGTAAAAAAGGCCACAAAAACACGTGTCAGAAGTCGTATATTGTACTCGTCCTTTAGAAAACTCGCGGCTCCAAAACTTGGACTCGTGCAATAATAGGCGACTTCTGACACTTGTTCTTTAATATAAACATTAATTTTGGACGTAAATTTTTAGGTATTATTTAACACTTCTACGTGGTGATTTACAATTACGTCAAGGCGATACAGTTTATGTACTTCGTGACATTCCAATACCAGGTACAGACCGTAAACACACATACAATACAATTGGAAAGATTGATTTTAATGAATTGGATATATTCCGAATTGAACGTTTATGGAAGGATGCAACAAGTGGCCAACGTTTCGCTTATGGTCATCATTATTTACGGCCACATGAAACCTATCATGAACCAACAAGAAAGTAAATATCTTACCACTTTTTTTTTAAAAAAATTTTAATCTCTTAAATATGGCCTATTTTATTTTAATTTTAGATTCTTTCCAAATGAAGTGATGCGTGTACCATTATATGAAGCGGTACCAGTTGAATTAATCATCCAACATTGTTGGGTAATGGATATAAATACGTATTGTAAGGGTCGTCCAATTGGTGCACCCGAACAACACATTTATATATGTGAATATCGTGTTGATAAATCGGCACGTTTATTTAGTAAAGTATCGAAATCGAAATTTCCAATATGTACAAAAAGTTTTGTATTTGAGAAATTCGAACAACGTTTAAAGATTTCACGTTCATATAAACCGCACGATTTAGATCCGAATTTAATGAAACCACGCGGTAGAAGACCACAGGACAATGAGAATGACACTAAAGAAGTTGCCGCCAACAACAGCAACAATAATAATAATAATAATAACAATTTACAAGTTAATGTGCCTGTTATTAGAATACGGGTAAGTTGATTGAGTCAGATTTCTATTTTAAACGTCAAAGAGTTCGGATTTTACTCAATTTTTACTCTTAACGCGTTAAGTTGGATTTTCTAGTCGTTTCTAGAATTGTTTCTATATCAAATATGATACGTTTACTTATAACTGTAGGTGAAATCATTCTGTGCAATTCGTGATAAGAAAACTTCCAATTTCGATACTTTTTCGTATGTAAATAAGAATTGGATTTTATCGCTTTTGGGAGATTCACAAGCAGTGGCGCGGCCACTCGTCGTTTTATATATAAAGCGTGTTGCTTTCGAGTGTTTTTTAATAAAGCGGAGGGCACCAAAACTCCGACCAGTCCGTCTCTTTTCCTAAACAAATTGGGCAAAGTGATTTTTACAATTGTTTTTATTTGAGACGCTACTGAAAAGTATTGAGCAAGGTAAATCCCGTCGCTCATTTCTGTATGCTTTAGAATCGTCTCCTCGACTTCTGTACCAAAAATTGAGGATACCGGAAGTTTGGTGTCGCCATTGTCGCGACTTATTAATGTAGGGCATCAAGTGATAGACAAAAAAAGTTTTCTAGAAAATTGAGAAAATTGTACGATACTGAATTTATGGCTCAATCGAATTTTTCAAGTTCCAATTACTGATGCATTTTTATTATTATTATTTGTTTTTAGACTCCTGTCGAACAGAAGGCTCGTCTCAATAAAATCCTCTTGAATCTCTTAAGTAAAATACCAACAAAACAAACATTGGATGTTTCTTATTTATTAGAAGGTGGACGTCGACGCAAGAAACCAGCAACCGATCAAACAAAGAATATTTAATTTTCTTTCATAATTTAACAAAAAAGAAAAAACAAGAAAAGAAATTAATAAAAATGGGTGATATTTTCAAATATTTTGCTCTTATTTTTTTTTCTCTATTTTTACTACTTTATCATTAACCGTTTGAGTCCCAGGGGGTATTGAAAAAACACTGTCGAAGAATCATCTGTGTGATATACTTGCTGCAGTAAATCTGAGAGCGCGACTTTGACAATCGGTAACGCACCATCAGTTGTCCACAATGTTCAAAATGTAATCTAAACAGCGCGATCGCGCTGCTTGGGACTCAAACGGTTAATGTTTCTATTTAATAGAATAATTATAGATTTAATTGTTTAAATTGTTTCTCATAGGTTTTAAAACGACTAGTCATAGTTTTGTTGTTAATTTTTTTGATTCAGACCCATTATTTATTTGTATATAAAACAAAACAAAAAAAAAGAATTGTTGCCTTTTATTGATAGTTGAACGAAAATAACAAAAAAAAAATATGATAAATAAAATTTGTTGTATTTTATATAAAGCAGAAGAAAACAAAAATTATATAGTAAATATTGTAATAAGTTTTCGCTAATTTTCATTTGATTTTCCCAGTGTATTCTTCGGATTCGATCCGAATATTTATTGTGAAAATATTTATTTTGTTCTTTTACTTTTATTTTGTTTATAATTATTTCTATTATTAATTAATTAATTTTATGTAATTATTAAATTGTATTGAAAATTCTTGCCTGATTAGGTCGTAAGATTCAACAATTTTTGAACATTTATATATTTCATTAGATTACAATTTTCTAAAATAAAATTGTTATATTTTGCTATTATTATTATTAGTAAATCTTTAATTTATGACCAAAATCCAATTGGGTAATTGAACCAACGACATATTGGTAGGTTGTTGTTTAAAGATCAGATCCGTGATTAATGCAATTGTTACGTACAGTAGCCGGAGTCAGGGAGTTCGAACCGGTTCGGTAGGACCAGTTGTTAAACTGAAAGAGAGACAGAGAGAGAGGATGACGCGGTGAAAAAGTGGGAGACTATAGGAATAAGAGCGAGAGGGAATGACAAAAAGTATTCGAGAGAAAAAGAAACAACATGCAAGTTAGTGAGAGCCAAATCGAAACAATTGGGAAGTCGCGAGAAGGCGAGACAAGGTGTGTACGTGGAAAACAGGACGAGAAACACCGAGAGCTAGCGAAACAGTAGTCATAGAGTAATACAAGTTGTTACTATGAGGAATACAAAGGGAAAGAGTGAGGATAAAAGAAAAAGACGATCAACTAAAGAATGAAAGGGAAGAATCGAAAGATAGCGATCAATAGCAAATCACAGAGAAACAGAAGAAATCGAGAGAGAGAGAAACTGTGATGGAAAAATAATGGGATAAAGCGAGAGAAAGGGAAGAGAAGGAACAGGACGCGATAATAAATAGTCAATCTTAGTTTATTTAAATAAATTTAAAAATAATAGAATAGAATGTCCGAGACCCACTATTAGTAAATTTGATTTTCTAAAGTTGGCTGCAGTGAGCAGGAATTTCAAATTTAGTGACCCTAAACCAGCTGTCAATCCAGAGGCGTCACTGGCGTTCACGGTATTTCCCTCATTTTTTTCGCGCATTGTTTTGATATTTTCTTACCTATTGCCCCCGTTCTTTTTCCCTTGATTGTTTTTATGTTCTTTTTTCGAACACCTTTTATAATAAAAGCTAAAATGAAATCTTTAAATCTTAAATTACCTTTTACTTTGAACAAAAAAAAAACATCTACACCACTGGTGCCATAGACACTGATTTAGTGTTTTAATTTTTATCGAATACCACCGGGTGTAATGTTGGTTGCCTAACGCCGCATGTATTTTGGGTTGCCTACCCACAACAATGACGTCACTTAACCTAAAAATTCATCAAAATTACACAGACAACTATACGATTATTACAAGTGGTAGATTAAATCGGAAATAAGTGCATTTATTATCAGTGAAAACGGGTAATTTAGAAACAAATTCGTAATTTCAAATCAACAATCAAATGATAAACAAAATCAGAGTTTGAGGTTAGGTTGTTGATAGAAGTTTGAGGACCACTGTTCAAATAACCCAGATCTATACGTCTTTGTTCTAATTAATTAATTAATTAATTAATTAATTGATTATGAGTAAACCGTTGGTAATTAGTGGTGAAGCCTCAGAAACTGATAGTGAAGATGAACAAACAACAACAATCCAAGGTGCTGTGATAACAGGTGAAGACTCCGAATCCGAGAACGGTAAATAATCTAGAATTTTCCTAACAAATTTAAACAAAAATTCATTCAATTGTTTTTAGAAAACGATGCAAGTGTAGCCAGTGCAATTTCAGCTTTAACTGAAACCACCGGAAACATTCCTGAAAGTCGACAAAAACAACCGGAAACATGTGAGAAATACGATTCGTTATTACATCAGAAATTACGTAACACATCCGTTTATAATTCCTTCAATAATTAACGATTAAAATCGCGATTTCTCCAATTATAGGTGAATGTAACGGGAAATTACGGCAAGACTTGGAGAATTTCTATCAAACCATCACCGCGGATACCAACAAGAATTTGAATACCATCGACCAACAATTGGTACGTTCCCAGATCACCCAACAAAATACCGTAACTTCAATGAAAACAATCGGCGTCAATTCACGTACAATTAAAAACAAACTACAATCGCTGTTGTCATCGCAATTCATCCCCAATTTATCAATGAAAAATAAACAAAATTGACGTTAATCGTTTTCAAAATAATCAAAATTATGGCCCAAAAACACGCAAAAAAACCAAAATTCAACGTAACGAAAATCCCAAGATATCTCCCCGGATCGGTACCGCGACACGTATGGCAAGACGATTTGAAACAATTCAATCAGCACCGGTACCGTTGCTATTCGGCCACCACCACATTGGATACGTTACCACCCAAAATGAACCCATTTAATTACGTTAATCAGACGAAATTACGTAATGATGCCCGCCGATTACAACAGATCGATGCTGATAATAAGGAATTATTGAAACGTATCAATAAGATCACAAGAACCCGGGTAAATTCGTTTGTTTTTGAATAATCGTGTTAAAAAATAACCGTGTTAATTTAGGGCGTAATTGATAGTTATAATCCGAAAGCGTTTGATGAACGATCGAAATGGGACGTTTACCAGTTACGTTTAAAACAAATCGAAAAAGAGAACAAGAAATTCTATAGAATCCTACAGAGTGCTGTAATTAATTCGAATTTACGTTAATTACGTCCATTAAACAGTCGGCTTTTAGACCAGTTATTATACACGCACGATGATGGAAGAATCTTGGAGACGAGTTGTGGCGCGTTTGAAGAGCGTCTGTAGATATCCTTTAGTAGTCTTCGAGAAACCGTCAAACGATCGCGTATTACCGCAATTACCGTCAATCAGTGGTAATCTCGAAAAAATCGGTGATAGGCCCCGGTAATCCAATTATCTATCAAATATCTATTTAATAACACAACAAAATAGGTGTTTTCTAGAATTTCAAACAATTACTGGCCAAAATCTGGGTCGTATTATCATCGAACTGTATCGTGATCACGTACCGATCACTGTAACGAATTTCTTAACGTTATGTGATCCAAATAATCGTTTAACGTACAAAAATTGTAAAATCCATCGAATTATACCGGGACAATATTGTGAAACTGGTGATATTATCAATAATAATGGTACAGGTGGTTGTTCGATTTACGGTCCAACATTTCCCGAAGAGAATCACAAATTGAAACATACGAAATACGGTGTATTATCAATGATACGTAACCGTTATTATCAACGTAATCATTCCCAATTCTGTATAACATTCGATAATTGTGAGAAACTCGACAAAAAAAACGTTGTGTTCGGTTGTATTATAAAAGGTATTGAGAATTTGATGAAATTGGAAGGTTATGGACGTAATATTGGTAAGCCGTTGATTGATATTCGCATCAATAATTGTGGTGTTATTACGTAAATTCAAATCGACCGCCCTTTTTGTTTTGGTGATTGTTCAACAAATCAAGTTGGTATGATTGTTGAAATTCCACCAAAATCTAGTTAATGTCAAATTCGTACTTAATACGCAATAGTTGTAAAATTGCTTAATTTCTGAAATAAAATAAATATAAATTATAACAAATTAGTATTTTTATTGTTTTATTGAAGAATTCGAAACGAAACAATGTTATATTTAGAAGATTATTTAGAAAGTGAGTAGAATCTAGTTGGCGTGGTCATTGCAAATGGCGCCATCTTGTAATTGCGCCAAATTCAAAAATTGTTTTATTTTTACAGTGATTGAACATTTACCTCAAGAATTACGTGATAGATTTACAGAGATGCGTGAATTAGATTTATCTGTACAAAGTAATTAAATCAATTGTTTTAATTAATTTGATATTGAATGTTAATTTTGTTGTAGATAATATGGACGAACTCGAGAAAAGAGTTAAATTATTTTTTAACGATTGTAAACGTTGTAATAGTACGGAATTATCGAATTCTTTAATGAATGATTTTGAAACAATTAAACGTGAATATAGGAAAACATTAGAGGATGCTGATGAGAAAGTAATCGCTTAAAATTGCTAAAATAATTCGATAATGTGAAATTTTTTAGGTACATTTAGCGAATCAAATGTACGAATTAGTTGATAAGTATTTAAGACGTTTAGATACAGAATTGCATAAGTTTAAATGTGAATTAGAGGCTGATAATAAGGGTATTACAGAAGTATTAGAGAAACGTTCATTAGAACTAGATACACCGGTCCAACCGGTCAGTATTTCATCACAACAAAAAGAGAATCGTTACGAAAGGTAAATAGTGTGAATTCATCTAACAAAGGGTCACTAGATTTGACAGATGAAATCCCTAAAAATATCACTAGATTCAATGTTACCAACTTAAATCTAGAGTCCTTGAGATCGGATCTAGTGGCCTGGAACTAGAGACACTATTTAAATGTTTGTTAATCAATTGTTTCAGTTCGAATACGTTCCGTTGTCGGCAACGCAGCGAGAAACGTCGTGATAGTAATACGTCATTACAAACTACATTTACTGAGAAACGCCAATCATTACCGCCGTTACCATTAGTCGAACCGAGACATACACAAATCACACAACAATCAACACCGACACCACCACCACAACCACAACAACCGTTGCCACAGCAACCACAACAACCGTTGCCACAGCAACCACAACAACAACCGTTGCCACAGCAACCACCACAACAATCGAATGTTACGTATAATTTAGGGCACATAGGGGCCGGTCCTGCTATTGCTGCAGCTGCTTCACAGGCTATTGCAGCAACACAACAGGTTCTCTTGTTGTTTTTTTTTTGTTTTTTTTAATAATAACATCGTTAATTGTGTATACAATTAATTTAGATGCAACAAGGTAGACGTACGGCTAGTTTGAAAGCATCTTATGAGGCGATTAATACAGGTAGTCATGGACATGAGTTCAGTATTGGTAGGGAGTTACATGGGGCTGCACAGACGGCGATACAAGCGATACAACAAGACCATGCCAATAATAAAAAGAAACAAAAGTTTGTTTTAATTTTGGGTCGTGGATAGTTTGATTAATAAATGTTTGATTGTAGGAAATGGAGTAGCAGTACGAATTCTTCGACAACATCATCAACAGTACAAGCGATATTGAATACAACATTAACAACAGCCCCTGAATCACCCTCAATCGATGTATCACAACAAGGTGCCGAGATTACGGATGGTGAATGGACTTATGATCCAAATGAGCCGCGTTATTGTCTCTGTAATCAAGTATCTTATGGTGATATGGTCGCTTGTGATAATGAGGACGTATGTGTTTTGTTTTGTTTGTGTTTTGTTTTCTATATCTGATTGTAGTGTCCAACGGAATGGTTCCATTATCCGTGTGTTGGTATAACGGCACCGCCGAAAGGTAAATGGTATTGTCCGCAATGTACGGCTTCAATGAAGCGTAGGGGTAATCGAAAAAATTGATTTCTGTAATATGAAAATTATGTCATACATACCGATTTTTTTTTATAGTCTCTTTATATACACATATTGTATTATTTTTTGCTCCTATTTTATTTTTCCTTAAATAAAGACTACGGAAAATTGTCGGGACGTTTTGAAATTAGCGCACAAATATCGAAACGTTACTATCTCTATTGCTCTTATGTGGATGTGTATAAATCTATCGCATACTAGTAACTACAACCAATCATAGTGTTGCTTTTTAATTATGCAACAGAGTTGCCAACTTTATATTTTTAGGGACTTTTTATCTGGTCAATCAACCCCCAAAGTTCAATCCTTTGAGGGGTCAGAAATATTTCAGATACCTATAGGTAAATAAAGAATACGTATTATAAAACGTAAATTGTTCTTTTTTAGGGGGATTTTCAAGTAATTGTGACGATTTTAGGGGTTTTTGACTTGAATTTTAGGGGAGTTGGTAACGTTGTTATGCAACCAAAAATACACATGCCAGGAACGTATTAAAATAACGAAAAGCCCACCAGAGATGCACCCTTGCTTTATAGGGCTCTTTATATGTTCAAGTTTGAAACTAGTCCTTTTTCTATAATAATTGATAAGATCGCATATGCTTTAAATTGTTTGTAACAAAAATTTCATATTACAAATGATAGGTTATGTGCAACTTAACGATTGAAAAGTCCCTAACTGTTGTGTTGGAATAAAATCCTACGCGTTTCTTTATTATATTTTGCTACTGATTTTTCCATATTAACTCCGAAATTCGATAATTTAATTTTTGTTAGTGATTCTAAAATTGCTTTTAAATCGATTTTCAGTTTAATACAATAAACGAGAAATTTAATTTTGGGGCTTTAATAGAGGGACTATTTTTCGTTGCGTAGGTTATTTGTAATAACGCAACAAAACAATGTACGTACGATTACTTCAACTGTTTTCTTGTTTGTTATGATCAATTGTTTTCTAAGCGTTGTCGAGTTAACATTTCATTTCGGAAATTTATTATTTTAAAGTGTAAAGTGTAAGTGCAGTGTAATAGTGTTAGTGTTTTGTGTATGGATTGGGGCCGAATTACCGAATGTGGCGGTACGGATTGAGTTTAAGGGTAATTTCAACAATAACCACCAATTTCCAACAATCTACTTATTTTTTCTCTTCGTTTCATTTATAGTAAGTGCTAAATCGTTGCGGGATTGAGAAGAGGACGCTATAAAGATAGGTTGGTCGCGGTACCGACAAGAAGAATCTAATTAATTCTTCAATTCTTAAAATATTTGTAAGCAACCCTCAAGAACCAAAGTTACTAGATTTTGGTTGGTACGCTTGAATCTGGTGATTTCTTTGATTACATATGTATCATTCCAATTATATTGGGATTACGTTAACAACAAATTTGTCAAATCTAGTAACCATGGCTCCCTGAATCCACTATATCTTTGGTGATATGTCTATAGTTCGTCTCATAATAAATGTCTACGTGTCGTGCTTGATTTACAGACAAGTTATATGAAACGTTCTCTACCGATTCATAAATGTTGTGTAAGATAGCTACAAATAGCTAATAATTGCAATAGAATTTTGCGGGAGATTTGAAAAAAAAATCTTATGATTTTGAATTTATTTTTCTTTCTAATTAGATTTTCTCCCATACAACATAACAATTAAATTAACAATAAATTACAATCTGTCATTGATAATACTGAATTATTCTTGACAATCCTGTAAAATAAATAGAACGATTTTAATAGAAACTTCAAGCTACTATTAACACGAATTACCCTCAAATAAATAGGACTCAATGCAGACAAATTGAGATATGGGCCGCTGCAGTCGCGCGGCTCTAGATACGCGACTCCAGCCGCGCTGCTTTAGCCGCTTCAGCCGCGTGCTTGACAATGCACCTTTAGAGATGAAGTTCATTTTCTTTGATTGGTTTATTTTCTTTCTGTAGTCGCCTGAAGGCTCGTTTTTGTTCTGCAGTTGTATTTTCGGCATTTCGCTTATCTCAATTTAACACCGTTAATTAATATTATAAATATAAAAATTATAAATCGGAGCTCTAGGCCCTAGTGTTTTTATTTTACACTATTGGCAGAACTGATAGAGTTTAAGCGAAGCTATTGGCAACGCCCCCACTCTTCCCTCTCAGTTGCCTGTTAGAGGGGAAGTGTTTCTCCTCACGGCGTCTCGCATTTTCGTTACATAGGGCAAATACATTGAAAAATATTTACACCCAAGTACGTCTAAAGAAGTTTTACTTCAAAAATTGAGCTTATACCAGATCTATACTATAAATAAATGAGATCGTGCAATCATCGCCTGCTGAACAGAGACTTTTTTAAAGACATTTTTTTATAGAGGGGATCACTCTATAATTATGCCTGATTAACATACTGAAAAAGCATTTTATTGACATTATAAAACTATCCACCTTTATAACCGAAATACTAAATTCATAGACCAACGAGTTCCTAGATTTAAGTTGGTACCCGTGATATTTCTAGGGATTTATTTGTTTGTATTCATATATACACACTTATAATCCTGGGACTATGTATACTGTTTAACGAGACATCTGTCAAATCTAGTAACGTTTTGATCGATGAATATAGTATACACGAATATGTAGGACAGGGGTGGCCAAATTTTTGTACTCATCTATTTTCTTAAAGCTGTAAACGAAACGTTATTTTCAATCAGTTCAACTATAATTTGACGAGCCCTGACGTATTAACGTTATTTGTGTTTTTTTTTATAGCAAAAAGGTTATTGAATTTAATTAATAGTAAATTATCTAAGCGTCAGATCGAAAAATGGTAAAGGACTTTTCGATTTAGAATTTAATTTCCTATCTGACCCTGCAAGATGGGCCATTACTTATGGGACAGCCTGTATAGGGCTGATCTCGCTTTTATAACGAACAGAACGTCACTCAGGTCACTTCTGAGAAGTCTATCGGCTCATTTGTACAATAATACGGGCCTTGATTGTCCCTAATCCGGCTCTGATCATTATAACCGAAATCTACTGTAATAATAATGTAATAATCAAAATTGTGGCCAACCTGATTTTAGTGACACTTTATTGTTGATAATGTAGTTTTTAAATAATTACATTGGCAACACTACTATCACTATTATGAATTGTAGATAGATGTCGCTCCAATTACGCGCAATATAACTAAAATCAAAATGATAATGATAAGCAAATGGCGTAATAGATAATCACTCGAAAATCTTCATAATCTTCACAAAAAGCTTGCAAGATTTGGATGCAAATTAGAAATTCGTCTGGGTAATTAGCCAATACTGTATATATGAAAAATCCACTAAACTAACGAATTAAGTTGGCATTTCTGCTAGTACTACCAACCTAACCATTTCATATGTCCCTAGCGATTAGTTGTGTGCGCGCCAAATTTCAACGCAATCAAAACTTTTCCATTTTTTTATATATTAAAATTAATAATTATTAAAATAGTTTCCGAATAATTTAACATTAAATAAGTTGGTAATTATTTAAATGATTATAATTTCTATAAAAAGAAGAAAGGGAGAGAGATGTGAAAGTGGGTCGTATAAGAAGAGAAATTGCAACATTCTAGCAATCAGTTTTTATAAAAATTTCACTCGTAGAACTGTAAATCATGGAAATTCTCAAAGACAGTGAAAATTCCGATTTAGAAACAATAAAAGAATGGCTAACAAAACAACCACATCTACCACCAAATATCGGTAAATCTATTTTATAGATTTAAACAATATTAATTAATTAAATTAATTAAATTGTAGATGATACGTTTCTAAAACGTTTCCTGCACGCATCCAATAACAGTTTAGAACAAACGAAGAATTTGATTGATTTATTCTACACGATACGTTCACAAATACCGGAGATTTTCGCAAATCGTGACCCAAAAGATCCACAAATTCTACAAGTTTTCGATGTTATGTACGAAATTTTCCGATTTCAATCGATTCAATCGTGTTATATGAAGACACTAATCGTGTTGTAATTATTTTAGACAAATGGTACCGTTACCGAAATTAACAAAAGACGGTCGTAAATTATTATTATATCGTTTCATTGATAACGATCCAGATAAATATAGTTTTTTGGATACGAATCGTGCCTTTTTCATGATGGCCGATACACGATTATCCGATAATAATGATTTTACTACAACTGGTGAAGTGCCAATTTTCGATATGGCCGGTTACAGTTTGAAACATTTAACAAAAGTTCATTTGCCGATTTTGAAAAAATACATGACTTATACACAAGAAGCGCATCCGATTAAATTGAAACAAATCCATTTATTGAACGTACCACCATTCTTAGACAAATGCTTAGCACTACTTAAACCGTTTATGAAGAGTGAAGTTGCTGCTATGGTAATTTACTTAACTTAATTTGACTTAATTGATGATTTATTTTGAATTTTCCTCACCGCCAAAACAGTTGAATTTCCATTTACCAAATTCAGAAACTCTGTACGATTTTATACCAAGAGAATTATTACCGGAAGAGTATGGTGGTAGTGTTGGGAAATTGGCAGAGATGCAAAAGATTTGGTTGGAGAAATTGTTGAGTAAACGGAATTTTTTTATTGATGCGACTAAATGGAAAGTTGATGAAAGTAAACGATCGATGGAGAATAAGCATAAGCCACAAATGTTGGGTATTCAGGGATCATTTAGGGCTTTAAATATTGATTGATTTAATTTAGTTTTTTGTATTTGTTTTGATAATGTAATTTTCGTTAATATACAGAATTGGCACGTTGACTAGGTCTTAACCACAAATAACAATGTTTTAATTACCTAATGAAGTTTTTTTTAAGGAGACACATGAGCAAATAAACGTGTTAGACAAAGACAACATTGTCTCCCCTTGGGATCTAGTTTTCCCTGTATTTGTTCTTTATTTCTAAATACATATATACAGCAGTGGCAAATAAAGTAGGTGGAAGACAACAATGAGTTAGACAAAGACATGATCTTTTTTTTTTGTTCTTCATAATCATACAACTCTTTTAAAAACGAAGATTTTGGAAAAAAAAGCCGTCCCGATACGTCAAGTTTTGGAAAAGTTACGGCTATTTAAAGGGTTCCTAGATTTAAGTTGGTACCCTTGAATATAGGGATTTAATTGTTGGTGTCCATACTTTTTTTTTTGCCAAACGTTAAATCTGACAAATCTAGTAACCCTTTGTTTTGTATTGCGTTCTCGAGCATAGTTTTGTTTTGGTATCTAGATAGCGATGTAAACGGTGAGGCAGCAAGGTATCTCCGACACGAACACACCCTAAGAAAGTTAATTCCTTTTTTATCGATAATCAATTTCGTCTTTTTTTCGATTTTCTCAATAAACTATTTTTATAAATTAAAGCTCAAAAATCTTGTGTTGATACTGCCGAAGTAGAGGGATTTGGGAGATAGATAGAGACAGAGAGAGAGACACAGAGGGAGACGATCATCCTTATGGCTATAGTCCGCCCCCTGTCTTTCCTATTCTGTTCTCTCATTCATACAATTGGTCAGAAATTTGTTATTTGATTGCTATCCTTTTCCCAAAAAAATGAAGGTCGACACGCCATTTTATTATCTGTTGTTTTCCCTATTTTCTCTCTATCAACGAGAAGTTTGTGAGAAATTGTGTGAATTTATAATACGACATCAGGAGATTTTAGTGTAATTTTCTCTAATGAGTTTTCAACAAAAGGCTGAATATTTTTGAAGAAAAATCGTTTCATTTCGTCATCTCCAGTAAGATGTCAAAATTTCAAAGTCGGCTTCAATTTGTCGTTTTTCTCCTTTGTTTATCGCCAAAATTTGTTGAAACTTATATCAATCGTTGTTGATTACGCGCTTCATGTCCGTATGAATTCGGTTTCGCAAGATTAGCATCCAATTTCCAGAAAAATCATTTTCTTTTTTCGTCGTGTTTTTTCTTCAAAATTGACGTGAATCTTGGGAAAACGGAATTCATACAGATATCAAGCACGCTATCGTTTATAATTGACAAGAATTTTATTCGATTCGGTTAAGAAATAAAGGACAAAAATAAAAAATTTGTTACCATGATTAGAAAAAGGAATCGTTTACACTCTCAGTACCTGTTTAGATTAAAAAAAAATAAAAAAATTGAAAGTGCGTGGAACGCCGCGCGTTAGAAGTGAAACTTCTTAGGTTAGAGATGAAGTTCATTTTTTTCTTGGTTTATTTTCTTTCTGTCGTTTGCCTGAAGGCTCGTTTTTGTTCTGCAGTTGTATTTTTCAGCAAAGTAATATTACAAATATAAAAATTATAAATCCGAGTAACCTTTGAAATTTTAGTTTCGTTCCAGAGGGCGCTGCACATCGATCATTAATGCCACCAAAACTCTAGAGACCCTAGTGTTGTTTATTTTACACAGTTGGCAAAAGTGACAGAGTATAAGCGTCGCTATTGGCAACGGCCCCACTCATCCCTCTCAGCTGTATGTTAGAGGGGAAGTGTTGCCCCTCACGGCGTTACACATTTTCGTTACATAGAGAAAATACATCGGAAAATCTTTACACCCAAGCGCCGCGGCTAAAGCAGTTTCACTTCAATAACAATATCGCACCGCTATAGTTTTGCTGTACTCAAACTATTTAGGATGGACACTGTTAAAGAATCTTACATTTATAAATATGCTTAAATATGTTGAAATTGTTAGAAAAACTTATGAAATAAACAATTGAACCATCAATTATATATTATAGTAGCAGACCCGGCAGACTTCGCCCCGCCCGTTCGTTGGTTTATATTCACAAAATTAACAATATTAATTCTATTAATTAAATCATAATCTGGTAAAATATCGAAATGTTTGAACAAATTACTGTTTAATTGTAAAACGTCAAAGAAAGTGGGGTTAGAATCTTTGTTATTTAGATTTTGAAATAAAACTGGTAAATTATTAAAACTTATTTCCAAAAGCGGCCAGCGATGCGGTCGGGTTCCCGCTTGTCAAAACTTATTTCCACAGCATGTTGCTAATTATTGTTATTCCGTAACTATGGGCCAAAATCTTAGGTAACTCGATAAAATAAATAATTTTTCAAGGAGTAGAGACAGAGAGATGGGTCGAGAGAGAGAGAGAGAAACAGAAGAGGCAAACAGTTAATTATTGTATATCATTTATTATGTCGCGAAAAAGCCGTATCCAATTAACAAAAATCAATTCTCCTCATCGGACAACGCATAATGCTCCGTATTCCTTGCCAACATATAATTATCCATATCAATTGACCGACAATTATTGATACTATAACGTAACCGTTCCATCATAATCTCTTCCGATGTATACATTGGTAAACGTAATTGAAAGAAACACGTTTGTGCCGTTGGTAAACCATTCACAGTTTTATCAACTTTCATCACTTGAAAACGTTGTGATAGATCAGCTAGATTTGCTGGTAAACGTGAACGGCCCGATACAAATCTCATAAATAGTACACGTTCATTTTCTGTGAAATTCTCTAAAATATTCCATAACCATTTAACAATCTGATGGTTCTCATCGAATTCACGATAACGTACGATCTTTTTTAAAATATTTATCGATATCTCTGACATACCACAAACTAATTGTTCCATATGATCGGCAATAAATAACGATAATAATGGTACTGGTATTATGCCGGACATACCGTCACGGATACAAGTGATTTGTAAACGGAACTCTTCTAAACGATATTTGATGGCTTGCTCGAAATATTGCGAACGATTATTGAATGTTAATGGTATACTACGACCACCATTTACTATAGGAACAATCTGTGGAAATAGATTTGTTTAGAATTTGTTTTTTTTACACATATACCGGGTGTTTTTTCTAAATATGGACAGCTGCGAGATCTTCCATTAGCCCTTAACTAATAGAAATAAAAGTCCCAAGAACATGTACAGGATGGACCATTTTCGATGGTTTTGCAGATGGTGTAATTAGATTTTTGCTATGTTCTTTTGTTTTCGAGTTATGGCCGTTTTTTCACTTTTTTGCGATTTCTAAGATGCCTTATATCTCGTAGGCTTTCAAAACAATTGACGCTTTTCCTACAGTTTCTAGTGTGGTTTTTAAAGCTGATTCTATTTAGCTAATTAGGTTTTCTCTAGCTCTCACCATTTTTGAAATATAACACAAACTTTATGTTTTTTTAAATGGAACCTATATTTAATTTATCGCTCATTAAAGCGCTTATTTTTTTCTGATTCCAAATATATATAGTTTGATATAGTTATTAACAAAAATGCGGGAGTTATTTTGAAAATTTCGATTACGCAAGTGATTATAAAAATTATATTTGAAAAGACTTTAGAGTGCCATGAAACAAATTGTTATCTAGTGTAAAATAAGATAACAAAAGAATAAATACATAGCAACCAAAATAATAGTTTGTTGTCAAGCTAAAAAACGATTGTTTCATAGCACTCTAAAGTCTTTTCGAATATGATTTTAAGAATGTTTCCCTTCGAAATCGAAATTTTTCAAATAACTCTCACATTTTTGAAAATAACTATAGCAAACCACATATATTTGAAATCAGAAAAAAATAAGCAAATTAATGAGCGATAAATTAAGTATAGGTTCCATTTAAAAAAACACAAGTTTGTGTTATATTTCAAAAACGGTGAGAGCTAGAGAAAATCTAGTTAGCTAAATAGAATCAGCTTTAAAAACTACATTGAAAACAATGAGAAGAAAATGAAGTTTTTCGATAGCCTACGAGATATGAGGTATTTTTGAAATCGCAAAAAAAAAATGAAAAAACGGCCATAACTCGAAAACAAAAGAACATAGCAAAAATCTAATTGCACCATCTGAGACTAGTCAGGAAAAAGTAGGACAGGAATGTACTATCCATTATTCTGTACGAGCTCTCTTTATAGGAGATAGCCTGCAAAACCATCGAAAATGGTCCACACCCTGTACATGTTCTTGGGACTTTTATTTCTCTTAGTTAAGGGCTAATTGGAGATCCACAGCTGTCCATATTTAGAAAAAACACCCGGTAGAATAATTTTATTGAGAATATCATTATACTCTGTCCAAAAATTAAGTATAAAATTTCAAATGACAGCAATTCGACTAACCTACGCAACGAAAAATAGTCCCTCTATTAAAGCCCCAAAATTAAAATTCTCCTTTATTTTATTAAACTGAAAATCGATTTAAAAGGAATTTAAGAATCTCTAAAAAAATATAATTTATCGAATTTCAGAGTTAATATTGAAAAATTAGTAGTAAAATATGTAAACAAACGCGTAGGATTTTATTCCAACAGTAGTGCCACAACATAATCTACTATTTTTGGTTCAAGTAAACATTTAACAGTTAGGAACTTTTCAACTGTTAAGTTTGACATTTGAAATTTTATACTTAATTTTGTGGACAGAGTTTATATATACCTTTCCAGTACAACTGGTGCCTTCGAAACATTCCAACGGAATAATGTCATGGAAATTCTCTTCAGTAACACCAGACAAATGAATATCACGGATACTACGTAGACTTTGTACGTACATATAATCGACATCTTCTAAATCCTGGATTGTTACCGGTTCGCCAACAATCAATTTCCACATCATCGGTGCCAAAGGTATTGCTAGAGGTTTACGTGTTCGAATAGCCACACCGAATAGGATACCTACACAAATATTTGTTGTCCTTTTTAATAGTAAACTTCTAGGATTAGCACAGTAAAATCGGCAAAACAATAGGAGGCTGCGGGGCACACTATTAATGAGAAAAAAAGTCCAACTTTCGCAAATTTTGAGAGGTAAATTCGAGATTTGCAAAAGGAAAACGATTAGGAATCAAAAGGCAGATTTATTTCGGGCATGTTTTTGTTTTCAATCTTAGGCTTTCGCAGCAGTGTCCAAGTTTTCGCAGGCAGAATGAAGCTCATTGAAAGCAATCTCGATTTGCAAAAAGATGAATTTAAACAGAAAATTCAGGGTAGAATTGTATAAAAATTAAACATTTATGTATACAGTCGGACCCAATTAAATGCGACCCGCATAAATGCAAAACCCGCTTAAACGTTCCGCTCCTTCGTGTCCCATTATTTTTCCCTATAGACGCCATGTCCGCTTAATTGTAACCCGCTTTGGAGCAAGAACCGCATAATTGTACAGCCTAAGTCATCTAAAAATACCCATATAAATGCAATTTGTTTGCAAAAAAAACCTTTTTTTTTACTGCTTCGTTTACAAAGTAATTGTTTATTAAAACTCGTGTCCCGTCAAGTTGCATTTAAGCGGGTCCGAATGTATTGAAAACGTTTTGCAAAACGTAAATCTATATCTCTATGAGTTTTTTTGTCTGTAAAAATATCTCTAAACAGAGTAGGTTGTGGTCAAACGGACCAAAGGGTTACTAGATTTGATAGACGTGTCTATAAACAAAGTATACTCGGTTCATTATTATAATATAAAATTTTGACAGACAAATGTCAAATTTTATGCAACTCAGTATTCTGAAAGTCGCTAGATTTTGACATGCTTGAGATAATAAAATCTTAAGCCTTTGTTTAAATGTTTTTAAAAAATTAGCATAGTTTTATTTTGTTTCTTAATGCATCGTAAATGGTAATTATTAAATCCTCATAGTTAGGGACTTTTAGAATAGTGAGTTGCATAAAATTTGACATCTTTGAAATGTCACACTTAATATTACAATAATGTACCGAGTATACATAAGTAATCCGAGTATAATATGAACGACAAGAAAAGATCACCAGAAATGTCACTAGATTCAAGTATACCAACCGAAATTTAGTAAACCTTTGGTCCATGAATATACTTTACACGCATCAGTAACGAAAATTATTCGAGAAATAATTTTTTCTATTTTGCGTCAATAATAGCGCTATTATTAGACTCGCTACTGTGCATCGAAATGTGCACATTTCGTAACTAGTGCTGAAAAGTAAAATAGTAGGAATTTTTTTTTTCCACTAGATTGGTAACATTTTCATTGATCAAACTGTCAAAAATCATAAAAACAAGAGGATACTTAATATACCGTTTTTCGTACTGATTTTTGGATTTATCGGGTAGTAAATTGCTACGTGCATTTTCAGCAATTTCCCTTATTTTCAGGTGGAGTACATGAAAATTCTTCACTCATTTTGTTAAATAAGCAATATGGCGAAAAAAAAAAACAATTGACTAAGAGTGAAAAATAAAACAATTGAAGTTTCCTAGCTGAATGTTCAATTGTTTTTTTTTTCAGTAACACCAACTCCCACCAATTTCCCTAAATATCAAATCTCGCAATTGTTTTGTAAAAAAGGGCACAAAATAGGCAAAATAGAACTTTTTTTTCTATTATTAAACTCACTACTGTATCGAAATGAGCTCATTTCGATACTAGTGCTGAAAAGTAAAATGTAGGAATTTTTCTTTCCACTAGATTGGTAACATTTTCATTGATTTTGACAACTGTCAAAAATCATAAAAACAAGAGATACTTAATATACCGTTTTTCGTACTGATCTTTGGATTTATCGGGTGTAGTAAATTGCTTCCTGCATTTTCAGCAATTTCCCTTATTTCAGGTGGAGTACATGAAAATTCTTCACTCATTTTGTTAAATAAGCAATATGGCGAAAAAAAAAAAAACAATTGATAAGAGTGAAAAATAACAACAAACAATTGAAGTTTCCTAGCTGAATGTTCAATTGTTTTTTTAGTAATACCAACTCCCACCAATTTCCCTAAATTTCAAAACTCGCAATTTTTTTGTAAAAAAGGGCACAAATAGGCAAAATAGTATAAAAAATGGGTGTCAGAAGTCGTGCAATAATAAGCGACTTCTGACACTTGTTCTTTAATACACTATTATAACTTTTTTGCACGATTCTGAAAGGCTCAAAACAACAAAACGACGATTCCTTGTATTCAAGCTTTCCGTAATCAAAGTTACCCTTGGTGGTGTAAGATAATTAAAAAAAAAGGCGAAATCAATGCACGCTCGATTCTACTGTACAAACAATTGAATTATATAATTACCTAAGAATTTGAACCATACCAAATGTTGTTGTTGTTGTTGATTCAATTCAGGATTCAATAAATATTTATCACGATTAAAACCTTCTTCATTAATCGAATTTGGTGTTGGTACCAATAATGGTACAATACCATTTGTTATCTCTTGACACATCTCCGTTATGGTATCATCAAAAACACCACCAGCATCATCGGCACCTTCACCAACCAATTTAATCTTCCATGCCCGTGATGGTAAACGTAAATCATGTAATTTCACATTATTATTATTAACAATTTGTTTAGCAATCTGTATAAAAATCGGCTTCACTTTATTATTATTATTATTATTAACACCACCACCACGTTCATCATGGATACGTTTAACAATAATTTGCGGCCCATAATTCTTACCTTGCACCATTGTTTTACCAATACAACGGACAAACGGTAATGTATAACAACGTGCCGCTAATAATGGACGTAATTCGGATGAAACCAAACAATCAATCGGTGGTAGATTCATATCGTTCTGTTGTTGTTGACTTAACGGCATCAATTGCCAACATGAATACAATTTATTTGAGAAACGATTTAAAAATTTCAAACGTCCATGAATTGATTTTAATGAAATCCCTAATAAATGATCATATTGTGGTGGTATATCTTTTGGTAAACTATATGTTAATGTACACGTTTGTCCTGGTATACGTTGTGGTAATATGGGTGCTGTCCATGCAGCACTATGTGTCCTACCAGTTGATATCTGTTTAATACCTTTATCGGTTAATTCCGTGATAATATCCGGTTCACGAATCAATGCAATATGGGATAGACCCAATTGTCCTTCACAATTCAAACCCCAACCAAACACTTTACCACATTGCGTTAAAAACAAAACATGTTCAGTACCAATAGCGAAATCTTCAATCACATAATCATTAATTGTTAATAATTGTGGCTGATTATTATTAGAACGATCACGTAGAAATGTTTGCCATGGTACACGATCAATACCACAAACATAAATTTTACCATCAAATGTTAATAAAATTGTTAAACTAGTACCACAACCGATTTTCTTCATACCAATATCACATAATGAATCGATCCGTTGTGGTATCGATTTAATTGTTGAATAACCCATTTTACCATAATCACATTCACCAAATAACCACACCAATCGACCATCATTAGAGATACAAGCAGTATGATTTAAACCGCATGCGACTTGTCCAATTCGATAATCATCCAAACTTTGTACACGTTCCGGTAGTTTCTTATTAACCGTTGTACCATGACCCAATTTACCAAAATCACCATTACCGAACGTATACAATTTACCATCAATTGTAACACATGCACTGTGTTTAAAACCGCATGCGATTTGGACGATTTGTTCATATTGCAGCGCATCAATTTGTCGTGGCCGACGTTGTCGATCACTATTACCATGTCCCAATTTACCATAATCACCATCACCCCATGAGAATACTTCACCACTTTCCGCCAAAGCTAAACTATGTCCATCGGAACCGACCGATGTTACTAGATCGGTAATAATGAAACCTTGCAGACTGGAGATGATGGTTAATTGGTGTAAATCATCGGAATTACCTTGTCCTAAACGACCATAACTACCTTCACCGCACGCTAACACCGTACCATCTGATTGGATGACGAATGTACAATTTTGACCGCATACGATTTTACGTGCTAGCGAAAACGATTCAATTTGTACCGGTATCGATGTACTATAACCTAATTCAGCTAATTGTCCATGACGATCGGAACCCCATAAATATGCAGTATATTTACCACCAATTTGCCAATCTTGTGGACGTTTATTGATCCAATCCATAATTTGTTCGTCTTGTTTTAACGACCAATCATCATTAATGCGTTTTATTAGAATCCGTGCTAATTGAGTTGTGGTACTGTATGTAGACAACCATTGATACTCGTCGAGTACTCGATTAACACGATCATTAAACGGACGAATTTCATTACAAATAATCTGATCAATTTCCAATAATAACGTTAACGCTACTAGACTTTTTAAATAAACCGTGTACATTAATTGTTGTCCGGTTTGTACAGGTAAACGTTCCGTGTTGTATTGTTTTTGGATTAATTTCGGTAGTAATTCGATGAAAATCTTGAAAAATTGTGCCGATTTCAATTGTTTCACACCATTACGTACCAAAACCATCCGGGCACGTGATAACACCAATTTGTTGATATCACATTTACAATGTACAATCGCAATTGTTTTCGTACGTACAAAACTGAAGACTAATAAATCAGATTGACACCAATCACTAGTTACAGTACCATTACCGATGATTGTTTGTAATAAACTACCATCAATCAATGACCAGATATTTAAAATACCATTCGAACAACCTGTGGTTAATAATAAACCATTTGGATTGATATTTAATTGGGTGATACCATTGAAATTGTGACCTTGTTGGTTTAATAATAATCTCGGTGGTTGTTGTGATGTATTCAATTGCCATAAACAAATCGTACCATAATTTGTACCAATCACTAATAATAAACAATTGTTACGACCAATAATCGGTGACCATTTCAAACTAATCGGTATATGGGGTTGTTGTAATGTATACAATAAAATCAATTTATGATTATTCTCACACCAAATCTTACAATTTAAATCATTCGATATAGTTGCAATTAAACGTCCACACGGATCATATTGTAAACCATTTAAATTATCATGGGCTTTAATTGTTATAATCTTATCATTATTATTTGGTAGATAACCCAATTTGATGGTACCATCATTAAAACCGATCACATACGCTTGTTGATCACAATACCAATCGATATCGATAATTGAACAATTAATTGAACAATTAATTAATTTTACAATTGTCTTAACAAATCTATCAATTGTTATTAGATTAATACAACCATCAATACATCCAATTAATAGATAATCGTTATGATTTTGTTTAAATTTCGGCCATTTTATTGTTGTTATAAATTCATCGAAATCATCAATTGAATACCATTCAAGATTATTTGACCAAATATTCAAATAATTATCCATTGTAGCTGCAATATAATCACCATTACATGACCATTGTAATTGTCCAATTAAACGCCCAAATAATTCATTACCGTAAACATTTTTCGATATATGAAACACCAATGTTGTGTCTAATTGTAATTGTTCGTTACCATCAATGATCCATAGACGTACAGTACCATCATAACCGGCCGTTGCTAGTTTGTTTAATTTCCAATTCCATTGCAACAATGATATACGATTATCGTAATTATTGTATTCTTCTAATTGGAATTTTGTTAGATAATTCGTTAAATCAGCATAATTAGTTTCATTTGTTTGTGTTAATTGTAATTTGGTTGAGACACAACGGAATAATTGTAGGGCGGCCCATTGTTTATTATTGTTATCAATTTGATTTGTTGATAATATAAAAGCTGATAATGCATTGATTATTGTTAATGATTCTGGATTATTATTGGTTAAACAACCACCATAATTTGATAGAATATTAATTAATGATTGTGTAACGATAAAACTCGGTCGTAATATATCAATGCCTAATGTTGATAATAATAAATCTCTTGTACACATATCAATGATTAAATTCGATGAATTTTGATCGTTTTGTGTGATTGCATTTATACAAATACTTAAATTATTCAAATACACATTGATAATTGTCGATAAATGTTGGAATTCTTTGTTTAATTGTAAATTATCGTTGATTAATTGTTGTTGGATATTTGTTTGATCGATACGATTCATTGCTGTTAATATCATTAAACGTACAACTTTACGTATATCTGATAGACCGATCATTTCTAAATATTTCAATAATTTCTTAGAATTCGTTGTATTTAATGTTAATAATGATAAAATATTTAATATTAACGATCTTGATAATATTATTTGACTGGTTAAGGTTAGATGTTTTAAGCCCATGATACGTTCTAATGGTGTTGTTAATGTTAAAGCTTGTTCACCGATTGATTTACGTGTTTGATGATCGTTACAACGATTATTATGGGGATTTTGTTCTAGGATTTTTCTCACTGATCCACTACCTAACGGATCGGGATTGTTGTTGAAATTTAACGTTTCAATGTTGTCGATAATGTTGCTACATAGATGTTGGATTTTCTCCATTAGATCGTTGTGGGATAATGTGAATTTTACATTGTTGATATCCTTCTCTGTTGTATCTACAAAAAATTAATTGCAATTAATTTAATTTATTACGGATTATGATTTTTGATAACACAAAAGGGAATGTTTTGTGGTTTTTACATAATTTCTTATCTATTTTTTTACAGTCACACAATATTCTAAAAATAATAGAAAAGTGATTGACAAAAAGATCATGTAAAAATAATATCGATGTAAATGCACTAAAAATTTGGGAGGACTATAATCGATTTGAGCAGCATTTTCTCATAAAATGCTCTGATTTTTTAGGGTTACTATAAGTCATTCGTATAGTATATTCACGGCCCAAAGGATTACAAGATTTCAGTTGGTACGCTTGAATCTAGTGATTTGTTTACTGGTTGAATGTGAAATTAAAAAGGTCAAATGTACAATTGAACGCTTCGAAAATCCCCAATTATGTGGTATGGCTCTTTTGAAATCTATCTATACTCTATCCAAAAATTCAAGTATAAAATTTCAAATTGCATATGATAGATTATAGACAATTTAATGTTTGAAAAGTTCTAACTTTTTTCCCTGACGGAAAAAAGCATTATGTAAAATTATGAAAAACTATGAAAAATTCCAAAAAAAAACGGAATGAAAATGTATGAAACGTAAATTCATAAAATATCATAGTTTTTCATAAGAAAAAATATGATTTATCATGGAAATTTATGAAATTTTCTGAAAAAAAAATATTTTTTATGAAAAATTAAGAATTTTTCTGAAAAACTATGTTCACAAAATATGGAAAAATATGAATTATGAAAGTGAATTTTTTTTTTTGAAAAAATATGATTTACTGTGAAAATTTATGAAATTTTCTGAAAAAAAAAATTATTTCCTACGAAAAATTATGAATTTTTGTGAAAAATTATGTCTATACAGTATGAAAAAATATGGAAAAAATGAATTATAAAAGTGAATTTTTTTTGGATTCTTATTTTCTATGAAAAATTATGAATTTCTATGAAAAATTATGAAAAACTGAAAAATTCCAGAAAAAACCGTAATGAAAATGTATGAAACGAAAATTCATAAAATATCATAGTTTTTCATAAGGAAAAATATCATTTATCATGGAAATTTATGAATTTTTCTGCAAAAAAATATTTTTTATGAAAAATTATGAAAAACTATGAAAAATTCCAAAAAAACCGTAATGAAAATGTATGAAACGTAAATTCATAAAATATCATAGTTTTTCATAAGGAAAAATATGATTTATCATGGAAATTTATGAAATTTTCTGAAAAAAAAAATATTTTATGAAAAATTATGAAAAACTGAAAAATTCCAAAAAAACCGTAATGAAAATGTATGAAACGTAAATTAATTAAAATATGATAGTTTTTCATAAGAAAAAATATGATTTATCATGGAAATTTATGAAATTTTCTGAAAAAAAAAATATTTTATGAAAAATTATGAAAAACTATGAAAAATTCCAAAAAAACCGTAATGAAAATGTATGAAACGTAAATTCATAAAATATGATAGTTTTTCATAAGAAAAAATATCATTTATCATGGAAATTTATGAAATTTTCTGAAAAAAAAAATATTTTTTATGAAAAATTATGAAAAATTATGAAAAATTCCAAAAAAACCGTAATGAAAATGTATGAAACGTAAATTCATAAAATATCATAGTTTTTCATAAGAAAAAATATGATTTATCATGGAAATTTATGAAATTTTCTGAAAAAAAAATATTTTCTATGAAAAATTAAGAATTTTTCTGAAAAACTATGTTCACAAAATATGAAAAAATATGAATTATGAAAGTGAATTTTTTTTTTTGAAAAAATATGATTTACTATGAAAATTTATGAAATTTTCTGAAAAAAAAATTATTTCCTATGAAAAATTATGAATTTTTGTGAAAAATTATGTCTATAAAGTATGAAAAAATAAGGAAAAAATGAATTATAAAAGTGAATTTTTTTGGATTCTTATTT
This sequence comes from Epicauta chinensis, assembly GCA_021725515.1. NCBI lineage: Eukaryota > Metazoa > Arthropoda > Insecta > Coleoptera > Meloidae > Epicauta > Epicauta chinensis. The sequence continues at coordinate 93,076 of JAEDXX010000040.1, forward strand.
TCTATGAAAAATTGTGAATTTCTATGAAAAATTATGAAAAATTCCAAAAAAACCGTAATGAAAATGTATGAAACGAAAATTCATAAAATATCATAGTTTTTCATAAGGAAAAATATGATTTATCATGGAAATTTATGAAATTTTCTGAAAAAAATATATTTTATGAAAAATTATGAAAAACTATGAAAAATTCCAAAAAAAACCGTAATGAAAATGTATGAAACGTAAATTTATAAAATATCATAGTTTTTCATAAGGAAAAATATGATTTATCATGGAAATTTATGAAATTTTCTGAAAAAAAATAAATTTTATGAAAAATTATGAAAAACTGAAAAATTCCAAAAAAACTGTAATGAAAATGTATGAAACGTAAATTCATAAAATATGATAGTTTTTCATAAGAAAAAATATCATTTATCATGGAAATTTATGAAATTTTATGAAAAATTATGAAAAACTGAAAAATTCCAAAAAAACTGTAATGAAAATGTATGAAACGTAAATTCATAAAATATGATAGTTTTTCATAAGAAAAAATATGATTTATCATGGAAATTTATGAAATTTTCTGAAAAAAAAATATTTTCTATGAAAAATTAAGAATTTTTCTGAAAAACTATGTTCACAAAATATGAAAAAATATGAATTATGAAAGTGAATTTTTTTTTTGAAAAAATATGATTTACTGTGAAAATTTATGAAATTTTCTGAAAAAAAATTATTTCCTATGAAAAATTATGAATTTCTATGAAAAATTATGTCTATAAAGCATGAAAAAATATGGAAAAAATGAATTATAAAAGTGAATTGTTTTTGGACTCTTATTTTCTATGAAAAATTGTGAATTTCTATGAAAAATTATGTCTATGAAAAATTATGAAAAACTGAAAAATTCCAAAAAAAACTGTAATGAAAATGTATGAAACGTAAATTCATAAAATATGATAGTTTTTCATAAGGAAAAATATGATTTATCATGGAAATTTATGAATTTTTCTGAAAAAAAAATATTTTATGAAAAATTAAGAATTTTTCTGAAAAACTATGTTCACAAAATATGAAAAAATATGAATTATGAAAGTGAATTTTTTTTTTTTGAAAAAATATGATTTCCTATGAAAATTTATGAATTTTTGTGAAAAATTATGTCTACGAAGCATGAAAAAATATGAAAATTAATGAAATGATTTCCAAATCTACGACATTTTTCATAAATTTTCATAGTTTTTTTTTCCGCCAGGGTAAGCAAAATCTTTTTTTTTTAAGGCTCCATCACGTAAAAACTACTGATCGTATCGACATGACACCTTGACTATTCGATGCAGAATTTTTCGTATATCATTATAGGCTATTTAGTTTTTCGATTCCATGCTTCTTTTGTCAGTTTTTTTTTCGATTTAGTTTTGTGTATATTTTGTAGAGCCAATAAATACAAAAGACGCTCATTTTGTTGTTGATTTTAATCGATTGTCTTTTGTTTTACAACAAAAAAGAACTATAATGACATGTGATAAATCACCATATGAGTCATTCCATCAAATAAAATCATTTTTACGGGGGGTGACTCCCGTCGATTTTTTTCAAATTTTGTGGAGGGGTGTTCTATACTTTAAAAGAATAATTCCTTGAAAGTTTGAGCTCTTAATATGTGGCCGTTTTGTAGTTGTGAATTTTTGGAAATTTGGAAGGGAAAAAAAATTTTTCAACTTTTTCATCAATTTTTTTGAGGTACAAACTTTTTCTTTTCAAAATTAGTAAAATGTGACTTTTTGTAGGAAAAATTCTCAGCTTTTAATGGGGAATATTCAATTTTTTCATACACGCAACGGAAAACCGTTTAAAATGCAATCAAAGTGAAAAAAGCGATTTTTCTCACAGTGCGGTGCGTGGTATATCAAATTTGACCCCGGTTTTTCTGAAAGCCGGGAGTTTTTCCCACAAAATATGCAATTTTCGCGATGTGCATATTTTGTTTTTTTTTTTTTACAATTAAATAAAATGCATATTTTTTTACGATCGTGTGTAATCGGTTATTGTACGTGCATATTTGGAGCTGCCGAATATACCCGATTGCAGTATTTTTCGCGGTTGCCATAGCAACCGCGCCAATATCTGAAAAAAAAACTTTAAAAATATACGTTTTTTAATTGTCGAGATTTTACATTTTACTTAATTGTAAGAAAACAACAAAATACGCACATCGCGAAAATTGCATATTTTGTGGGAAAAACTCTTAGCTTTCTGAAAAAAATTTCAAATTTGATGTATCACGCGCCGCACTGGGAGAAAAATCGCTTTTTTCACTTTGATTGGATTTTAGACGATCTTCCGTTGCATGTCTGAAAAAATGAATATTCCCATTAAAAAGTTCAGAATTTTTCCTATAAAAAGCTACATTTTACCAATTCTGAAAAGAAGGTTTTTTTACCCCAAAAAAATTGATGAAAAAGTTGAAATTTTTGTTTATTCAAAATTTCGAAAATTTCATAACTTCGAAACGGCCACATATTAAGAACTGAAACTTTCAGGGATTGTTTTTGGCAAAGTAGAGAAAACCTTCACAAAATTTGAAAAAAATCGGCGGTGTTCGCCCCGTAAAAATGATTTTATTTGGTGGAATATGACCCACATATATTACCCTGACGGAAAAAACATTATGAAAAATTCTGAAAAACTATGAAAAATTCCAAAAAAACCGTAATGAAAATGTATGAAACGAAAATTCATAAAATATCATAGTTTTTCATAAGAAAAAATATGATTTATCATGGAAATTTATGAAATTTTCTGAAAAAAAAAATATTTTTTATGAAAAATTAAGAATTTTTCTGAAAAACTATGTTCACAAAATATGAAAAAATATGAATTATGAAAGTGAATTTTTTTTTTGAAAACATGATTTACTGTGAAAATTTATGAAATTTTCTGAAAAAAAATTATTTCCTATGAAAAATTATGAATTTCTATGAAAAATTATGAATTTTTATGAAAAATTATGTCTATAAAGTATGAAAAAATATGGAAAAAATGAATTATAAAAGTGAATTGTTTTTGGACTCTTATTTTCTATGAAAAATTGTGAATTTCTATGAAAAATTATGAATTTCTATGAAAAATTGGAAATTTCTATGAAAAATTATGAAAAACTATGAAAAATTCCAAAAAAACCGTAATGAAAATGTATGAAACGTAAATTCATAAAATATGATAGTTTTTCATAAGAAAAAATATCATTTATCATGGAAATTTATGAATTTTTCTGAAAAAAAAAATATTTTTTATGAAAAATTATGAAAATGAAAAATTCCAAAAAAAACCGTAATGAAAATGTATGAAACGTAAATTCATAAAATATCATAGTTTTTCATAAGGAAAAATATGATTTATCATGGAAATTTATGAAATTTTCTGAAAAAAAAATATATTTTTTATGAAAAATTATGAAAAATTCCAAAAAAACCGTAATGAAAATGTATGAAACGAAAATTCATAAAATATCATAGTTTTTCATAAGGAAAAATATGATTTATTATGAAAATTTATGGAATTTTCTGAAAAAAAAATATTTTTTATGAAAAATTAAGAATTTCTCTGAAAAACTATGTTCACAAAATATGAAAAAATATGAATTATGAAAGTGAATTTTTTTTTTGAAAACATGATTTACTGTGAAAATTTATGAAATTTTCTGAAAAAAAAATATTTTATGAAAAATTATGAAAAACTATGAAAAATTCCAAAAAAACCGTAATGAAAATGTATGAAACGAAAATTCATAAAATATCATAGTTTTTCATAAGGAAAAATATGATTTATCATGGAAATTTATGAAATTTTCTGAAAAAAAATTATTTTCTATGAAAAATTGTGAATTTCTATGAAAAATTATGTCTATGAAGCATGAAAAAATATGGAAAAAAAATGAATTCTAAGAGTCATTTTTTTTATTCTCTTATTTTCTATGAAAAATTATGTCTATGAAGCATGAAAAAATATGAAAAACTATGAAAATTAATGAAATGATTTCCAAATCTACGACATTTTTCATAAATTTTCATAGTTTTTTTTTCCGCCAGGGTAAGCAAAATCTTTTTTTTTTAAGGCTCGATCACGTAAAAACTACTGATCGTATCGACATGGGACCTTGACCATTCGATGCAGAATTTTTCGTATATGGTTATAGGCTATTTAGTTTTTCGATTCCATTCTCCCTTTGGGGAGACGGCGTTTTTTTTGACGTTTAAAAATCTTTCATCTGGGCCAAGCATTACTGTTATTATTAACGTCCTAAATGTCAAAATTAATGACTTTTTGAATATAAAATATTAAAGGCTGTTCTACACCAACCGACAATTAAATGCGTCCTTGACGTCCAAAATTTTTTGATCGCGACTGTATGTTGTACAGCCATTAAAAACAAAAGACGCTAATTTTGTTTGAAAATAAAAATAGAATCTAGCTGTCATTTAATCGACTGCCTTTTGTTTTAAAACAAAAACAAAGCCTAATGACATGTGATAAGTATAATGAAATGTGGATAAACCAGCGAAGCAGGCGGGTATTCGCTAGTAATAAAAAATAAAACAAAACAATTCTTACCATTATCATCTGGTATAATATCCGGTGCTTGTAAATGCAACTGATTATCACAACATTTCCTATTCGTATATTTCTTTAAACAACGATCACACAATATATGATAATTACCCAAAATACTACCACAAACACCATTACCCCATTCAATACCACAACCCGGATGATTTGTAATTAGATGCGTTATAATGTACGGTGATAGATGTTCACAATATGGACAGATTGTAAACGATTTCTGTATATTAAAATAGCCTAATGGTAGATTTTTCGAGAACAAATTTTGATCTTCAACAGTACTACCAACATCATCATCATCAACATCATCATCATTTGTAGTAGTTGTAGCAGCACTCGTTGATGGTGTTGTAGTAGTATCGATGGGATGTTCCAGCATCCATACGGCTAACATATTTAATGTTTGCACATTTATATCGTTTGTACATTGCGTCTCACGGATTGCTTGTAAAATGTGCTGTAAACGGAAGCCCATCTCTAAGAGATTCGAAATAATCGTCGGATGTTGTTGGTGGTTTTCCGACACGAATAATCGACGCACACTTCGATTCCGATTACTATTATTACTACTACAACAAGCTTCATCATTCGATTGTTCGATTGTTTTTCTAATCGATAGATTATCGGTGATTTGATATTTAATATAATTTAAATGGAGTATATTGAAAGCACGCTCGTATTCCATTAATGTGATCACATTCTTCAATTTACACTCTTGTACACTTTTCTCAACCAAAGCGTACATTATATGTTTGATTGTATTACAATCGCTCTCTTTATTATCGTTAATTAAAAACAAATTCGTTGTTGTTAATAGTTGATTTAACACTTTCAAACTTGTAAATTGTATTAACGATAATTTCAAATAGCAATTTTCAAGATTTAACAATTTCAATTGTAGATCTTTAAATTTCTGTTTACGCACCAATTCGAATTCATTATTTTTCTCACTTTGTTGACACAATTGTTGATTATTTAATAATAAATTGTATTGTTTTGTTTCACATAAAATATTCGAAACCATTTCATCAGCCAACGTATCAACTGTACGCGGTTTTATTGATTTACAATCAAATTTCTCCGTTTTCAATGTTTCTTGTTGTTGTTGTTCGTTAATATTCAATAATTCTTCATCGTCTTTGGTTAAATTCACCAACGGAAATTGTAATTCATTTGTTATACCACTAATACGTGCAATTTGCAATAGATGATTTGTTGTTAAATTCAATTTACTACAATCGAATTGTATTGATTCGTATGGTTCAAGATTGATGATCGGTATGTCGTTGATTACACCATCCAACCATTGTATATTACAACTAGTTATACCTTTTTTGATTAAACCGAGTATAATTGCTGGTTTATCGATGATTTTCGATTTACAATAACCGGCCATTTTTAAACCACGATCACAACCACCGATTAACACTAAAATCGGCCAAATTATCGAACACAATTCATTGATACAACCGTACAAATCATTGGGGATTTTCGTTAATAATCCATCAATTGAATCCAAACGATTTACGATTAATTCATTGATTAATTCCGACCAATTATTCGTGTATAATTTACGAATTAAATTGATATAAGATTCGGTGATTACTGCAGGAAGTGGTGCCAGATTCGGTTCACCGGGTAATAGATCTTTTTGTGTATTAAACACTTTCATATCGGTAATTTTAACTTTTTCACCTGCACTAGTACTGTAGAATAGAACGCACGGATACAATTCGATCGTATCGATATTCTCGAAGGCCACACGTGGTTCATCACCATTCTTACCAAAACTCAATGTACGCGCCTCCATATCTAAGATACACGTTATATAATCACCTTGTGTATAACATGGGAATTGATTATCATCACATTCACCATTATGATATAAACTACCACTATATGCACGATACAACCACATATCTTTGGTGGTACGATGACTGTAATCTTTTATTGGTAATTTCGTGATACCAATACATGTACCTTCATTGCCACGATTCTCTTTAACAATCAAGATTTTCCATTGATAACAACCGGTTTTGATTGCTTGCAAACTGACACCATAACCACGTCCATTATTATGGATCAGTGTTAGATTGTTATCGATTGTACAATTCTGGCATTTATCCGGATCAAAAGCCATTTCAGTTATTGCAATATTCTCTTCTTCACCTTCGATTATTTGATCCGGATCAATCGAGATTGTATTGAAATGATCACGATCTTTCCAGAATTCATTATTTAATTGTTGTAATAATCGTGTGATTATCAATTTTTTCAAATCATTCGGTACGTAATTTGTTAGAATATTCTGGAATAATTGTAACGTTAACAATTTCGGCCGTAATAATTTCAATTCGATTGTATAATTTGCGTTAAATTCTAAAATTTTCAATAAACTTAAAATCCATTTTTGTTGTATTAACAATGTTTGTACGTAACGATTCGATGTGATTATCCGTAAAAATAGTAGAAAATCGATCAGATTCTTATCCCAAATCTGATTGGTTAACAATTGAAGATTCTCATATAAACAATCGATAATATGTTCGAGAATTGTTAAATCAATACAATTCGTATGAATGCACGTCGATAATGTTATAATTCGTTGCAAACGTATTGTTGCAAGATTCAAATAATCATCGTAATTTAATTGTAATAATAATTTAAATAGATTATTGTTGATGACAAGATTCAAATCGTTTATCTCGTATTTCATACTTAAACCGAAAATTATCGTTAAAATCGTATTACGATTCATCTCTTTTTTCGTTAATAATTCGATTAAAATCTCATAGATTTTGTAGACGTATCGTTCGATTTGTTGTTGGATTTCTCTTGGTGATGCTTCAATATTCTCCAAATAATACTTTAAATAATCGTAATTTTCATCGAATTTATAATTACAAAAACCCAAATAACCCGATAGTAATTGTGGTAGAATCACCATTAATAATTCGTTATTCTCCAATAATTTGTGGAATAATTTTAAGCTTTCCAAACGATTTCTGGCACGTTTCTTCTGTATCAACAATGATTGATATAAAATCGTCGATTCTGTACAATTTCCATTATTCTCATGTTCGTTTATAATAAAATTCAAACAATTCTCACAGATTTTCGCTATATTACAACTATCAACACCTGTTAATTAGTTTAGTTAGCGATAGATGGCGTTATTGTTATAGAAATACTCACCATTAATATAAATCAAGAGAAATAGGGTTTTTTCGATGATTTTCTCACAATATTGTTGGAATTTCTCATCGCAACTATCCAGATTTTGATAATAATTAAAATTGTAGAGTTTCTGTTTGATTTTCGTACAATTACGATTGAATTCTTTAATTATTTCCTGTTTATTATTCAATTGTCGATCATCGATTTTGGTTAATTTGATTAGAACAATTAGAAATAATCGTATTATCGTATTGATAATATCGTTATTATCCCATATTTCAATATCAATAATCGATAATAATTCATCGAAATTATTTGTATTATTATCACCGATAATAGCGCATGCTTCATCGTACTGTTTCGGTAGATTTAATGCTGATTTTAATAAATTCTGTATTGTTTCATTGAATTTGTTATCATCATCGATTATTGTTGATAGATTTTGTTGTTTATTTAAAATTGCTTGTGTTAATTGTTTAATTAATTCAATTGGTTGTTGTTGATCGTTTATACCATACGAAAAGATGATGGTTTTCAACCAATTCTTACATAATTGTTCGTGTAAATTCATCAAATCATTACCGATTAATCGATGATTTAAACATTGGCCAATTAATAGGGAACATGTACGTTCTAGATCGATAATCCATATCCATGATTGATCGGTTAATTGTGTTAAAGTTGGCGTTTCAGATCCTAAAATTTTGTTTATAATCAAATAGAATAATCAGAGAGTGCGTTGGATTTTTCAATGTAAAATATGTGAAAAACAATTGAAAAGTTATACAGTGTCAAAAAATCAAGCTTGGTTTCAACTTAGTTTTACAATACTTTCAATCAAGTTGACATCATTATTTGTCGGCTTGATTTCGCATTGTTTCGGGACGAAATATGTCGAAATTCAATTTGAGTCCATTTCCCTGACGGAAAAAACATTATGAAAAATTATGAAAAATTCCAAAAAAACCGTAATGAAAATGTATGAAACGAAAATTCATAAAATATCATAGTTTTTCATAAGAAAAAATATGATTTATCATGGAAATTTATGAAATTTTATGAAAAAAAAAATATTTTTTATGAAAAATTATGAAAAACTATGAAAAATTCCAAAAAAACCGTAATGAAAATGTATGAAACGAAAATTTATAAAATATCATAGTTTTTCATAGGAAAAAATATGATTTATCATGGAAATTTATGAAATTTTCTGAAAAAAAAATATTTTTTATGAAAAATTAAGAATTTTACTGAAAAACTATCTTCACAAAATATGAAAAAATATGAATTATGAAAGTGAATTTTTTTTTTTTTTGAAAAAATATGATTTTCTATGACAATTTATGAATTTTTCTGAAAAAAAAATATATTTTTTATGAAAAATTATGAAAAATTCCAAAAAAACCGTAATGAAAATGTATGAAACGTAAATTCATAAAATATCATAGTTTTTCATAGGAAAAAATATGATTTATCATGGAAATTTATGAAATTTTCTGAAAAAAAAAAGTTTTTTATGAAAAATTAAGAATTTTTCTGAAAAATTATGTCTATAAAGTATGAAAAAATAAGGAAAAAATGAATTATAAAAGTGAATTTTTTTTGGATTCTTGTTTTCTATGAAAAATTGTGAATTTCTATGAAAAATTGGAAATTTCTATGAAAAATTATGAAAAACTATGAAAAATTCCAAAAAAACCGTAATGAAAATGTATGAAACGAAAATTCATAAAATATCATAGTTTTTCATAAGGAAAAATATGATTTATCATGGAAATTTATGAATTTTTCTGAAAAAAAAATATATTTTTTATGAAAAATTATGAAAAATTCCAAAAAAACCGTAATGAAAATGTATGAAACGTAAATTCATAAAATATCATAGTTTTTCATAAGAAAAAATATGATTTATCATAGAAATTTATGAATTTTTCTGAAAAAAAAATATATTTTTTATGAAAAATTAAGAATTTTACTGAAAAACTATGTTCACAAAATATGAAAAAATATGAATTATGAAAGTGAATTTTTTTTTTGACAAAAATATGATTTACTATGAAAAATTTATGAATTTTTCTGAAAAAAAAATATATTTTTTATGAAAAATTATGAAAAATTCCAAAAAAACCGTAATGAAAATGTATGAAACGTAAATTCATAAAATATCATAGTTTTTCATAAGAAAAAATATGATTTATCATGGAAATTTATGAAATTTTCTGAAAAAAAAAATATTTTTTATGAAAAATTATGAAAAACTGAAAAATTCCAAAAAAACCGTAATGAAAATGTATGAAACGAAAATTCATAAAATATCATAGTTTTTCATAAGGAAAAATATGATTTATCATGGAAATTTATGAAATTTTATGAAAAAAAAAATATTTTCTATGAAAAATTATGAAAAACTGAAAAATTCCAAAAAAACCGTAATGAAAATGTATGAAACGAAAATTCATAAAATATCATAGTTTTTCATAAGGAAAAATATGATTTATCATGGAAATTTATGAAATTATCTGAAAAAAAAAATATTTTTTATGAAAAATTATGAAAAATTATGAAAAATTCCAAAAAAACCGTAATGAAAATGTATGAAACGTAAATTCATAAAATATCATAGTTTTTCATAAGGAAAAATATGATTTATCATGGAAATTTATGAATTTTTCTGAAAAAAAATATTTTTTATGAAAAATTAAGAATTTTTCTGAAAAACTATGTTCACAAAATATGAAAAAATATGAATTATGAAAGTGAATTTTTTTTTTTGAAAAAATATGATTTACTATGAAAATTTATGAAATTTTCTGAAAAAAAAATTATTTCCTATGAAAAATTATGAATTTTTGTGAAAAAATTGTCTATAAAGTATGAAAAAATAAGGAAAAAATGAATTATAAAAGTGAATTTTTTTTGGATTCTTATTTTCTATGAAAAATTGTGAATTTCTATGAAAAATTATGAATTTCTATGAAAAATTGGAAATTTCTATGAAAAATTATGAAAAACTATGAAAAATTCCAAAAAAACCGTAATGAAAATGTATGAAACGTAAATTCATAAAATATCATAGTTTTTCATAAGAAAAAATATGTTCTATCATCGAAATTTATGAATTTTTCTGAAAAAAAAAAATATTTTATGAAGAATTAAGAATTTTTCTGAAAAACTATGTTCACAAAATATGAAAAAATATGAATTATGAAAGTGAATTTTTTTTTTGAAAAAATATGATTTACTATGAAAAATTATGAAATTTTCTGAAAAAAAAATTATTTCCTATGAAAAATTATGAATTTTTGTGAAACAAATTGTCTATCAACAGTATGAAAAAGCTAATTTTTCGCTGAAAAAATTAATCTACAGTTTCGAAAAATTACAATTTGTATGTTTTTTGCATATTTTACACAAAATGACATGAATTGGCTTTCGATAAAATAATATCAAAGATCTTGGATTTTTACGAAAATATGAAAAAACATTGAAATTTCATGCAAAAAATAACTTGGTTTCAACTTGTTTTACAATACTTTAAAACTTATACAATCAATTGAAACATATTTCTGCTGATTTCGCATTGTTTAGCGGCTAAATACGTCGAAATTCTACTAATCTTCCAACTTGAGTCCATTTTCAGTTTCCTACGTGCAATCCAGTTGAAACCAAGCTTAATTTTTCGACTCGAATTTCCAAAAATTACCAAATTTGGTAGTGTTTTTTGGCATATTTTAACACAAACTGACATGCAATTGGCGTTTCAGATCCTAAAATTTGTGTTTGTAATAAAATCTGTTTTCGAATAATCAGAGAGTGCGTTGGATTTTTCAACGTAAAATATGTAAAAAACAATTGAAAAGTTATACAGTCAAAAAATAAAGCTTGGTTTCAACTTAGTTTTACAATACTTTCAATCAAGTTGAAATCATTATTTCTCGGCTTGGTTTCGCATTGTTTAGCGGCTAAATACGTCGAAATTCTACTAATCGCCCAATTTGACGTGCAATCCAGTTGAAACCAAGCTTAATTTTTCGACTCGAGTAACATATTTAAATCTACAGTTTCCAACAAATTACCACATTTGGTAGTGTTTTTTGCACATTTTACACAAACTGACATGCAATTGGCGTTTCAGATCCTAAAATAATAATCAAAGAGTGCGTTGGATTTTTCAACGTAAAATATGTAAAAAACAATTGAAAAGTTATACAGTCAAAAAATAAAGCTTGGTTTCAACTTAGTTTTACAATACTTTCAATCAAGTTGAAATCATTATTTCTCGGCTTGGTTTCGCATTGTTTAGCGGCTAAATACGTCGAAATTCTACTAATCTTCCAACTTGAGTCCATTTTCAGTTTCCTACGTGCAATCCAGTTGAAACCAAGCTTAATTTTTCGACTCGAATTTCCAAAAATTACCAAATTTGGTAGTGTTTTTTGGCATATTTTAACACAAACTGACATGCAATTGGCGTTTCAGATCCTAAAATAATAATCAGAGAGTGCGTTGGATTTTTCAACGTAAAATATGTAAAAAACAATTGAAAAGTTATACAGTCAAAAAATAAAGCTTGGTTTCAACTTAGTTTTACAATACTTTCAATCAAGTTGAAATCATTATTTCTCGGCTTGGTTTCGCATTGTTTAGCGGCTAAATACGTCGAAATTCTACTAATCTTCCAACTTGAGTCCATTTTCAGTTTCCTACGTGCAATCCAGTTGAAACCAAGCTTAATTTTTCGACTCGAATTTCCAAAAATTACCACATTTGGTAGTGTTTTTTGCACATTTTACACAAACTGACATGCAATAACAATACAGCGACTTACGAGATGATCCGTGATTATTGTCGATGATAATATCGCTCGGTAATAATCGATTGAATTGATCCAATGGTTGTAATAAATCAATTAAATTCTCTAATATTTCCCGATTAATATCCATTGATATTAATAATAATGATGATAGGATTTTTAATAGCATCGAACCAGCTACTGAATCTAATAGAACATTATATAATAATTCTAAAGATTGTGGATATTGTTCTAGGATTCTTATTGATTTTTTTATAATTCTTATTGATAATGGTAATAATTGTTTTAAATGTTTTAAAAACAATTCTAATATTATTAAATTATTACCAATTAAATTTGATAATAGATGATTTTGTATTGATGATAATAATTTTTGTAAATGTATTGTTTTCGTATTATTACGCCATTCCATGTCTGGTTGATTTATCATATAATTCTCTATACTATCCAGGATTTCTTCCTACAACAACAATAAATAAAAGAGTAAATTATACGAGTCAAATGTTCAAAGAGACAATAAATAGTTATTTACTGTACCTTCAAGACGGTAAAGTCGTACTTTATCCACGAGAGGAAATTTGGCTCAAGAGGCCGGAGGCCAAGTGAGGCAAATCCGCGAATGGATAAAAGGACTTTACCATCGTGTGCAGTACACAAGATTTTTTCCAATACTCGCCCTTAAAACTCTTTTTGTTTTGATTTTTTTGTTAAATTTTATGATAAGTTATCACATTAATTATTCACACAGTTGTTAGTTGCTATGGGTTTCTATAAACAACTAGAAATTGTTTTTATTTATTTGCTATTGGTTGCTATGGGTTTCTATAGGTAACTAGCAATTGTTTTTGTTTATTTGCTATTGGTTGCTATGGGTTTTCATAAACAACTAGCAATTGTTTTTGTTTATTTTAATTCTTTTGTTTTATTCCGTGTAAAAAATCCAACCAAACTGCATATTATGTCGTCTTCAATTTGATTCAAAACGTTAATTAATTTTACAACAATTTTCTGTAAGTATCAAAAACTATTCAAAAAATTGAAGTAAATTTGTTACCTTGAAAAAATTAAGGGTAACGTGTAAAAATAGTTAACTAATGTACAAGGTGGTAAAATTATACTTTATCCACGAGCCAAATTTGCGAGTGGATAAAGGGACTTTACTACCGTGTATAGTATACAAGATTTTTTCCAATACTTGCCCTTAAAACTCCTTTTAATTTAATTAATTTTTTTAATTTTCTAATATGTTATCACATTAATTATTCACACAGTTGTTGGTTGCTATGGGTTTCTATAAACAACTAGCAATTGTTTTTATTTATTTGCTGTCGTTGCTATGGGTTTTCATAAACAACTAGCAACTGTTTTCGTTTATTTGCTATTGGTTGCTATGGGTTTCTTATAGACTAGCAATTGTTTTTGTTTATTTTAATTCTTTTGTTTTATTCCGTAAAAAATCCAACCAAACTGCATATTATGTCGTCGTCTTCAATTTGATTTAAAACGTTAATTAATTTCACAACAATTTTTTGTAAGTATCAGAAAATATTCAAAAAAATTGAAGCACAAGCAGTTGTGTCAAATTTGTTACCGGAAAAAAATCAAAGGTAACGTTTAAAAATAGTGGAAAAGTTATACTTTATCCACGAGCCAAATCTACGAGTGGATAAAGGGACTTTAGTACCGTTTCTAATTTAATTAATTTTTTTAATTTTCTAATATGTTATCACATTAATTATTCACACAGTTGTTGGTTGCTATGGATTTCTATAAACAACTAGCAATTGTTTTTATTTATTTACTACCGGTTGCTATGGGTTTCCATAAACAACTAGCAATTGTTTTTATTTATTTACTATCGGTTGCTATGGTGTTGCTATAAACAACTAGTTTTTGTTTTTATTTATTTAGTTGTCAAAGACTGATGAGGTGGATAAAGTGCTACTTTACCATCGAATTTTTTCGTCGATAAAATAGAATAAAAAACTACTTACTGTATATTTTGTGAATGTCTCCAATAAGATCTGCATTAGAATCTCAATCAATTTCAAATCATCACCACCACCACCATCACTATCACAACAATTACCAGCTAATAATGTACTTATATGTATCGGATCTTCTAGACTCTTTATTATAATATTCAATAATAATTGTTGGCCATGTGTTAATTGATCTTTTGATAAATGTTCATATAAAAATTCAATACGTTCATGTAATTTCGGTAATAATAAACTGGCACCAATATAAATTAATTCAATAACAGTTGTATGAATATCATGCGGTGTATCAATATCGACTAATTTAAATAAAATCAAACGTAATTGTTTCGTATGTTTCTCTAATAATAAATTATTCAATTGACTATGTTGATATAAACTTAAATGTGTTGTTAATAATTTCAAACACAACAAAATGAAACGTTGATGTTCCTGTTTGGTATGGAACGGTGGTATTGGTGGTTGTTGATTGAAATTAATTGCATATTTCTCTAAGAAATTCTTTAAAATCTCAAATGTACGCTCATGTAAATCAATACAGAACGGTTTATGTTTCATTATACGATGCTGTTCGGATGGTATTGATGTCCAAGCGATAGAATGCGATGTACCTGCACTAATCTGTCGTATATTAATACCATCCAAACCGATGACTTTTAATGGTTTCGTGATAACACTGGACGTATTGCCTTGTCCACATTGTCCCATACTATTCGTACCCCAAGCGTACACTTCATAATCATCCGTCAATGCTAAACAATGATTATCACCGGCTGCTATATCAATAATACGATACGGTAATAACGCATCGATTTGTTGGGGTAATAGATTTAACGAATCCACACTACCATGTCCGAGTACCGATCCACTACCCCATGTATAGATTTGACCATTTGTGGTTAATGCCATTGAAAATGTCGTACCAGCACAGACTTTTTGTATTGTTAAACCTTGTAAAGCTTGTATGATTTGTGGACGATACGATTTCGTTAATTCACCAGTACCTAATTTACCATGTTCACCGGAACCAAACGACCATACCGTTTTACCATCTTTTGATACGGCTAATGTATGCGAACTACCACACGACACTTGTCCTATATCATTTAAACCAACCACAAGTGTCGGTATATAACGACTATTACTATCACCATGACCTAAACGACCATGATCACCCTCACCCCATGTAAACAATTGACCATCATCACTAATAGCGGCACTATGTCGATAACCGGCATTAATAAATTTGATTGTTTTCTCAATAAACGGTCCCAAGATACGTTCAGGTTGTTTATGGGTTGATAAATTACCATGTCCCAATTTACCATAATCACCATCACCCCAACTATATACAATACCATTATCAGTTAATGCAATCGTATGACCATCACTACCTTTACTACTTGATAATTTCTTAATTGTTACATCTAATTGTATCCGTTTTGGTTGTAGTTGATTGGATGATTCACCTAATCCTAAACGACCATAACTACCTTTACCGCACGCTGAAACCGTACCATCTTGATGGATGGCGAACGTACAATATTGACCGGCTTCTAATTGTTCGATTTGATTGAACACTTTCGATTTGATCGGTATCAAAATCTTCTCTTGATCACCTTCGGCTAATTGATGAGATGAATTACTACCCCACACATAGACTTCATTTGTTATTGTAGGATCGTTGAAAACGTGATTGTTAATACCACTATAATCCGTTGCCATAATGCAGACTATTTCCATTAAATGTAGCGCGGCTGTATAGATTGAAATATCATCATCTAAGTGTTCTAATTTTTTGATTTTTTGTTGTTTATTCTGTAATAATTGTACGATAGCTTGATGGAAATAATTACTTTTTAAATTCTGCGATAATTCATCAATACTAGCCGCATTTAAGCACAATTCAATCCATTCCAACAAATAACGTAAATAACCACGTTGTAAAGCTAAAGCCAACAATAATTGACACGATAATAGTTTACCATTTACATCAGCATTGATTTGATTGTTTAAAATCGCATCTTTAAGGAATTTTACAATTTCATCTAAACTATTACAACCTAATTTTGTTAATTGTTGATCATTTGATAAACTTAGTGTTGGTAATTGTTGGATTAAATCAAATGATGTTTCTAAGACTGTATTACATAATGATGGTACGCCCAGTATATCGCTAACTTGCCAATTTTGTTTCAACAACGAGAATAGTAGACTTAAGCCGGTTTTAACGCCAATTTCGATTAGTGCTTCGGAACCGATCAAAGTCTCATTATTATTATTATTGTTATTATTATTATTATTGATATTCTTATCGACAATGATTTGTTCATGTTTGTCTCGATTCGTGTAATATTTCGTCAATATCGCATTATAAATACGTTTCAATATTAATAATCGTTGTTTTAATACAATTGTAAATGGTGTTGTTGTACATAGATTACGTGCAAATTCGAATTGTGCCTTCAATAATTGCTCAATATATTGACCGAAATCGTTCTGTTGTTCGTTTTGATCCCATTGATAATTATTAAAGATTTGTATATCATTTGTTATTGGTATTGTTGTTGGTATAATGCGTACTTCTTTGTTTTGTATTAATAAATCGTACATTGATTGGACCAAATCACGATTTGCTATATTATCACAATCTTTTAGTGACCAATTTGCATTCGTATGTTCCATCCATTCAATTTCTATATTACCATAAATATTTTCCATTTTTGTTTTTTTTTAATTGTTAATTATTTACAAAATTTCTAGAAAATTATCACACTTAATTATTTATCACATTATCTTTCAAGTTGTTGTTGTTAAAATTGTAATTTAATTTATAACAAATTAATTAAACGCACTGTCAAATTCAAGCGAATTCTAACCAAAATGACAGCTTCTGCCGTAGAGCGCCATCTAGTGATAGAGTTGTAAACTAATTGTCTACAATTGCCGAATGTAAACTCTATCCACGGTTGTGATACAAAATTTTGACAGCTCAATTAATGCAATTCAATACTATGAAAGTCAAGGCTCGCAAAAATATTACGTATTTTCTACATAAACATTATTTATGCATTGATTAACAGGCAAATGTACGTTATATAGTTTATGTAGTAATTACTGCCTACTGTAAAATTTGTAAAGTATAGGGCCGCCTTTAAGAACTTAAATGTATACCCAATTTGCTAGTTGAACGTGAATGTCAAACGTCAAATGTGCAACTGAACGGCCTAAAAATACCTATATTTCCACATATATATGGCATATACTTGGGGATTTTTGTTTTGACACATTTGACGTTTAAAAATTCACCTTCAATCAGCAAATATGGTATACTTATGAATAAAGGGCGGATTGAAGGTCATTTGGGTAGAATTAGAACCCTAGAAATGCACCAATGGCGTAGTTTAACTTTAATGCATGGTATTTACATCAATTTATAAGAAAAGACACGTTGGAACAAATCAACAAAAATGTGTTCATAATTTTAAAGTTATTTTTTTATTTATTTTTGTCAAAAATTGTTGTTTTTTTTTAATTTTCTATGGCAAAAACATCAGTTTCTTGCCCCTAACGAGTCGTCCTTTAAAGAATGAGAGAGACCGACGAGAAGTTCATAGAAATACAGTACAACTAGGCACCTGTTTTTTCGCCGTCACGGTAACAGTTCAACTGGTCCACTGCTTCTCTTTGTGGGTAGTAGTTCGGACTTTATTTGAAAAGAGAAAAACGTTTCACAAGAAAAGATAGATAAGCTTTTGCCAATACGAATTTGTCAGGAGACTAGAATTTGCCTTGCTCCAACTTGGAGCCGATTATCCGCTCTTTACTTATGATCAACACTGCCAAATTTATTCAATTTTCGGCAGATCTACTGAATTTTGTTTTAGAGACAATTTAACCTCTTTCCAATAAAAGAATTTGAGTTTTTCTGGTTGTAACTGATCGAAAATGTATTTTAGGATGAAAACAGACTTGGACACTTGCCGGAAAGCAGATCACTGTAGTGAAGTTTGTTTTAAGTGGTTTGAATCCAAAGTGGAATAGGTTTGAGGCGAAGCTGACATTACTGAGAAATTCAAAGGTAAACGCTTACTATACAGAATTTTCTTAATACTCGATCTATTAAGATGGCATTTTTATACGTAGCTTTAAATTACCTTCAATTAATCTCTAGTGTTGGCCCCCTTAATAAAGTGTAAAGTGAATTCATCGAGCAAAGGGTTACTAGATTTGACAAATGTCTGGTTAAACAAAGTACGTAATCTCAAGACTGTAAGCAAAGATATGGACACAAACAAATAAATCCCTAGAAATATCACTATATTCAAGGGTACCAACTGAAATCTAGGAACCCTTTGGTCGATGAATTTTGTAACTATACCAAATTTGCTGGTTGAACGTGAATTTGCAAACGTCAAATGTGCAACTGCACGCTCCAAAAGTCCCTAAGAGTTTGTTTACATATTTTTTTTTGTAACCTCAAAATTTTATATTATTACGATTGTTTTTTGTACGTTTGGCTTCTTTAAGAACTTTTGTGACTTTCAAAATAATTTTTGTAATGAATTAGAATGTCATTTCGTAAATTTTCCAAACATCATACCACATAGTTGGGGATTTTTGGAGCGTGCAGTTGCACATTTGACATTTGAAAATTCCCGCGTTCAAACAGCGAATTCGGTATAGATAAGTTACTAGTTCTATGGCGCAAAATTTGAAATTACTTATAAAATACGAAAATTGTGAAAACAAAATTATAAATACTCTTAGGCAATGGCGAAAGCCACACTTCGATAGAATAAAAAAAATTCTCACAGAAAATCTCTCCAATGCGTCAGGTAAAACGACTGCCAAATATGTAGAAGAGCTACAAATAGCTGTATTTAGTTAGTATTAAATATAGGAAATTTTATTCTATCAAGTTGGTTACGAGACTGTCAAAAAACTCGGTTCTTGTCGTGAATAGGGTATACATACAATTTCGAGGATAATGACGTCACTGGTGTAGTTGGTAGGTAGGCAACCAAATATACTCATATGAGTAAACACAGGAAAGGGTTAAATTAAATTAAATTCGTCCAATTTAAATGATTTATTAGCAAAACAAAATACAACCTTTGATACTTTTAATATGCCAACAATTATATAATTATAAACAACTAGCAATTGTTTTTATTTATTTGCTATTGGTTGCTATAGGTTTCCATAAACAACTAGCAACTGTTTTCGTTTATTTACTATTGGTTGCTATAAGCAACTAGCAACTGTTTTTGTTTATTTGCTATCGGTTGCTATAAACAACTAGCAATTGTTTTTGTTTATTTTAATTCTTTTGTTTTATTCCGTAAAAAATCCAACCAAACTGCATATTATGTCGTCTTCAATTTGATTCAAAACGTTAATTAATTTTACAACAATTTTCTGTAAGTATCAAAAACTATTCAAAAAATTGAAGTAAATTTGTTACCTTGAAAAAATTAAGGGTAACGTGTAAAAATAGTTAACTAATGTACAAGGTGGTAAAATTATACTTTATCCACGAGCCAAATCTGCGAGTGGATAAAGGGACTTTACTACCGTGTACAGTATACAAGATTTTTTCCAATACTTGCCCTTAAAACTCTTTTTAATTTAATTAATTTTTTTAATTTTCTAATAAGTTATCACATTAATTATTCACACAGTTGTTGGTTGCTATGGATTTCCATAAACAACTAGCAATTGTTTTTGTTTATTTGCTATTGGTTGCTATGGGTTTCCATAAACAACTAGCAATTGTTTTTGTTTATTTGCTATTGGTTGCTATGGGTTTTCATAAACAACTAGCAATTGTTTTTGTTTATTTTAATTCTTTTGTTTTATTCCGTAAAAAATCCAACCAAACTGCATATGGCATCTTCAATTTTGTTTTAAAACGTTAATTAATTTTACAACAATTTTTTGTAAGTATCAGAAAATATTCAAAAAAATTGAAGCAGAAGCAGTTGTGTCAAATTTGTTACCGGAAAAATCAAAGGTAACGTATAAAAATAGTGGTAAAGTTATACTTTATCCACGAGCCAAATCTGCGAGTGGATAAAGGGACTTTACTACCGCGTATAGTATACAAGATTTTTTCCAATACTTGCCCTTAAAACTGCTTTTAATTTAATTATTTTTTTTTATTTTCTAATAAGTTATCATATTAATTATTCACACAGTTGTTGGTTGCTATGGATTTCCATAAACAACTAGCAATTGTTTTTGTTTATTTGCTGTCGTTGCTATAGGTTTCCATAAACAACTAGCAATTGTTTTTGTTTATTTGCTATCGGTTGCTATAGGTTTTTATAAACAACTAGCAATTGTTTTTGTTTATTTTAATTCTTTTGTTTTATTCCGTAAAAAGTCCAATCAAACTGCATATGATATCTTCAATTTTGTTTCAAAACGTTTAATTTCGAAGATAATGACGTCACTGGTGTAATAGGTAGGTAGGCAACCAAATATACTACACGAAAGGGTAATTTAAATTAAATTCGTCCAATTTATTAGCAAAACAAAATACAACATTTCTAATTAGAAATTACATCTCAACGACCAATGTACTATCACACTGCGGACATTTCAATGCATCACCATCATCATCTTGCAGTACCCGACCCTTTTTCAACATACCAAATTGTCTAGAACACTTCATACATTGATAATCAATATGTGTCTTTTCTGGTAAACGTTGTTCAATTGTCGATTGTATACAATTAAAAAACTTATCAATATCATCATCAAAGATATAGATGCGTTGTTGTCGGTCACGACGCATCGTTTCAAAATCAATCCGTAACATTTGTTGATTCTCCATTAAAATCTGACAATCTTTAATACTCTTGATATGCCAACGATTACGTTCTCTACTTGTTGAACATTCCTTCTCCAACAGATGCGTTTTGGTGATTATCAAAAAGATCTGTTCATCGTCACCTTTCGGTGTTGCCAGATAAATTGATTCTTCACCATCCAAATCAACATCACCATCACTATCATCAGCATCAACAACATCATCATGATACGTTTGATTATCGGTTTCATTAATTGTCGTTTCTAGAGCTGTAACATAACTGGTTTCGGATTGATGGGTTTGATCACCGGGTCGATAATCTTGTGAATGTATTAGAAAATCAACTTCATACGGACTGGATGAGATCGGTGGTAATGATGTCGATTGTTCTAAACCCAACACATTCTGTACTTCAACACCCGAATCTAAACGCAACCAAGAATCACCGTACTGTTTACGTAGTTGTTCGATTTGTTTCTTTGTCTCTAAATATTGTGAAGATGTTGCCGTTGTTGATTGAATATTTAATTCAAATTTCGGTAAAGTATCATCTTCAATATGCACGTGGCGTACTTTACGTACTTTCTCGGAATTGGAATTCAACGATTCGGTTAGTGAATGTTGTGGATTCTTTAACGGTTTCGGATAGAAACTACCAACAACACGTTTCTCTGATTTCGTTAGATTGCGTTTATCCAAAATGAAATTAATTGATACTGTATTTATGTGGAGATAACTGCAAGTTTTGATGCGATGCAATGGATGATAACATAACGGATTCTCACTTAAATTCAACCATTGTAAAGTAACCAAATGCGATACCGATAATAATGATTTATGATCAATTAAACAATTATTACTTAAATCTAGCACGCATAGATTTGTTAATGTTTGTATACCGTTAATGTCATCGATGAAATTATTCTTCAATATCAACTGTTGTAAACGCGTACAGATTTGTCCTTTAAATTGTGGTAAACATTCCAATTTATTGTACGATAAATTTAAATGTTTTAAATTGATTAAATTATTCAAATTGTCAATATCTTTAATCAAATTATGACTCAAATCTAATGTATGCAAGAATGGGACACACTCAAAACTATTATCGATTTGTTGAATCGCATTATTAATAAAACCGATCTCTTTCAATTCATTCCAATAGAAATGATCGCTACAATCACCACCGCACTGTATTAATATATCGTTTAGTTGATTTAATGTACGATAACAGATCAATTTGTTTAATTGTGTACGTAATTTTTGTAGGCCTCTCAAACGATTCACATCGACTTTATGTAATACTAAAACTGTTAATTGTTTGAATCGTATCAAATCTAATCGTGTATGATCTAAATAATTATCGTAATACAATTTAACAGTCTTGATTTGTTCGATATAGTTTTGTAATAGTAATAAATCGCTCAATATTTGCGCTCGATTACTATTATGTTTGTGAAATGTTGTTGTATTCAAATCATCGGCGTATTTATCAAATGTTTCTAATAATAACGATAATAGTTGTGTTGATATTGTAAAGATTGTTGTTTTCGATGGTGATAAACGTACAACATTCGCTAATTGTGTGATTGCTTCAATTTCGTTCATTGTTATGCCTGGAAAGTTGATTAATTTGTTTATAATTAAAATATTTGTTATCCTAATTAATACGTACATATCTTTGCTGATTTTCACTGAATTTAAATCATTTTTTTTTAATTATGAAAACAATATTAATTATATAATAAAAACAAAAGATTTACATTGTTTTTTTTCGTGATTAATTATCAGGAAGACGATGTAATTGTTATCAATTGCAGACTTATCACTGACTGTTGTGTCTGTCAAAAATTTGTAAATAAACGTTAATTGTAGCTCACTTTAGAATTGTGCAACAGTACGCTCCAAAAATCCCTAAATTTGCAACATTTTTTATTAATTATGAAAGCTATTAATTATATAATAAAAACAAAAGATTTACATTGTTTTTTTTTCGTGATTAATTATCAGGAAGACGATTTGTGTAATTGTTATCAATTGCAGTCTTATCACTGACACTTGTTTCTGTCGAAAATTTGTAAATAAACGTTAATTGTAGCTCACTTTATAATTTGTGCAATAGTACGCTCCAAAAATCCCCAACTATGCTGTGTGGGCGCTTGAAATATTTACAAAATAACATGATGATTCAACACAAAAATTATTTTAAAAATCATAAAAGCTCCTAAGAAACAAAAAAATCGTAATTTTTAGGTTACAAAAAAATAATGTAAACAAACGCATGGGGACTTTTACAGCGTGCAGTTTGTACATTTGATACTTGAAGTTTCACGTTCAACAATGAAAAATTTATATTATAGGTGATATAAACTAAATTAAATTTGTAACATTTTACAAATTTTTCTTAATAATTAATTTGTTCAGATTTAATTTATTTGTTGAAATCAGTCGGTTAATTGTAGCTCATGTTCGACTGTGCTGCCAATCGTTATACTCGGTCAATTATGGAAACATGCAATGGCGCCGTATTTGAAAGTTTTGTTTAATTTGTAAATTTTGATGAAGTAATTGATACTACAGTTATAATTCTGAGTAAATTTTGTTAATTATTGTTAATTAATCAAAAAAAACGACATCAAATGAAACAATTAATTTGAATTTACCGCTAATGCTTAGCTAGTGTCATCTCGCGCAAAAACTGTAACGCAAACGGGCAGTTGGCAGCAATGTTTTTGTTTCAACGATTGGCAACAAGTTGTTTATTATTTGTGATTGAAAAATGGTAATTATTGTTGTTATTGTCTTTCAAAAATTAATTTAATTCATTATAACATCATTTTTAATTTCTAGTATTGAATTTTAGATAAAAAGTAGAAATAAATTCATTATTTGCTTGTTGTGTAAATACGTTCGAAAAGGTTTTCTAAACATAACCTCACATATTGGTATCAACAAGTGGGTTAAACAAAAGAGGTAATTATTTGAATTAATTTATTTAATTAATTATTATTAAAAGTAGATATAATTACCGTTTCCCAATGTGTAATTTTTTCATATGATTTTTCCTCTCCAATGCTTCTTTAGTTTCTACGTATTTATCAATTAATGGAAGAACAGCTGTTTTTCCCCGATTCTGTGTTTGCTGTTGTATCATTAGTTGTTTGTTCTAGAAAAAAAAAGAAAAAATATTCATTAAATTTTGCCAAAAATTACTATATCGTACCTATATTTTGTCACCTTGTAATATTAATGTGCTCTGCATGATTAATAAAACAAAAGGATGTTCCATCACACTCCACCAGCCTTCCCCAATGATACAGAGCAATATCCACATCTTTGAGGCTCGATCACGTAAAAACTACTGATGGTATTGACATGGGACCTTGACCATTCGATGCAGAATTTTTCGTAGATGGTTATAGGCTATTTAGTTTTTCCGATTCCATTCTTCCTTTGTTATTTTTTTTGTTCGACTTAGTTTTGTGTATATGTTGTACAGCCATTAAAAACAAAAGACGCTCATTTTGTTGTTGATTTTATTTTTGTTTCAAAACAAAAATAAAGTCTAACTGTCATTTAATCGACCGCCTTTTGTTTTAAAACAAAAACAAAGTCTAATGACATGCGTGATAAGTGTAATGAAATGTGATAAATCAGCGAAGCGGGTGGGTATTCGCTAGTATCTAAATCATGGAATTTTTTTTCTTACAACTTAACAAAACAATAAAAATTAACCAATTACTCAGATGAGCTTATTTCAATCAAAAAAATTACTTACCATTAACTTATATTCTACACACAATAAGTACAGAGTTTTCATGTTTAGCTACAATGTTCTTGTGTCGATCAAGGAACATTTTTCAACTAATAAATAAATAAAAACAATTGCAAGTTGTTTATAGAAACCGTCATAGCAACCAACAGCAAATAAACAGAAACAATTGCTAGTTGTCTATAGAAACCGTCATAGCAACCGTTCAGCAAATAAACAAAAACAATTGCTAATTGTTTAGAGACATCCAATAGCAACCAACAACTGTGTGAATAATTAATGTGATAACTTAAAAAAAAATAGATTAAAAAGAGTTTTAAAGACAAGTTATCTGGATACAAAACTGTTGTCGAAATGAAGAAAACGTTTTGAAGCAATTGAAGACGACACGAAGTTTTGGATTTTTTTTTTACGAAGAAAACAAAAACAATTGCAAGTTGTTTATAGAAACCGTCATAGCAACCGTTCAGCAAATAAACAAAAACAATTGCTAGTTGTTTAGAGACATCCAATAGCAACCAACAACTGTGTGAGTAATTAATGTGATAATTTAATAAAAAATTAAAAAAAAAAATAGATTAAAGAGTTTTAAAGACAAGTACTAATAATGAAATATGGTGATTTTTGAACAATTCAAAACACATAACATCAAATTTAGAACGGATCTTATCTTTAAAAACGGCCTAAAAGTTTATTTGAAAAACGACTCAATGTAACAATATTAAATATTACTTTATTCAAATAGAACCTTATACATTTTTTCTTCTTCTTCTTCTTCTTTAAGTTGCTTATCATTTAGCAGAATTTACAAAATATAGAGAAATTATATCAACACTACCTAAAAAATAACAAGAGAAGGAAATATTCGTGTGGTGTACTCTGTCAATATTTTCTTCTCCTTTACAATCCTCTCTTGTAATACTTGATTTTTATTTAAATAAATATAACAGAATAGTTCGTTTAAATCTATTTTTTGTCTTTGTTTCTTTTCATACAAAAAAAAAAATTTAATAGAATTGAGGAGACCCCCCTCCATCTTGTTGTAAATTGTTCATTTTATGTACAAGAAAATTGATTCAAAGAAACAAAAAAGTTAATTTAAAACAACAACGTAGACTAGAATTTGTTTGTTTTATGATTTTTGTCTTCTTCATAAAACAAACGAATTTTACAATCTTCTACTTTTTTGTTTTATTAAAATTTTCTTATGCACAACTATAGAAATACTTTGGTGTAAAAGTTTTGTTTTTGTTTTGTTTTTACAAAAAATGTTTGTTCCCTTTTCGTCACATATTTATGTATAAAAATTTTCGTTTTTTTTTTCATGATTAAAATAATGAAATAAAGAAATTATAAAGAGAAACTATTATAAAATATGATTGTTAATAAAAAATAATAATAATGTGCACACACACACACACACACAGATCAATGAATTGTTTTTGTTTGTTGTTTGTTTTAAATTTTACATCGTTCTCTCTCTCGCTCTCTTTATAAAACCGGATTCTCAAATTTAGGTCCTTTCAATACAAATATTTCACCGTACGCATCATGCTGTTCCAATTCCAACACTTGGAATTTCTTCAACACCAATAAACTGTAGAATTTCTGAGCAACTTGTTTCTTATTGTTTCGATGACACATTTCCGTTAATGTTATCTGATTGGTTGTCTCTAATTTATTACGTACAATTGAGAACATTTGATATGCACGTCGATTCAATACACGTTCTTCGAATTGTTCAGCCGTCTCATCTTGCATCGGTTCTTCAGGCTTCAAGAAGAAGAAAATTGACGACAAAAATTAAATTATGTAATAATAGAAAACTTACAGGTCCTGCTGATGGTGGAAATTCATAATCGGCTTGCCATGGCGATGGTACTCGTTCCGAGACAGCACCAGCTGGTGTCGGCGCCGGCATATGCTCATCATAACCCATATTAGCCATTTGTGTCTATATTTCAACGAAAAATTACATTATAAAATTTACTATATAAAAAAAAAATTTACTTGATCATATCCCATATTCTCCATCGGTGGTAATTGTAATTGATCCAATTGTGGTAAGGGATGTTCAGGTGGTGGTAATAATTCATCACCAGGTGCAGTGGTGATCGATGCTCCCAATCCCATTGTTTCTTGTTCTTGTAATATCGATCGGACTTGTTCGGGTGGTAGATGGGGCATTTCTTCAATTTGTAGAGGTGTGGGTGGTGCTGTAATTGCCACCGGTGGTGGATATGTAACTGGAGGACCTGGTGTTGGTGGATACATCATTGATGGTTGTTGTTGTGGTGATGGTGGAGGTAGTTGTGGTGGCATTATTTGTGCCAATGCCTCTTCCGGTTGTAGAGGTGGTGGAGCTGCTATTGGTGGCGGTGGTGGTGGAACTTCCTCTATACGTGTCTATAATTTTGTTTGAATTATTAATCATATATTTTTCTTAAAGGTTAAAATTACCGGTTCTTCAACAACTTTACGTTTACGTCCCCGTCGAACTGGTGTAGGTGGTTCTAGTGATGCTTCTTCTGCTTCTCTCACTTGTTCTAATGCTAGCGAATCAGCATCACCTAGCATAGCGAAATCTTCCGTACCGATAGCTCTTAATGTTAAATGTCGTTGGTAATTCTACAAAGTAAAGTTAATAAAAACAGATAAATTAAAAGTTAAGAAAAGAAAGGAGGTTGTTACTTTAAACAAAGTTCTTGCAGGTATCGGCCGTGCAGGCAAAGCAAACAACTTTTCAACACCACCCGTTTCTTTCCAATGCATCAATCGTTTGGTTGGCGGTGCCAGATCTAATGTTGTCACAATATCACTTGTATCCGACAATTGATTCTTCATCTCCTCCCCGGATATGTTTTTCACTTCATCCACAATCAACTTCCGTTTACGTTTCGCTTTTGTTAAGCCTTTCAAAGCTGAAGCATCAACGGGTGCCAAAGCAAAACTCTCCTCTTCATTTTGTACTAATGTTGTTTGATCAACACCACCACCACCACCACCAATTGGTTGAGCTTCTTCTGGTTGTTGTTCAACTGCGCCTACTTGATCTGGACGTGATGATGCAGCAACTGTTGTGGGTGTTGGTGATGGTACCGTTGGTGGGCCTAATGCTGATGGTGGTCTTGAATCGTCCGATGGTGGTTCCATTGATGGTGGACCACCGAAACGATCCATTTCATCATCACTGTCAGCCGGCGGTTCAGTTTCCGGTAATGGATGTTCAACTGGTGGCACTTCACCCATTGGAGTGTCGGCAAATAAACCACCCTCAAATAGACCACCAGCTAGAACATTTTTTTCATCAATTGTTTTGCATAACAGAAGAACATAGATTGTTTACAAATAATCTCGTCTCGAACAGTTGGTTCAATTTCCATGGGTTGTGGACGTTGTAGACCGGAAGTTGATGGTACTGGTTCACGTTCGACACCTTCTAAAACGGCACCATCCGTGAACAATAAACCACCCTCTTCAACGGATGGTTCTAGACCAGCTGAAGGACGCATTATATCTGGTGCTTCCGTATCAAAGCCCATATCGCCGAAGCCTTCATCGTGCGACACTAACGAGATTGTACCGTAATCTTCGCGCATTGTAATCTCTTCAGCTCGCGATTGATTCAAACTGAATTGTGCTTCAATATCGACATCACTACAAAAATTAAAAAAAAATAATGTTTTCCCAATTTTAATTCAAATTAAACTAATTACTTTAATTCAGGCATTGTTGTATCGAAATCATGAAACACTTCCGGTAATGTGATAGCATTAACGGCCGCCTCACGATGCTCTTCCGGTAAATCGACCATGCCCGGACGAAAGGCCATTTTAATCTTAACAAATGCCTCATTACAATCGGCCAATAGATATTTGGCTTTACGTGAATAAATTCGTACAACACCCAATAATAAATGTCCGGATGTACGTAAAGCCATTTTAACTTTCGGTTGTAAGATACCATCAACCGATTTCTCAATGTTCGTTTCAAATACATGGGCTTTTGTTAATTTCTTATCCCAATGGGCGGCCAACCAGATCCGGGCCAATGGGCCCTTTTTGGCCAACACAAAATGTGCATAAAACATTGTTGTGTTGTCGCCAAGATTAGGTGACTACGATCAAAATCTGCAAAATCAAAACAATCGTTTTTGTTTCTAAACTGAAAGGAAACAAGCGAGGCAAAAAAAAAAGAGGATTGGCACTAGCGCGTCGTTCGCGCCGAAACTATTTTTAATTAAAAAACATAAACAAATTACCTGGTTAGATTTGATATAATTTACGTTATTATTGGTAGAAATTGATAAAATTCGTTTAATATTATTAGAAATTCTCCCATACCAGAAGGAAAGAACACAATTTTTGAAACGTAAACACAAGCCAAGCACAGTTATCAGCCATCAAAATGGCGGCGATTTGAAATGTTACCAAATCAACGAAAAAATCCCTAAAAAGTTACTAAAACCGCCATTTTTGTGACTAAATAACGAGACACAATCCCATCGTTGCCAAGTTTACACAACAATAACATTTGGAAAAATAATGACGTCATGGCGGGACATTCAAAATTATCAAACAAATTAATGTCATACATTTATTTGATTTTATTGTTTTGTTGTGTAGAAATTTATTGCAATTTAAATGAAGATAAAATTATTAGACCAGTACAGTATTGTCATTATTTAAGTCAACCGAAATTAATTATAAATCCATATCAAGAAAAATTCAATGTTAAATCAACACCGTTTTCATCAATTTGTACGAAATGCAGTTCATGTTTAATCATTGCTAAACAAGTTTTTACACATTTTTAACTAATTGCAAAATTACTTATGTGTTATTTTGATTTGTAGATTGATAGAATCTTTAAAGAGATTATTTGCCAATATCCCACATGTAAAGTTGACGATGACATTATAAATTTATTAAATGAGAGACTTAATAATTTGTGTCAAGAAGGATTTAAGGATTTCAGTTACGATTTGATAAACAACAAATTAGTGCCGCCGAATTTCGAAATGAATCAACAATGGAATTTAAAGTACACATAACTTTTCAAATCAATTCGATTGTGATCGAGAATTTTTTGATTTTTAGATTAAAAGAGATGTGCTTTTTCTATCTAAATCATATCGATATTGTCTACGTATTTCATAATCATTTAATTGAAACCAACTATATTGAAAATTATTTGTGCAAGAGTGATGGTATTTTTCGAGCTTGTACAAATCTCGATTAAATTATTTACTTAGAATTTGTGACACCACCCATAAATTAAAATTAAAACAATTATAAATATGGCAAGTAAAAGTTAAATTACAAATATTAATAGAAAAAAAAACTGAAATATATTAACTTTGATTAAAACTACCTAACACGTTAAATAAATGCACAAATTTACAAATTAAATAAACATGAAACAAAAAACAAAACATAGGCCAAAAAATCACAAAATAGTGCGCCATCGTTTCATAATTTCGTTGTGTGAAATTAATGATTGTGATTTGATAACAATTCCAACCGATAGATGGCGTTATTACTATAACTATAAACCATAGCACACTTGATTGGAAATTATTGGAAAATCACATGGCAGTTGTCTGTTTTCTTTTTGTTTTTTTCTCGTTTATAATACCAAACAGTCTTTTATCTAACTACACATCTAAATTTTGGTAACTTTATAGACTATATAATGTTAACTACTCATTTTGTTTGGAAAATAAATATTTTTGTTAATGGAATTGAGACTCGATCGAATTTTGGTCGTTTTTTTTTGTTTTCGTTTTGTTTTGTTTAAACATTAGTCGGTGCTTCCATACCACAAATAATTGCCTTCATAACACTGGCGGCAGCTAATGATGCATACGGTTGCCATTCTTTACGTCTTGTACCATCCTTATAATCGGATATACCACGAATGATGATAAAACTATCTTTACAATTGCCCAAAATCGATTCAATGACAGCATCATATTCACAATCATAGGCCAATGCACCGATTTGTGAGGCGAATTGTTGTCGGAGACGATCTTCACGTACCACCTGTCGTCCAGATGCTATCGGTGATAGATGGATACGTGGACAACCTTCTTGCCTATAAAGAAAAAAAAAACAATGAAATATTAAAAAAAAATATTCTCTTTTCCAATATTTGCACTGTTAAAGTCCTACTTTATCGACTAAATTGGTAAATAAACAAAAACAATTGTGTGTTGTTTGATAGAAACTCCCATAGCAACCGATGGCAAATAAACAAAAACAATTGCTAGTTGTTTAGAGAAAACCAATAGCAACCAATATAACCAGTGGCAACTAGATGAATAAGTAGAAAATTAAATAGAATTTTTAAGGGCAAGTATTGGAAAAACAATTGTACTAAATTTGTGTGTGTGTGTGTGTGCTTATACAGCTTTAACAACAGAGACAGACTGTATATTTGTGCCTCTAATTTGTGGTGCGTTTCCAAACAACCTACCACCACCCACCTATTTGGTGTTGTTTTCTTAACCGTTCTCGAACGATTTAACGGTTTACGTGTCAATTTCTGATTAGATCTTCGAGTTGTTGCTTTTTTATTACTTTTAATCATTATACAAAATTATTATATTTAAAAAAAATTCTCTTTTCCAATATTTGCACTGTTAAAGTCCTACTTTATCGACTAAACGCTCATTGGTAAATAAACAAAAACAATTGCGAGCTGTTTATAGAAACTCCCATAGCAACCGATAGCAAATAAACAAAAACAATTGCTAGTTGTTTAGAGAAAACCAATAGCAACCAGTGGTAACTAGATTAGAAAATTAAATAGAATTTTTAAGGGCAAGTATTGGAAAAAACATTACACGATGTGGTAAAATCCCTTTATCCACTCGTAGATAAAGTATGACTTTACCCCACAACTTGTACAATAAATAACTATTATTAAATCAGAGTATTTACCTTTTAATTGATGTATCCTGTGGTGCCGGATGGGCAACTTCAATTATATCCCGTTCACCAATATTCATATATAATTTATCGGTATCTAGATTTGGTTGATTGAAATCAGTTTCTGTCTGTTGATTCAATTGTTTCAAACCATCTTTCAAGTACTGCAACCATGGTGGTACGAACTCATCATCATTATTATTATTATTATTACGATTTATTACAGATTTCTTTAATTTAATTGCAATCTCTTGTAAATTATAATTATTCGGACAATATGATTTGATTTCAAAATCATTATTGCCTCGATCCGTTACTTTTGTATTCTCACAATACATATAAACGTATTTATTATTGATGGGTGCCGAAATGACAACATCACCTAATCGTACATGTTTATTATAATCAGTGAAATGTGGTACACCACCACCAACACCCACCAAAAATACATAATCGACCTTTTGGAATGTGCCCAATAGACGTGTGGTTGTATTACCAGCAGCTGTCATTGCTTCACGTGTATGTCCAACTGATGGTAGTTTTGTACAAACGATACGATGGGCACCAATATTACCCAATGTGTAAACGTTTGATTCACCTGTAAATTACCACAAAGTTAATATTATCCAGAAAATTCTAGAAAATATACAACATCTGAAGCAATGTGATTGTGATAAGTGTTTTTGTTTTTTGTTTTTTTTAATTGATAGAAGCATTAATGGAAATAGTACAACAAAAAAACAAAAGACAGTGATTGCTTTCTTTTTGATAAATGTATGTACAACAGACAATTGTTTTTTTTTTGTGGATATTTACAGAAAAAATGGTGCAACAATCATGTGATTTATCCCAATTTGTTCCTGTTAATCTTACCAAAACGTGGCTTTGATTTACTATCTCCTGTGGGACTAGTAGGACCTAAATTTCAATAATAATAACAATAATAGTATAAATTTGAATTTTTAAATTTAGCGCGCGCGCAAATTCGATTCGGACAGTGCGCATGTACGAACCGAATACGCCGCAACCAGTGTCGCCAACTGAAATTTTCTTTACTAAAAATTTGAAATTGTAACTAAATTCACCGACCAAAGGGTTACTAGATTTGACAAATGTCACGTTAAACAAAGTACGCAGTCCTAGGATTGTAAGCGAGAGTATGGACGCAAACAAATAAATCCCTAGAAATATAACTACATTCAAGGGTACCAACTCAAATCTAGGAACCCTTTGGTGGATGAATTTAGTATAACACTATATTAATTAATTAAAATTAATTAGAAGTATATGGAAAAAAAATCAAATTCCTTAAAAATTTTACATTCCAACATTAATGTCCGAGACTCACGATGTCACTATCAGTAAATTTGATTTTCTTAAGTTGGCTGCTGTGAGAAATTTCAAATTTAGTGACCCTAAACCAGCTGTCAATCCAGAGGCGTCACGGCGTTTACGGTATCACACTTTTTTCGCGCGTTGTTTTGATATTTTTTTATCTGTTGCCAGTTGTTTTTCCCTTGATTGTTTTTGTGATTTTTTTTGAACACTTTTTATAATAAAAGCTAAAATCTTTCTTAAATTAGCTTTTTCTTTGAAAAAAAAAATAAATTATCTACACCACTGGTGCCATAGTGGTGATTTAGTGTTTTAATTTTTATCGAATACCACCGAGTGTAAAGTTGGTTGCCTAACGCCGCGGTCACGTGGGTCTCGGACATTAATGTATAGCGATTTCTAGGGGGGAAAGTTTTAAGCGTTGGCGACACTGGAAATTTGACAGATCTGTCAAAAACCGACCATAACCATAAAAACTTACTAAAAATTTAAAATTGTAACACAACTATACTAAATTCACCGACCAAAGGGCTACTAAATTTGACAGATATCTGGTTAAACAAAGAACGTAATCTCAGAACTGTTAGCAGAGATATGGACACAAACAAATAAATCCCTAGAAACATCACTATATTCAAGGGTACCAACTTAAATCTAGGAAGCCTTTGGTCGATGAATTTAGTATATATTAATTAATTAAAATTTATTAAATGTATATGAAAAACAAAAACAAATTCCTTAAAAATTTTACAATCCAACATACAGCGCTTTCATTAATATCCGAGACCCACGTGACCAAATTAGATGATCAGTAAATTTGATTGTCTAAAGTTGGCTGCTGTGAGAAATTTCAAATTTAGTGACCCTAAACCAGCTGTCAATCCAGAGGCGTCACGGCGTTCACGTTATTTCCCTAGTTTTTTTCGCGCGTTGTTTTGATATTTTTTTTATCTGTTGCCAGTTCTTTTTCCCTTGATTGTTTTTTTGAACACTTTTTATAATAAAAGCTAAAATCTTTCTTAAATTAGCTTTTTCTTTGTTAAAAAAAATAAAATATCTACACCACTGGTGCCATAGTGGTGATTTAGTGTTTTAATTTTTATCGAATACCACCGAGTGTACAGTTGGTTGCCTAACGCCGCGGTCACGTGGGTCTCTAGGGGGGAAGTTTTAAACGTTGGCGACACTGGAAATTTGACAGATCTGTCAAAAAACCGACCATAACCACAAAAACCACATGTTATTAATAAATAACAATTGAAAAATTAAAAATGATAACGCCTCGATTTCGTTTGTTACAAAACGATAATACCGTAACAATAGTGATAAGGGCACCGTATTGTAATTTACGTGAATTGGACGTACAAGTCGATGATGAAATCTTCTTATTCTACTGCAGTCCGTACCATTTACGTTTACATCTACCGGGACGTTTAATGGACAACGATCCAGCCACAACAAATGGTGATTTTAATAGTGATACCGGTGAATTTACGTTCAATTACAACAAGGCAATACCTGGTGAACATTTCGCCGATTTGGAGATGATAACGAAACTATTATGTCCGAAAATCGATATCGATGATGAAGGCGATAAAATTGTTTTATTAACAAATAATAACGAATTACCATCGATGGTAGATGATGATGATGGAGAATTTGGTTTTGGAATGAAAGGTAAACGCAATTTCAATGGTATCAGTATGGAGTTCGATGAAGTACTGGAAATTGATCCGAGAATTGTGCCATTATTGGAACGTCGTAAATTACGTTTACAACAAGAACAGAATAAATTCAATATCGATCATTATATTTGTGATTTTATCGAGAATGATGAGATTATGGAAATTATCAATTTACCTTTATTATTACATAAAAAAATCGAATTTACCGATAAAGAATTGGATTTTTTAAAAGACCTAAAAAATATCGATCATCATTTGAATGACAAACAATTACGTTACAGTTTGTATGGTTTAATTGATATTTTCTATGCGTATTGTTATGATCGTCGTACAACGTTCTTTGATGGTACATCGGAATCATGTTGGAATATTACGAAATTATCAGCAACACTATGTTGGTTGGATGGTTATCAAGATTTAAAAGAAGCAATAATTTGTTGTTTTCGACGATCATTAATCTATCCATTATATCGAAATTTCAATTTAAATTTACAAATACTCAAAGATTTAAAACAATTATTGAAAATGGATGAGAAATATTTGATAAAATGTTTAATCGAAATCCATGATATATTCATCAATAGCCAATATTGTTGTTATATTTTCAACAATTTATTTATCAAAGATTACATAATTTTCATTATGAAATGGGAGAAAAACAAATGGTTGGAAATTGTAGAAAAATTAGATAATATCACAATTGATAAGAAAGATTTAGGATTGAATTTGATTGAAATTGAAGATGGTCTCTATGACAACCAATTGAAACAAATGAGCAATTTAACAATAAAAGATGACGACTCTGATGATGATTAATAATAATAAAACAAAAGAACTTACCAACAGTTGTATAACGTACAAATGTTTCTTTGTTTTCAATCATTGCATCCACCGCCAACTTCTCACAATATTGTGCTGTTATTATTGCAATTGTTGGTTGTTTCGAATTGGCCATTGTTGGCATTTGTTTAACAACAATAATCTGTGCATCATGGGATTGTTGACGGGTAAAAGCACCATGGTCCATTGCCTTGACCAGATTCCTGGATTGTAATTCGGAGATGTGATGGGCCACCTCTTCTTCATCCCAATTATTATCCCTTTAAATTATTTTAATTATTAATTATTTAATTATTATTATTTAGAAATCTAGTTACTTTGCAATATCTGGAATTGTCACCGGATTCGGATAGGATGATTCGATGATCTCCAACACTTTTTCGTTACTTAAAACGACAATATTTCCTAAAGAATTCTCTTCGGCGGATACTAGATTTGTAGAGAGATTGAGAAAAATAGAAATTAGTGACAATTTTTGAACAAAAAATAAACTAATCAAACACTATTTAAATGTTAGCTACATAGTGCCTCGCTCAAACAATTTGTTAAAATTATTCAAAACACACACGATTTTATCAAACCTGCCTGGTGTTAATAAATCAAATTGAAGACAACCAGGACGTGCTATAATCGATTGAAATAAATAACAATTTTTTAATAATAAAATACACAATTTGCGATCTTTCAAATTTGTGAAACGATTCAAATAACTTACAAGGTCGCGATGGTACATCTGTGGTCTCCTGTAATTGTGTCAATTCAACTTCCAATTTGCTAATCGTTTGATAGTTGTGTTGTAATAATTTCATCATCTTCTTTATAAAACCAACATAATCTGAAACAAAAAAAATAAATAAATAAAACTGATTTGATTTGCGGCACAATTTACCCCTTGGAAATTCCTGCGGACTGACCAATTCCCTGAAGAAATCCTGTGCTACACTCGCCTGTTGATCATCATTCAATTCGATCGATTTATTTGGTGGAACCGGTGGTCGGAACCAGAAACGTAATTTTCGTGATTCTTTCGTATGTTTACCAGTTTGTCCGCTAACAAGGAAGACACGAAATTCCAAAGATAATTGAGCCGGAACACCAATACCATTCTCTAAGATAAGTTTATTCAAATAATTATCGTTTGTTAATTAATTTTATTGTAATTAATGTATCAAGGGCGTTATGGGGAAAATAATTTAACTTTATTTTTGTTTTAAAATTGTTTGACAACTGAAAAATTGACGTTATGGTTACAGCCAAAAAGTTGTTTATCATAGCAACGCGCCTTAACAGCGGGCTATTATTTCACCATAACGCCCGTTGTCAAGTAAATTATCAATTGTTTACCGCTTGTTGTTGTTTCCTTATTGATGATAATTCCGGTATGTTCACCGC
Organism: Epicauta chinensis; assembly: GCA_021725515.1. NCBI lineage: Eukaryota > Metazoa > Arthropoda > Insecta > Coleoptera > Meloidae > Epicauta > Epicauta chinensis. The sequence goes on from JAEDXX010000040.1 coordinate 130,450, forward strand.
CAGCTACATGCATTTTATCGTTGGTATCTTTAATTAGTCGTCGTTCGATTATTAACGTTGTTGAATTGCTTGTTTTACATTTCGGTGTCATTACGACTTGTTCTTTAATCGTTGCTGTTGTTGTTGTAGTTGTATCCATTTTTTTTTGCTCTGGAAATTTATAATTCTATAATAATTTCAATGATAATAAAAGTATTTTTGTTATTGTAAAATAGAAAAGAGGAAGACTGTTTGTTGATTGGACTTTTTAAGATGAGTCACCTTTTAAAAATAGTTATAAAATAATCATCAAAGAGACGACACACAATAAATATTTAGGCTACTGATGCCTGGTACAGAATGATAACAAAATATTGATAAAACACTAACGTAATTTTTCCAAACGCAGACACACACAGTTATATTAAAAGTGGAACACTCCTGTTTGTTTCTATTTCCACACAAACACACACACAAAACTCTCTCGAAATGGTAACAGGAAATTGTTCGGTTTTTTCCCAAACAAAAGGCGTGGACCTTTCTAAAAATAATTAGAAATTCAATCGACTGTATCGGTCGAGCGATTTTTCTTTTTGTTCTCCAAAAATAGCTGCAAAATTTCCAAAAAAATACTCACCAAATTCTTTTTCTTCTTATTTTGTATATAAACACACTCACAAAAATTTGGGGTGCTTAAGGCTACAGCACAACGAGCAGCTGTTCACATTTGTGGTACGTCCGCCTACTGCAATTAAATTCTGATAAGAAACAAACGATCAACTAATCAGTTGTTTTTCTGTATAAAAAGTAGGAAAAAGTGAAATGTGTGTCCATCGATTGGCAACCAACTGAACCAACCTCAATTCTAAACTCGTTGAAGAGGGGTTGTTGAATTATGCGCACAAACTACCCTTATTTGGCTACAAAAAAAAAACCGGTTAAATTGTACTGCAATAACTACCTACTTTCTCTTTTTCTTTTTGGTTATGAATCGTTATTTATTTGGTAATTATGTTAATTATGGGATTCTAGTTATCGATGAGGTCATTTAATTGTATCATCCGTTAACTATTTAAATGACGTCAGAATACCAATTTTGATCAGTTTTTTTTTTGTATCATCATTAATAATTCAAACCCGAAACGTATGTCGACACTTGATCTGATTTTATGGAAGTAGGTTATTTACAACATAAACAGTAGCGTTAGAACTACTATAGTCTCTACAGTTCAACGTTTCCCAAATTTGCAACCACTACTGTGCATGCTTTGAGCGATTATTGTTGATGTGTGTACGCTTTTTTATTATTGCAATAAAGGATTTGAAAACCAAAAAGATGAAATTTAAACGTAATAAACGTACATTCATCAATTATTGTTCAGAGCATGTGCAGTATTAATTGCAAATTTGGGAAGAGTTTGACTCTAGATGCTAGTGTTAGAACTACCCAATGATGTATACTTTCACATCATTGTGCTATAACTACTTCTGTTTCTTTTCGTTTTGGTTATAAATCGTTATTTTTATGTTAATTATGGGATTCTAGTTATCGATTAGTCATTTAATTGTATCATCATCAACTATTTAAATGATGTCACATAATTCAAACCCGTATGTCGACACTTAATTTGATTTTATGGAAATAGGTCAATGCGTTAGAACTACTAGTCTCTACAGTTCAACGCTTCCTAAATTTGCAATTACTACTGCGCATGCTCTGAGCGATTATTGTTGGTGAGTGTACGTTTTTTTTTTATGTTGATCAATACTTATTGCAATAAATGATTTGAGAGCCAAAAATTTGAACATAAAAAAACACTCACCAACAATAATCGCTCAGAGCATGCGCAGTAGTAATTGCAAATTTGGGAAGACTTTGACTCTAGATGCTAGTGTTAGAACTACCCAATGATGTATACTTTTACATCATTGTGCTATAATTACTTCTATTTCTTTTCGTTTTGGTTATAAATCGTTATTTTTATGTTAATTATGGGATTCTAGTTATCGATGAGGTTATTTAATTGTATCATCGTTAACTATTTAAATGATGTCAGATAATTCAAACCCGTATGTCGACACTTAATCTGATTTTATGGAAATAGGTCATTTATAATGCGTTAGAACTACTATAGTCTCTACAGTTCAACGCTTCCCAAATTTGCAAATACTTCTGTGTATGAATTGAGGGATTGTTGTTGTTGATGTGTGTACGCTTTTTTATGTTGATGATGATTATTGCAATAAAAGGATTTCAATACCAAAAAGATGAAATTTAAACGTAATCAACGTACATTCATCAATTATTGTTCAGAGCATGTGCAGTATTAATTGCAAATTTGGGAAGAGTTTGACTCTAGATGCTAGTGTTAGAACTACCCAATGATGTATACTTTTACATCATTGTGCTATAATTACTTCTATTTCTTTTCGTTTTGGTTATAAATCGTTATTTTTATGTTAATTATGGGATTCTAGTTATCGATGAGGTTATTTAATTGTATCATCGTTAACTATTTAAATGATGTCAGATAATTCAAACCCGTATGTCGACACTTAATCTGATTTTATGGAAATAGGTCATTTATAATGCGTTAGAACTACTAGTCTCTACAGTTCACCGCTTCCTAAATTTGCAAATACTTCTGTGCATGCTCTGAGCGATTATTGTTGGTGAGTGTACGTTTTTTTATGTTGATCAATACTTATTACAATAAATGATTTGAGAGCCAAAAATTTGAACATAAAAAAACACTCACCAACAATAATCGCTCAGAGCATGCGCAGGAGTAATTGCAAATTTGGGAACACTTGGACTCTAGACTAGTGTTAGAACTACCACATGTACAGCGTAGCCAACCGAAATTACTACATACTTATAAACAACATGTACAAAATATTTACTAAATAAATACGTTTTATTATCGTCTTATAAATGTAATTTGTGATTTGATAGTTATTAAATAATTAAAATCATTAAAATAGCTAGAATTCTATAAAATACAATTGGAGCTACATTTAGCATTGTTTTTTTTAAACAATTGACAAGCGATAAACAAAACAAAAGACAGTGTTTTTTTTCCATTAATTTATTTGTGTGGATTATTTCAAGAATTATTGGTAATTATTGTTGGAACAACCACCAAAAAAAATGTCCACTGCAATGTTAACAGCCGATTGGTTTTTATTGGGACGAGACTTATACTTTCGGTATGTTGTTTCTTCTTTATAAACAAAATATTACACCATAACCTCACTTTTGATTTTTTTTTGATCATAAATTATAGGAAATTCGAAATTTATTCAATGGTATGGTCACAAGATATCAATTTAGAGAATTTCATACTAACATCGGCGCCGTATGGTGGCCCAATTGCGATTCTACGTGATGAACAGAAAATTGTTAAAGTCCATGGTACTGGCCAGCCAACGGTTTCAATCTTTTCTGGTTCAGGCAAACGAATCACATCATTTAAAGTACACATTATTGATTGGTCATTTATAGTATATAATTGTTTTTTTTTTTGTTAATTGTAGTGGACAAAACGACCAATTGTTACAATGGGCTGGTCGAATGATGAGAAATTGATTTTCGTACTAATCGATGGTACTGTTGTGTTGCACGATATGTTCGGTCAATATTTGCACACATTTAGTATTGTACAAGATGTTAAATTGGCCGATGCACGTATCTTTACCAGTCCAAAGAATCAAACTGGAATCGCTGTATTAACATCACAATTTAAAGTGTATTTAATCAACAATATTCAAGAGCCACGTACACGACAACTATCCGAAATTATCAGTAATCATTTTAACGTGAAGTTAAATTAATAATTGATTCTCAATTGTTTGTTTTTAAAGAATCATCAGTACAACCGACAAGTTGGGCGGTAATCTCTGAAGATCCACATACGGAAGTTTTGATAGCACGCGAGAAGGAATTGTATCGATTGAAGCAAGACGAACACCACACCGGCATTATGGTAACATCCCCAATATTCTCTCTCACTCCCACTCACTCTATAATTATTAATTTCAGCTGGAACCGGATATAATGAATCAATATTCATCGATCTTGGACATTTCGATATCGTTCAATGCCCGCCATTTAGCTTTATTCACAAATTCCGGTCATTTATGGTTGGGTTCATCCGATCTACGTACGAAATATTGTGAGATCGATACGAATTGTATCTTTAAACCAAAACAATTGCTATGGTGTGGTAATGAAGCGGTTGTTTTATATTGGGAACGTGATCATACATTATTGATTGTTGGTAAATATGGTCAAAAGATGGCATACACCTATGATGGTACCATACATTTAACATTAGAAATCGATGGTGTACGTATCGTATCGAATACACAACATGAATTATTACAAAAAGTACCGGATGTTGTACAGAAAATCTTTCGTATTAATAGTACAGATCCTGGTAGTTTTCTATTGGAAGCATCCAAACATTATCAAGTATATTTAAATTATTTAAAAAAAAAATTTATAATTGATGATAATTGTAGAAACGTAGTCATCGAGCTAACGAGTATATTTGTCTTGTTAAAAAAGATTTAAAGAAAGCCGTGGAACAATGTATCGATGCTGTTGGCTATGAATTCGATACCGAAGTCCAAAAGATGTTAATCAGAGTAATTAATTAACAAAAATTTCTCAAGTGTTTCGATTTTAATTAACAAAAACAAAATTGTTTGAAGGCTGCCCAATTTGGTAAATGTTTCATACCGGATATGAATTCCGATAATTACGTTAATATTATACGATTATTGCGTGTATTGAATGCTCTAAGAGATCCAAAAATTGGTATCCCGATAACTTTTGAACAATTAAAATATCTAACACAAAAAGTTCTATTGGATCGTTTAATAACACGTAAAGAGTACTTTTTAGCGGTACAAATAGCGAAATATTTGAAAATGCCCCAAGTCGATGGTACCAGTCACATTCTATTACATTGGGCTAAATATAAAGTGAGTCAATCGTTGGTCGATGAAGAAACGGTAGCTAGAGAGATTGCTGATAAATTGGGCTACACACCCGGTATATCGTATAGTGAAATTGCTAGTACAGCAGCCGAACATGGTCGTAAGAAATTAGCGATAAAATTGTTGGATTATGAATCGAAGGCGAGCGATCAAGTCAAATTGTTGTTGGAATTACGTGAAAACACCCCCGCTATTGTCAAAGCAATTGAGAGTGGTAATACGGATTTAGCTTATATGGTGATTTTGAAATTGCGCGAAAAGATGGCTTTAGGCGAGTTTAAAGTTGGTGGTTTTTCGGAAATCGCGATACAATTGTTTTTTTGTTTTGTTTTTGTTTTTCAGATGATGATTCGAAATTTCCCAGTAGCTCAATCGTTGTATATCAAATTCTGTAAGGAACAAGAACCGCACTCATTAAACGAGATTTATATACAAGAGGACGATTTTAATGCTCAAGCTCAGATGTTTATTCTGGAAAGTCTGGCGGACGATGTAAATTATCCGTACTCTGGCGGAAAAAAAAACTATGAAAATCTATGAAAAACGTAGATTTGGACATCGTTTCATAAATTTTCATAGTTTTTCATGCTTCATAGAAATTCATATTTTTTCATAGAAATTCATAATTTTTCATAGAAATTTCCAATTTTTCATAGAAATTCATAATTTTTCATAGAAATTCATAATTTTTCATAGTAAATCATATTTTTTCATAGAAATTTCCAATTTTTCATAGAAATTCATAATTTTTCATAGAAATTCATAATTTTTCACAAAAATTCATAATTTTTCATAGAAATTCATATTTTTTCATAGAAATTCATAATTTTTCACAAAAATTCATAGTTTTTCATAATTTTTCATAGAAATTTCCAATTTTTCATAGAAATTCATAATTTTTCATAGAAATTTCATATTTTTCAGAAAATTTCATAATTTTTCATAGAAATTCATATTTTTCATAGAAATTCATATTTTTCATAGAAATTCATAATTTTTCATAGAAATTTCATAATTTTTCATAGAAATTCATAATTTTTCATAGAAATTCATATTTTTCATAGAAATTTCATAATTTTTCATAGAAATTCATATTTTTTCATAGAAATTCATAATTTTTCATAGAAATTTCCAATTTTTCATAGAAATTCATAATTTTTCATAGAAATTCATAATTTTTCATAGAAATTTCCAATTTTTCATAGAAATTCATAATTTTTCATAGAAATTCATAATTTTTCATAGTTTTTCATAATTTTTCATAGAAATTCATAATTTTTCATAGTTTTTCATAATTTTTCATAGAAATTCATATTTTTCATAGAAATTCATAATTTTTCATAGAAATCATATTTTTTCAGAAAATTCATAATTTTTCATAGAAATTCATATTTTTTCATAGAAATCATATTTTTCATAGAAAATTCATAATTTTTCATAGAAATTTCATATTTTTCATAGAAATTCATAATTTTTCATAGAAATTTCATATTTTTCATAGAAAATCATATTTTTCATAGAAATTCATAATTTTTCATAGTTTTTCATAATTTTTCATAGTTTTTCATAATTTTTCATAAAAATTAATAATTTTTCATAGAAATTCATAATTTTTCATAGAAATTCATAATTTTTCATAGAAATTCATAATTTTTCATAGTTTTTCATAATTTTTCATAGAAATTCATAATTTTTCATAGTTTTTCATAATTTTTCATAGAAATTCATAATTTTTCATAGAAATTCATAATTTTTCGAAATTTTCATAATTTTTCATAGTAAATTTCATACTTTTTTTCCACCAGATAATTCATTTTTTCAATATTTTTTCATACTTTATAGACAATTTTTTCACAAAAATTCATAATTTTTCATAGGAAATAATTTTTTTTTCAGAAAATTTCATAAATTTTCATAGTAAATCATATTTTTTCAAAAAAAAAAATTCACTTTCATAATTCATATTTTGTGAACATAGTTTTTCAGAAAAATTCTTAATTTTTCATAAGAAATATTTTTTTTCCAGAAAATTTCATAAATTTCCATGATAAATCATATTTTTTCTTATGAAAAACTATCATATTTTATGAATTTACGTTTCATACATTTTCATTACGGTTTTTTTGGAATTTTTCATAGTTTTTCATAATTTTTCATAAAATATTTTTTTTTCAGAAAATTTCATAAATTTCCATGATAAATCATATTTTTTCTTATGAAAAACTATGATATTTTATGAATTTACGTTTCATACATTTTCATTACGGTTTTTTCTGGAATTTTTCATAGTTTTTCATAATTTTTCATAAAAAATATTTTTTTTTCAGAAAATTTCATAAATTTCCATGATAAATCATATTTTTTCTTATGAAAAACTATCATATTTTATGAATTTACGTTTCATACATTTTCATTACGGTTTTTTTGGAATTTTTCATAGTTTTTCATAATTTTTCATAATGTTTTTTCCGTCAGGGTATTAATCGTTTTTTTTTAACAAAAACAGCATTTTGTTGTAGAAGTCGCATATGCGTGATTCGTTATTAACATCAGCCATTGAGGCGTACAAGAAGGGACGTAAAGATTTCAATGCACAATTGTGTGAAGATTATTTGAAATTGTCACGTTATCAACGTGATTTAGATGAGAAATTCCATAATCGTTTCCAATTCTATGGTAAATCAATTAATGATACGTGTAAATTGCTATTAGAAAAACAAGAATTGTGGAAGTTGGCTGAGAAATTTCGTAATGATTTTAAAATACCCGATAAACGTTATTGGTGGTTGAAAATTAATAGTTTAGCTGTATTGAATGATTGGTTGGAATTGGAGAAATTTGCAAAATTAAAAAAATCACCCATCGGTTATGCACCATTCGTGGATGTTTGTTTACAACGCAATCAACGTTCAGAAGCATTAAAATATTTACCAAGAATCAATGATGATTTGAAAGTTAAATATTATATAAAAGCTGGGTGAGTCTTTTATCTAAAGTGTGTAATATTTTTGATATTTTTCTATCATTATCTTATCGATTCGGTTTAAATTGGGATTTTTGAGAATTTTATTTTATAGGTGTTTGGAGGAGGCAGCCAAGATTGCTTTCGATCAAAAGGATATTCAAAGTCTTTTATATGTGCAAAGTAAATGCACCACATCCCAGCCTAGTCTTTTAGAAAAAGTTAATAATCTCATTATGCAATTGGATCCAAAGAAATAAAATGATTGGATCACTGGGCGACATTTTTTAGTTGGAAAAAGTGTTGTAGTCGTCGATCGGGAATCGAACCCGCAAATTTATAGCGCTCAGTGGTCGAGCGACTCGGGTTCGATTCCCGGTCGATGACTACAACACTTTTTCTAAAGAAAATGTCTTTTTAACTCATTTATATTAAAAAATATAAGCGTATATACATATAAATATTTCATAGAATTGTCCTTTTATCTAGTTTTCAAATTATCTTAAGTGTACTTTAGATTAAGTTACATTATCAGTCCGTATGGTGAAGTTTGTCCCAGTTGTTCCGAGAACTAATCAAAAAATAAACCGCCCCTCTTCTAATCTTACTCATTCCTGATAAATGTGAATCAACAACAAGATAAGCTCAATATATAAATAACAATATATATACGTTATCAAATTATCAAAATGGACGGTAAGTGGTTATTATTTTTTTTTGCCCTTAAATATTCAATTTTTTTGGATCAATAAATCAATTTTTTTTTGGTAGGCCGTTACCCCAATTATCCACCACCACCGGGTGGTTATCCGTATCCTCCATCAGCACCACCGGGTGGTTATCCGTATCCATATCCACCACCAGGACCACCAGGACCGGAACCTTTCACACCAGCTGCACCCATCATTCCTGGTACGTGCGAAATGCCCAAACCAGGTTATTATTGGGTGACAACTACCACCCATTCGGGTGTACCATCAACCGCCTTGGTTGGTGGTTATGATGCTGATGGTCAACAAATCTATGTTGGTCGGGCGTATTTCCGTGGCGATTGGATACCGGCTAAAGTTATACCGGGCAAGCATGCCGCCTATGTGGCTTATGATGGTGAAGAGCATGTTGTTGATCGTTTCGAAGTATAATTACACGTGTGAATTGTTAGAGCAAAAAATAGAAAAATTATTTTCTAGGTGTTGTGTGAGCAACGTTTCGATTGGGTGCCTAGTCATGGCGGTCATATACCACCTGGTGCTGTTGAAGGTGGTCGTACTAGTGATGGGGAACCACTCTATATCGGACGTGCCCATCATCATGGTTCATTAACGGTAGGCAAGGTCCATCCAAGTCATCGTACTTGTTATATTCCATTTGGTGGTGAGGAGCATGCACATAAAAATTATGAAATTTTGGTGCTTAGGTCTTGATTTTTTTTTTAAATAAAATTTCCACAATAAATAACTTCGAGAACTGATAAACGTTTCTATTTATTCTATTATTAATTATATCAATATTACGTGTACTTTAATCGTAAATCATTAGGTACAAAAATAATCGTCGAAAGATAAGATAAAAACGCTTTTATAAAGGTTTGTGAGTTGTTGTCTGACCTGATTAGTTGCACACACACACAGACAACATGGATGGTAAGTTAATTATTTACCTTGCCCATCTATCCAAAATCTCTTAATTACTACCCCCTTCGAATTCAAGGTTATCGTTGGCTCCGTTTACCGCACCACCACAACGGTGCCGTCTCTGAATTGGCATTGCGCGGTGGTCATGACATTGACGGGGCACCAATCTATGTGGGTCGGGCCTATTACGAAGGCGACTGGATACCGGCCAAAGTTATACCAAGTAAAAATGTCGCCTACATCAGTTATGGTGGTGATGAGATCCCAGTGGATGAATATGAAATCTTACATGAACAACGTTTCGAATGGGTACCAACACACGGTTCACATATACCTGAAGATGCAGTGCCCGGTGGTCGGACCAGTGATGGTGAAACATTGTATATAGGTCGTGTGTTCCATGAGGGTTCACAGACGGTTGGTAAAGTCCATCCGAGTCATGGTGTTTGCTATATACCGTTCGGTGGTGAAGAGCATTCACATAAGAATTATGAGATTTTGGTGTTACGAATGTAGACAGCAGGATTAATAATAAAGTTGAGAGAGATCTTTTGTTTTTAATTTCCTTAAATCGGATAGTATTTGTGTTTACAAAATTATACTTTTTTTTTTGAATTAAAACATCAAATTACAGAGGTGTAAACATTAGAATCTGCAAAGGAAACATTGAAATTGGTGCGGTAACATTTCTTACATTTAATCTCATGCACATAATGGTATAAAGCTATAATTGTCGTAAATGTGGTAAAGTTACTTTACCACCTCCTGTACAATAATATTTTTTCCAATACTTGCTCTTACAATAGGTTGCTATGGATTTTGACAAACAACTCGCAATTGTTTTTGTTTATTTTAGTTCTTTTGTTTTATTCCGTGTAAAAAATCCAACCAAACTGCATATTAATTAATTAATTTCACAATTTTTTGTAATCAGAAAATATTCAAAAAAATTGAAGCAGAAGCAGTTGTGTCAAATTTGTTAACCGGAAAAATCAAAAGTAACGTGTGAAAATAGTAATCTAATGTACAAGGTGGTAAAGTCATACTTTATCCGCGTGTAGATAAAGGGACTTTACTACCGTGTATACAGTACACAAAAATTTTTCCAATACTTGCCCTTAAAACTCCTTTTAATTTAATTAATTTTTTAAATTTTCTAATAAATTATCACACTAATTATTCGCACAGTTGCTATGGGTTTCTATAAACAACTAGCAATTGTTTTTGTTTATTTGCTGTCGGTTGCTATGGTGTTGCTATAAACAACTAGCATTTGTTTTTATTTATTTTAGTTCTTTTGTTTTATTCCGTAAAAAATCCAACCAAACTGCATATGTTTTGTTTCAAAACGTTAATTAATTTCACAATTTTTTGTAATCAGAAAATATTCAAAAAAATTGAAGCAGAAGCAGTTGTGTCAAATTTGTTAGCGGAAAAATCAAAGGTAACGTGTGAAAATAATTATCAAATGTACAAGATGGTAAAGTCATATTTTATCCGCGAGTGGATAAAGGGACTTTACTACCGTGTACTGTACACAAGATTTTTTCCAATACTTGCCCTTAAAACTCCTTTTAATTTAATTTAATTTTCAAATAAATTATCACATTAATTATTCACACAGTTGTTGGTTGCTATGGATTTCTATAAACAACTAGCAATTGTTTTTGTTTATTTTAATTCTTTTGTTTTATTCCGTGTAAAAAATCCAACCAAACTGCATATTATGTCGTCTTCAATTTGATTCAAAACGTTAATTAATTTTACAATTTTCTGTAAGTATCAAAAAATATTCAAAAAATTGAAGTAAATTTGTTACCGAAAAAATCAAAAGTAACGTGTGAAAATAGTAATCTAATGTACAAGGTGGTAAAGTCATACTTTATCCGCGTGTGGATAAAGGGACTTTACTACCGTGTATACAGTACACAAGATTTTTTCCAATACTTGCCCTTAAAACTCCTTTTAATTTAATTTAATTTTCTAATAAATTATCACATTAATTTTTCGCACAGTTACTATGGGTTTCTATAAACAACTAGCAATTGTTTATTTGTTGTTCGGTTGCTATAGGTTTCCATAAACAACTAGCAATTGTTTTTGTTTATTTGATGTCGGTTGCTATGGTGTTGCTATAAACAACTAGCATTTGTTTTTATTTATTTAGTCATTGTGATTTGTAAAAGATGAAACGTTTTTTTTTCTTTGTGCAGCAAGAAACTAATTTCACAACAATTTTCTACCAGAAAAACCTTTAAAAAATATGAAGCAGAAGCAGTTGTATCCAATTTGTTAACCGGAAAAAAATCAAAGGTAATGTGATTATTATTGACCAAAGATTTTTTAATCACTAGTGGATAAAGTATTAGTACAGTATCCACTAATGATTGAACATGTTAGTATTGGAAAACAATCGCTTTCAACGACATTCACACAACATTTATCACAGTAAAAAGTTTCTTCTTTTTTATATATAAATATTTATCAAAAATAAGTTTACTATTTTATAATAATTTTTTTGTGGTTTAATAATTGTTGCATTTAATATAAAAATTATGTTTACTTCTCATATGGCTACGTAACGTATCAATGCGACTGTATGTGGCCGGACAATACGGACAGAATGAACGTTGTGTTGTATGCGAATGGAAATGGTGCCAACGATTTGTTACTTCTTTACTGCACGTCCGACATTTCCATAATAATTGATTTGTTGGTGATGGTACGAACATTTCATTGTAGGACATCATTGTACCATTACCATTATTATGGTGGTCTGTTGAAACAGAAAAAAAAACATTTGTTTTTTATATAAAAATAATAATTTAATACATTTACGGAGACGGAGACAGAGAGAGAGAGAGAGAGAATAAAAAAACTCATTACTTTTATATACAATTTAATTGAAACAATCAAATACAAGACTTAATTATATAATATTTATATCAATTGTTTTTTTGTAATTAATCTTTTAGAAAAACAAACTCTGGAATATATACCCTGATTATGATAGTATTTTAAAAATCCTCTCTTTATCCGAATTGTATAAAAAAATCTATACACACCTCTAATTTTGCCAGTTATCATTTGTTTTAAAAGCTAATTGCGAATTTACAAACAATCCCTTTAGAATTGCAGGGATTTTGTTAGAAAATTTGGCAAACGTGTGTGGACATTTTATAACTTTTGTTTTTTATAAATCGAATTACAAACTTTGTACAAATAAATAATTATATTTTACACCACTACTATAGAATAATTACCAACTCTAAATATATATATATATATAGCTATATAGAAATAAACATATTTTCACCAAATTAACTCAATAATTAACTAATTAGAAAAAAAAACAAAATTTGATTATAGTTTTGTAAACTTTTCTACTAATAATTGCAACACTGTATTTCCCTTGCGTGTGTGACTAGTTGTTTAACGGTTTAGTTTGGCTATTTTTTGAGAAACAAACAAAACAAAAACAAAGAAAAACTTTGGCTATCTTATGACTAGTTTACAATTACTATTTTGATAATTAAAATTATTTAAAACGAGAAAAACAATCGATTATAGTGATTAATTATACAAATCAAAAATATAATAACATAAAAGGTACAATTTCTTTGTTACAAATCTATGTACATTTTATATAATTGAAAAATATATAATATCTCTTATATTATATTTCGTAAATTCTTGGGAAACTGTCGACAATTCTAGTTTATCAGTCACACAATTATTTTTGAATAGTTTTATTATTAAATTGTGCACGTGTACAAATATCCATTTTATTAAATATTTTGTTCCCTTTTATTAATCAATTTGTTTTTTCAGTCTATTTCCTGTATTTTCCTCACACATTATCATCAGTCTAGAGTAGTCCAAGGTAACTTCGACTCCAGGTAGAGATCGCGTTTGTTTGTATTTCTAGCATATTTAACACAGAGGAGAGAATTTGTTAATCTTTGGCACAATATTTGTAATCCAAACATGACCTCATCTGTTATTGTGTGGAACTATCGGAAGACTAAATTGTGAAATTAAAATAATTTTAGGTCAGCAGAAAGGTGGATGCGCCGGACGAGTTTATCTGGTGGTGTTCAAATATTTTAAGAATTTTTGAAAAAACAATACACGAACAGATTTGTTGAAGCGCCGGCTCTTTTAATTCTTGGGTATGTTGCAAAATTTTCAATTGTATTTCAGCAACTAGAGATTTTATGAATAGTTATGAGGTTGGCCATGAAATACGAAAAAAAATTGGCTAATAATTGAGATGAGGTCAAGATTTATGAAATTTAAATCACAACTAAATCGACTAGTTTGTTTTTCGTATTTACACACAATCCGTGGCACATGTATTGACTGAAATTTGTTTAGGTACTCGTTGTTGTTCTGATTTGGTTTTTTTTTCATTACAAAACAACAGTTGCTTAATTGAATCGTCTTGAAAAATATTTGTACACAACATTTAATCATCATCATTAATATACAAAATTCATCGACCAAAGGGTTCCTAGATTTAAGTTGGTACCATTGAATATAGTGACATTTTTAGGGATTTAATCTGTCAAATCTAGTAACTGTTTGGTCGATGAATTCACTTGTTCACTTGTTAACATATCAGCTAAGCAACTGTGGGATGTTTCGTTCGCATATGTAACAATAACGTATCGCTACGTGTATAAACAGCTGGACAATGTGCACATGAATATTGACCAGGAAAATGCACGTAATAATGGTTACGTGTATTGCTCACAATTTTCCCACACAATACACAACGTCTACGTTCATCCATTGTACCAACACGTTCAAATAATTGCGACACTTTGTAGCATTTTATATCTGCAACAGAAAGAAGACGAGAAAACACAATTATTTCCCAATTTTCAACACAAAAAAATATATATATAAAATCAAATTATTACCATTTTTTTTTTCAATTCTTAAATTATTCATTATTGTGTAGCATGCTCTCGATTATTTGTATTTTTGTTTAAACAATATTCAAAAAAAAAACAACAATTTAAACACACCATTTTTAATAAAAATTAATAAAATACATAATAAATGCCTTAAATGAATGCATGATCTTAAATATTTTGCATCACTTAAATACTAATCAATTCTGTTAATTTAAAATAATAATAAAAAAAATTAAGTAACATTTGTGACAAGCAGATTCAACCATTTGTTCATTGAGCATATTAATACACAAATCAACAATAATAATAATATTAACTAAATAATAATAATAATAATAATAATAATATTGCCAATGAAATTTTGTTCGTTTAAATTAACCGCAACCAAATAAATTTTTAAATAATAATAATAATAAATCAAATTAAAAATTCGTTGTTAAAGAGACTACAAACAACAAATCAACAAATAACGATTTCTTTTTGTTTTTTTGAAGAATAATAAGAAAGAGAAGACGTTACAACTGTACATTAGGGTGGTCGTTAAAAATTTTTTCAGCCGCCTCAAAAAAACGTTCCTTTTGATGAAAAAATACGGGGTATTTTTTTCTTTTTTTTTGGGCAACAAGAAGATTATTTCTTCATGAAATTACAGTTTTTTCAAAATATCTCCTTAAAGTAGACGGATTTGAGAAGAAATCATTGAGGCAATTTCATAGGAAATAAAATCCTCCACGAAAAAGGTCTCATTTGATTTTTTCAGGAACTTTATATTTATGGAGATATTTTCAATAATCGACTCCATAAAATCAAAATTTTCAGACGTATAAACATATTTTTTTCGGAAATAAAAACGATTAAATTAATAATTGTAAATGTGACTTAAGTTACCAAATGGTTTTTATTTAAGAAAAAAATATGTTTATACGTCTGAAAATTTTGATTTTATGGAGTCGATTATTGAAAATATCTCCATAAATATGAACTTTATGAAAAAATCAAAAGAGACCTTTTTCGTGGAGGATTTTATTTCCTATGAAATTGCCTCAATGATTTCTTCTCAAATCCGTCTACTTTAAGGAGATATTTTGAAAAAACTGTAATTTCATGAAGAAATAATCTTCAAAGGCCGTGTTCTTGTTGCCCCCGTATTTTTTCATCAAAAGGAACGTTTTTTTTAGGGCGGCTGACAAAAAATAATTTTTAACGACCACACCCTACTGTACATGATTCCATTTTATATCCAAATCGTACAACAAATAAAACATTTATAACTAAATATTGCACATTTTTTAAATATTATTTTAAAAAAAAATCATAATAGTTTACAAAGGTTGTTAGCACCAAACCTATATTATCACAATCATTCATAGTTGCTCATCCAACTGTTATATTATTTAATTTATTTCTCGATTAAAAAACCCTCTTTTAAAAAATTCTAATGCCAATAATAATCTATAATAATATTAATAATGTATATAATATAAATCTTTAGTATATATTTTGATATATAAAAACTAACAACAAATAGTGTTTTTGTTTTAAATATGTTTTTGAAAATATAGAGGAAAACACTTGATAATGCACTAGATTTTATACAAAATAAGCGATTTTGATTATTTCAAAAAACAAAATTCCCTAAATAGTAAAATTAGCAAAAATAAAACCACACACCTTTTGCTTGATTAACACACCAATCGAACCACAACTTAAAAATTACAATATCACGAATTTCATACAAAAAAAAAATATGGACAGAATTTTCAATAATAATCCAAAAAGGCCGCCAACATTTACCTTAAAGGTGCACAAATCCAAACGAGATTCTATACATTCAAATATAAAATCTTATATGTATACATATATTATTTATATATATAAAAAAAAACAAATTGAGAATATGAGGTAATATCAAAGTTATTATAATAAATTGCACTTAAATTACATAAAAAACTAGTTAGTTTGGCAATATATTGTGTTATTTAAATTAATTCGATAAATATTAATACAAAATAACTTGTTTGTAGTTATTATTCGTCAATATGTTTTGTAAATTAATTACAAAAATTAAATTGTAAATTAAAAAAAAACAGAAGACACCCATTAATAAATCGGACGGGTATACTAAGCTTGTAACAGTTATTAATTCGCAAAAGTCTCTTTTGTTTATAATTACTCCCTCTCAAAGTTATATTACATATACAGGGCGCGCGTTTATACCAATTGTTTTCTATATATATATAATTTCAACAATTAATTAATTTAAACAAAAAAACGACACATGCGATTGTTTTATAATATAATTTACAACAATTTTCAATAATAATAATAATAAAATCACGTTTATAATTCGTCAATCCATGTCCCATACAAAACTAATCCTACAATAATTTACGGGTTTTGTTTTGATAATAGAAAATTTGATTAAAATCACAGTAGGCCAAGTAGTCTTGATTGGGACACCCTGTATATTTACATCAAAATATGTAACATCACAGATAACTTTACAATCTTAGGTCGTTTTTGAAAAAATGCAAACAATCTTTATATAAATTCCTAAAATTTGAGATGGATTCGATATTGCACATTTGTTGTGTTACGACTAGAGATCAAATAAATTTTGGGGGGGCGATTCTCTTCAATTTCAACAAATTTACAGTTTGAGAAAACAAGTAACTCCCATAATAAGTTGCATATAAGATAGCGAGTTTTTTTTTTAATACCTTGCCGAGATTTCAGTCAAAGATTTTTTATTAAAAAAAAACACTAGAAATATAGATTTCTAATATAATTATGGTCCAACGAATTTTCTTTCAAGTCTTTTTTTTTATTAAATAATTTAAGCAAAACTTTCTCCTTTCTTTTTATTTTTTGAAGGTACTTGAAATCAACGAATATTCTGAGACGGCTATGAGCATAACGTATTATAATATAAATAATAATAATATAGCCAAAATCAATCAGCTGTTGTTGGATCATTCTTAATTGTTGTTGTTGTTGTTGTAGGTGGTGGTGTGGGTGTTGGTGGTGTTGCTTCAAATTTCCTCGTGTCAGGATTGTAGCATGGATGTTTAAATTTGCAATGTGTACGTAGATTATCGCTTCGTGTATATGTGGCTCGACACAATGGACATTCAAACCTGCCCGGAAAGTGCACATGATAGTGGTTGCGTATGTGCGTCACTATTTTCCCACACAATTTGCACCGGTGCAGGTTGCAGCCACCTGGCAACTTGTCAAAAGTTAGCCGCATATGCCAGGTTTTTGAACCTGCAAACACCAACAAAAACAGTCAGTTTTTCTTATATAAAAAATGAAACAGAAAAAAAACGGCAAAACGGTAATAAACAACAACAATAAAAATTATATAACAACAATAATAATAATAAAAGTGGTTAATATTAATTGTGACAGCAGAATAGTGACAAAATGGTGCACCCCAGAGCAAGTGAAGGTCTTCCAGTACCAGATAATTCAAGAAATTTGGGCTCTTTACCCTCTTATTCTCGTTCTCGTCTTCTGTTTGTAAATTATTTCTCTTATAAATGGTACTGGAAACCTGAAGAAAGCTGCCGAGCCATTTTTTTTTTTTTAATTATTTTAGTTGTAGATTATTTGCAGAAAATTCAGAGTAACATGCAAAGTGAAGAGAATTAAAGTAGTCATAATAATACATAATTAAATAAATAAAAGAGAACCTACACCCACTGAAACAATTGCTCAACATTATTATTTACACTTTATTCATATCAGTTCGTGGTAAATACAATCGATAATAATTAAAAGAAAAAAAATGCATAGTCAGAGGCACTAGGTAGCCTTAATTCCACAGCCGATTTTTATATATTTTATTTTTGTGATTTAATTTAATAGCAACAATTCATTAATTGTCCATGTTTTAAACGTATATGCGTTTTCATATTATCTTTCCTTGTAAATGACTGATTACATAATGGACAATGATTGATTCTTGGTCGATGTATTGATGAATGATGCCAACGATTACTAACAATTTTACCACAATATTTACATTGATATAAAATTGGTAAATCAGAAATTTTCAAAAACATTTCACAATAATCAAATGCTGTTGTTGTTGTCGCTGTCATTGACGGATGTGATAATGTTGTTGTTGATGATGATGATGATGAGGATGGTAGTTGATCACTATGATAAGTTGATTTAAGCTGTTCCTGCCATCTTATAGCTGGAACAGACAGACAAAAACAGTACCCATCATCACCATCTACCAATCAATCAATCAAATTTATCGTTTGTTTTAATTTAATAGAAAAATTATTATAATTATCATCATCATCAATAATTTTTGTTGCAAAAATCAAGCTTGGAAATGTGTGTGTAAATAATACTTTTATTTTATACTTACATAAATTAGATTTTTATTAATTTTTTTTTAAAATTTTTGGTGTGTATTTTTAAAGAAAGAACCACACACACTCAATTTAATCACAGTATTCACAAAAACACAATTTCGCGAATATTTTCATATCTCGTAAGCTTTAATAAGAAAATTAAAAAATTTGAAAAGATAGCGTAATATTTACAAAATATAATAATAAAGAAAAGCAAAGAAATTTATTGTTAAATCCCAGAATTCTTTGTTTATATCAACAATTAAAGACCATGCCAGTTGCTACATCAATTTTCAACAGTTTATTGAGAATTGATTGTCAATATTCATCGACCAAAGACTGCCTAGATTTGAGTTGGTACCCTTGAATCTAGTGATTTTATTTGTTTAGCGTGACAAAACATCTGTCAAATCTAGTAACCTTTTAGTTGGTGAATATATAGAAATATTTATAAAATTTATATATATAACAAAAAATAAATAAAAAAGCTCAAAGCATGCTATTTTCTCTCTTATTATTATTGTTTTTTTCTTCGTTCGTATTGTTTCTTAAAAAATAACAAATTGATTGATCGAACTTACCGTCAATTGTATCAGTAGTTTCCGGTGGTGGGATTGGTGGTGTACCATCGGATTCTTGTTGGTCAGACAATGGATGATTACCCAATAATTTCACATCTTCCGGATGAACACTCAAACTTCCACCCTACAACAGAAATTTAACAATTATCTCTAACGAAATTCTAAAAAAATTAAATAAAATAAAAGGACCACATTGGAAAATTTAACACTAAAATAGTTTATTCTACAAATATATTTAATATAGTAATAAATTTTAACAAATTATAGCAACAATGGTTAGAATTATAAAATTATTTTCAATGTTTTAACACACAATAAAAGAATCGTTTAAATATTAAAATTGCCACACTAGCCTTTACTATACTAAATTCATCCGACCAAACAGATTTAAGTTGGTACCACCCTTGCATATAGTGATATTTCTAGGGATTTTATTTGTTTAACGAGACAACATCTGTCAAATCTAGTGACCCTTCAGTAGTTGAATATAGTATATCTCTTTGTATATAAAATATTTTGATCATCACCCAATTTTTTTTTAATTAATTAATTACACACAACCCAATGGATAATAATATTAATAATAATAATAAAAAACTCGCTCTCGCTCTCTCTCTCTCTCTCTTTTATATTAATGATCATCGATTGAATTCAATTTAAATTCTCTGGCAACACACAATTTATGAGCTTTACATTTGTCATGATGATTGACAATTTCCAAACGAAAATTCATACTGCCTTCAGCAAACGATGTACGTATATCGGGCATATCACCACTCCATTTTCGACAGAATTTACAATACATTAAATTCTCTTGTTCATCATATTGTAACCATGAATACGATTTCAACCAATTATTACGAAATTGGCTACCTTTACGGCCTAATAATTTCTTGTTAGTTGTTGTTGTTGTTCGTGTCATTGTTGGTGCTAGTGGTGGTGGTAATGTTATTGATTGTTGTAAACTTTTAAATAATCTCTTTGATGTTTGTATAACCGAACATTCTTGTGATGATGTTGTTGTTGTACCACTACAATTCTCTGTTGTAGCTGTTGTTGCTACAACTGTTGTTGGTATTTGATTATAATTAAACGGTTGATTTAAATAACCAATTTGTAATTCTTTTGAATACATTTCTATATTAAGTCTTGGTGTATCCAAATAATGACGTAATGTCGAATGTGTTTCTGTTGCCGCTGCTGCTGTTGTTGTTGATGGTGGTAATTGTTCGAGGGTTATGTCCCTTCCCCACGTGTTACTCTGTTGACAAAGAAGGAAAGGATATGTGTGAATGCTTGTTGTATAATTTTTGAGAGACTCATAAAAAATCATCAATTCTTTGTAAGCACATTTACCACAATGTAATTACAAAGAGAAAAATATCCCTTCCTTCTTTGTATCAATCGATTAACACTAATCACTGAACACTTCACCAAAAATTTAAGAAAAAAACGCATTAACACATATCCTCAATTAAAATAGCACTCTATTATTGGCCACGCGACATTCTTTTAATTATTAACACGTTGACTTTTATAAATTCATTTGGTAGTCAAAGTGTTAACAGTACGTAAAAAGATCATCATCAATAACAACACACAACCTTCAAATCGTCGATTTTATAACGACTTGAAAGTGATGTCTTTTTGTTGTCAAATAAACAGAGATACTTACTGTTTGCAAAGCTTCAGACATTGAATGAAACGAATCTATATGTGGACTGGAATCGTGTAATGGTTCCTGTTTAATAATATGTGGCGACATTCGCATATCTTCAGCACCTGAATTCTCTCGATCGACCGGCGATGATATAGGATTCAACTTTGGCAGCGTAGGACTTGCTTTATAATTTTGCGATGCCTACAAAAAAAAAAATATAATTCCTTAAAAACAAAAATAGGAGTGTACAAGGTATAAAAATAAACCCGATGGTTAAATTTATCCACAATTTCTAGAAATGTATCCATTATTTTTTCCCCCCCTAGTTGCTTATAAAATTCTTCTAAATTTTTTGATAAACAACAAAATCTTACAAAAGTTATCATGAATTTGTCGTCATTGAATACGTAAAAAAAATATATCGAATAAAATTTATAAATGGAAAACTGGTCAAAACTATGATAACAGTAATGCAAAACTGGTTATGTAAACATTTGAGAAATATCCACAACTTATTTTTTCTTCTGCTTCTTTCTATTTTTTTGTTTTTTTTTAAATAACAAAAATTTTTATTTTTCAACGAAATCATAAACTTCCGGAGAGAGATGATGCTATATTATAATACGTTAAAAACGAATAAACACCACCACCACGTGCAATAAAATGCAAGGACATTTTTTTCTGGAAAAAAATTTTAAATATTTATTTAAATTTATTTAATAATTTCTGCGTAATAAAATTTAAAGCTCTATATTGTTTTCCCAAGTTACTGATTATTTGGGAGAAAGATTACGTAAAAGAATTATTAATTAAAATTAAAACAGATGCTTTTAATTATCTCAGTTGTTTTTTTTTAGAATAATTATGCATATGCAATGACCTATTCAATTGTAATAAATTGGGATAATTGATAGTTTGCATTTAACTCTAACAATAAGTCGAAGACATCATATTATTATTTTTAGTAATTGGAATTGAACGATTTTCAAATTTCTAGTTCCTAGATTTAAGTTGGTGACCTTGCATTTCAGGGATTTATTTGTCTACATGAAGATATAGTGAATTGTTCGAGCAAGGGTTACTAGATTCGATAGATGTGACAGGAGTTGTCTCGTTTAACGAAGTACAAAAACAAGAAAAATCCCCAGAAATATCTGGTTACTTTTTGCTAAATTCAAGAGTGCCAACTTAAATCTAAGAACTCTTTGATCCATGTAAATTCACTATAGAGACTTTCAAGCGTAAACAGGGAATCACAAAAGCAAGTCAACGAACTTTTAAACAACATTTCTCAACCTGCAGGTTGCCACCCTAACAAAACGACAAACTGGAATAATTTGACTATGACTTTTTAGGAGGCTCAGCAGCTTCTACGATTCGAAGTTGGTAGATCACAAAACTCTCTCTCTCTCTCTCTCTATCGAATGGAAATCTTTTTCTGACTCTCTATTTTCCACGACCTTAACACAACTTCTAAGAAGACATTTAACACCACATAACAAAGTCTGTTGCGATTGGATAATAGGGTGTCCCTAGAATTTTAAGGGCAACAAATGATTTCTTCTACCAGAAGGGTGCATAATTTCACTTTAACTTTGTTGTTTTTTTTTTTCAATATATGGATAAGGAAATGAATTAAATCGATTTGTGTGTGTGTGTGGAAGCCATTGAAACCATTCTTAATCTAAGGATTCTAGCAAACCAAAACAAAAAAACAACCTAATTACCTGAGTGTCATTATATCGTTCCGAAATTGAATTTGACATCATATTATCACAGTTCGACGATGATTTCCGTTTCCGTTTCGTTTCAACAACAGGTGGTGAATCTCTTTCAATTAAACGTTCTCTATTACAATTATCACCACCACCACCACTATTATTACCACTATTACCACCACCACCACTACCACCACCACGTCTATTTGTTGTTGTTGTTGTTGTTGTTGTTGCTGTCATCATCATTGGCACTTCATTATTTATATCATCATTATTATGTTTATTATTATTATTATTGTTATTATTATTATTATTATTTAATGAATTATTATCAGTTAAACCTCGAATTTGTAAAGCTTCAGCCGTTTTTAGGAACATTGGTAATAAATTTTGTGATACATTCACTTCACCTTTATACATAAAATCCAATAATGCTTTCATTTCGTTGTAATTGACATCTTTTAAGAATACAATCGGATGTGGATGAGCATTTTGTATAAATATTGTTTCGAAATATGGACTACATGCTGATAATATTGTTTGATGTGCTTTAAATGTTTCACCATCACATGCTAATGTTACATCGCATAATGCTTCACGACGCAATAGACTACTGAGAACATCTGTTAAATTTGTTGGATGGTTGTTCCAACGCAGACAAAACTGTTGATCCATTTTTTTTTTTGTTTTTGTTGTTGTAATTCCACACTTTGTTGCTGAATATTTCTATTATTAGTTGTGTGTTGGTTATTTAGGTACCTATAATTAAGACACAGAATTAACAAATTGATTAAAGAAAATTGTGTTTTGTGTGGGGAAAAACACGGATAAAACAGCGAATAATTAGATAAATGTTATATGACCTGGAACTGTATTCAAATGGAAAATATACAGTTACCTCTGCAAAACAACTGCTACATACCAAACCCAACACCATTTATATATCTATAGATATCATCATGTGCCCAATTAACACACACCACATTTAGATTGAGAATTTCTCAACAAAAATTTGATCGTAATTAATTCAAAGCCAACAATAAAAACAGACACACACACGTAGAGAAGAGGCAATGTACTTTGATGCCCTTAAAAGTACAACTGCCACACTCTCTATCTCTCTCTCTCTCTCTCTGTAGCGCACCAAAAAAAAAACTGTGAATTAGAAATTTAACCTTAAAAAATTCCGTTTAAACTAGTTAATTAATTTGGAAATTCACGAGAAAAACACTAGAATTTTAACCAAAAAATCCAACGATTAATAAAATCGTGCGGAAAAAATAAAAGTTTTCCTACAAACAAAACCACGTTCGTTCGTCACCTTTTACCGCCATTATGAATTTTATTTTGTTACACACATACACACACTCACACATACTCGTCGATCATCATAGTTGGCCATTATTCACAAAACAGTTGAAATTTTTTCCAACTATCATCATTATTATTACTATTATTTTTTTTTAGATTAATTATAATTTATATCAATTAATTTAATTTTAATTCGTATAGATTAATTAGTAATTTCTTAGTTGTTTATGTTTATTTATTTTTTTGAGATTAAATTTTTAATTGTATAAAACTTACCGTTTTTTGTTGTGTTCAGTTTCTGTCATTACAACGCCACCCAAATTTTCTCTATCTAGTTAACTGCGGCACTGCCATGATCGCGCAAACATCTATAACTGTTTATTTCTTTTTATTGTTTATTAATTTATTTATTTTTTTAAATAATTAATCACGATTATATACAGATTTTTAATACAATTATTTGAAATCTAATCATTAATTTGGTGCTGTATAAAAAAATAATTGAAAATAAATTAAATGGTGGGTTGTTTAATTGGTTGCATAAGCAACCGCCACGTCTAACAGTGTTGCCGGTATTTCTGCATCAAAAAATCAGTATTGTTAATTTATAGCAGAATTGATTCGCATTAAATTCAATAATTTCCCGTAATTTTCGATAATATCAATTGAGTTTCTCCGATTTATTCAATGTATACGAGAACTTTGCGCTTTAAACAAAATTAGTCAGTAGATTGAAGGAATTTTATGTTACAACCGGCAATCAAGCTTGATCGCAATTGTTTATTTAATTGCATAATTTGTGGCGCAATTTTTGAATTCTCCAAAATAACCAATTAATTTATTTATTTTTTTTTAAATAATTAATCACGATTATTACAGATTTTTAATACAATTATTTTAAATCTAATCGTTAATTTGGTGCTGTATAAAAAAATAATTGAAAATAAATTAAATGGTGGGTTGTTTAATTGGTTGCATAAGCAACCGCCACGTCTACCCGAACAGTGTTGCCGGTATTTCTGCATCAACAAATCAGTATTGATATTAAATTTAAATAATTTCCTGTAATTTTCGATAATATCAATTAAGTTTCTCCGATTTATTCAATGTATACGAGAACTTGGCGCTTTACACAAAATTAATCGGTAGATTGAAGGAATTTTATGTTACAACCGGCAATCAAGCTTGATCGCAATTGTTTATGTATAATTTGTGGCGCAATTTTTGAATTCTCCAAACAACTAGGGGTTTATTTTAGTATTAATTATCGGCTTTTTCTCTACAATTATTTACATAATTAGTATAAATTTTGATAGCGTTAATTTTACTGTATTAAAAAAATAAAAAAACGGAAAACAATTAAAAGTTGCGATAAGGCGCGATAAGGTGCGTTGTAAATGCATTGTAAATATTATCATTTTATTGGTTTTTTTTGTAATAAATCGTTGTAAAAATTCTAATTTCATTTATTTGCTGCTTAAGTTAAGATGAATTTATTGAATGCTTTCCACCAAAGACGGTGGAAATTGTAAGAGATTTCCAATATATTTTCCTGTATTCATAGAGAGCAAAAGAGTTTCGATAAATTCACCTTTTACCGATTTTGTAAAAGGAAAAACCATCGACTTCAAAGTGCAATTGAAGCCGATTTTAATGAGCCAAAATGGAGGCGGCGCTCAATTGTGTGTGCAACTTTGAGGATTTGAAAATGGGTAAAAAACCACACAATTTTCAATTATTATGATTTATTTTATATAAAAAAAAAGAAATAATCAAACATAACGTAATATTTGTTGTGATTTCTTTGGAAAATCACAAAATTGCGTGCGTTGTTCAAAACTGTTTGCATCAATCTGGCGAGCTGATTTATTCATGAATTTCTCAATTTATAGCGACAAAATAACAAAATTATGCATGCATTACAAGCAATTCAATTGATATTTTGAAATTTCCAATTAATTATTTATAGCAAAATGACTTAATCAAGTTTAGCACAAAAAGAACAAAAACGATGCATGCAATTACTTAATCGATTTCTCTTCAAATTTTAACAAAATTTTATGAAAAATCTTCACTTGTTATAACCGGAAATTGAAGAGATTTCTTGATGCTTTCTTTTAAAATTACAAAATAAAAACTTTACCTTGAACTTGAACGGCGCTCTTGATTGATGAAACCTGTTGCGTTCTGTTGTTAAAACAACATTAATTAAGCATTAATTAAGCAACAAAATTTGAATAATTATGAGATTAAAGGGAATAATTAACAGAAAATCACTGGTATACACTGTGAATTAATTTAAATTTTCGATAGAAATTGAGTAAATTTTGAAATTACTATGAAAATTCTAAAAATTTTAAATGAAAGTAATTTTCTTCTTCTTCAAATGCTGCGGCTGCTGCTGTTGATTCCAAGAACTTTTGGTAGTTTACCGGAGCTCTGTTATCGCGTAACTAAATCTAATTTAATTTTGTTCGTGTGATTGAAACCACCCCAACCTACCCCAACCCTCTTATATTGAAATGTACATAAGAGCATGTGCAATGATGCACATTTTATGTCCGCCCCCCTATCAGAATTGCATCCACCCCTCGAACATCCCCACTTTTTACAAAAACCAAATGCGATTTGTAAGGGTTGATAATTCAAATGTACGCGCGCTATTACAACCAATAGAATCGAAGATTATTGGAAGCAGTGCTACCAACATATCTTAGAATCTAGTGACTTTTTTTAAACTTGTTCCAAACGATAACCGGCTCTAATAAAACATAATTTTTCACATCACGAATATTCTGATACTTTTATTTTGTATTAAAATTCAAGCACTTACTATAAATTGAATCAGATTTGTTTGATAATTTAAATATCGGCACGTCAGCGTTGCCAATAAAACAATCCGGAAAACCACTAGATTTGCGCAAGCGTACCAACAAATCAGAGAATTGTTTGTTTTTTGTTGTGTTTGTTGAAAAACTTGATAACCGCCGCAGCATTCCAGAAAAGTATTGTTTTCGTTTCGTATTTTATTATTGAAAAGTCAGCTTTTTTAGTTTTTTTTATTACTTAATAAAATACATTTGCATTTTTCACTTAAGTAAGAGAAATGGCGACAAGATCCAGTGATGGTAGTGATGCTTCATTGCGATTCGTCTTCGATAAATGTCCACGTTGTTTTGTATTATTCGATTTTATCAGTAAGTAGAGAGATTGAATATCTGTTAGCCACATTTATAATAATCAATTGAATTAATTTTTGTTTGTAGAACGTGCCGGCAATAATGTCAGTAAATTACCATTGATCCTGCCCTGTAATCACGTTGTATGCGAGGATTGCTTACACAAATTGGCCATCAAAGATAATAATCGCTGTGTGGTGTGTCAGCAACAATTTGAAATACCCAAAACGCATCTAGATCGTTTATGTGAGATCTTCACACCACATTACACATTAATTGGTTATTTGTTATTTACGAAAAATACTCATTCAAATTGTAAATTTGATATGGTACCATCCGGTAGGACGATACGTGAACGTCAACAAAATATCGTCCGACGATCGATATCGAATCTTTCTAGTGAATTATCTGAATCCGAATACGATGATAATTCGATTGATATAGATACAGATTATTTGAAATTTAAAGTGTGTACCGAACATTCAGGTGAAGATAATAATATTTTCTGTAGAACATGTCATTTGGCGATTTGTTCGTATTGTTTCATTGAAAATCATATTGGTCATACACCGATACATCTTTATAAACTCGTAAGTAGACATGAAATTTGAATTTACCGCTTAAATATTGTTAGTGTGCCATCTATCGTCAATAACGAGAACTAATGTAGAGATTACAGTGTTGCCGGATGTATTTTATTTTTTTATTCTAGTAGTTGCGCATAGATGGCGCTCATCACGCTTGGATTTGTTAACAGTTAAATTTTGGAAATTAATAACTGATAATAGGGTACAATAGATTAAAAAGAGTGTAGAATTGTAATAATTATAGTAATTATCATGACAATAATCATAACCGCCCTGAATGACCTACCATTAAGGTTGTTGAGAAGAAAATTCGAAACAATAAGAAATTTTTCAAAATTTGACAGTTTATTATTTAGATAATAAGGAATGTCTTGTCAAAATTTGAATTCATTCCTGTTCTTAGTTTTCGAGAAAAAAAATGTTAAAGTTACACTTTTGACACGAGTTATTACATGGTGTTAAATGCACATAACGATAAATATACTGATTTAAACGCAGGCGGTGTTCACTCAATGCTTTTAGATAGGACCCAATTTTGTCAGGGACGAGAATTTTTTAATACCAACTTAAAAGTGTTATTTAGTGATAAACACTGATAAACGTGGTTAGTAGTAGCTCTTGCAAGATATTGATCAACTCATTTCACAACTAAACAGCACGACGACATAAATAAAAACGGCGAAAATTCCGAGCAAGTTGCAGGTAACGGAAAAACTTATGTTTCCTAACGATATAACAAGGATATAAAAAGAACGGCTGTGGTTTCCGAATTTTTAGTAATTTTTAGTTTGTCAAGTTTCCAATTCAGCCTCCACGGGCTCTGGCAAAATTGGGCATGGTGGGGGTCAGAAGTGAACACCGCCTGTTTAAACGTTTATATCTAAATAACCAGAATTACCAATTTCACAAAAAACTACCAAGATATTTATCGAAGTCTTAAAAATAACTATGACGAGTTTCAAAAAATTCCTGTTCTTAGTTTTTGAGATATTTAAATTTTTATACTGAAAAACATGACAAAATTTAGTCAATGATATTAAACTTGGCAACGTTGCTGCATGAGAAAAAGTGGGATGAGTGCGCGCTATTCCAATTCAAAACTTACCTTTATAACATTAATAATTGCAACATTCAGTTTTTGAAATAAAATTATTAAATTTATTAATAATTAACATTTTTAGTAAATAAATATATTATTGATTTATTTATTTATTTATTCAAAATTTATAAATCTTTTCTTTGGTTATGTCAGTAAGTACCACTACACAAGAAATATGTAAACACTGTGCAACGTTGCCGTGCTTTCTACCTCATATTGTAATTTTTTTTAAAATTGTTAAAAAATATTTAAATTAATAAAAACTCTTTAGAATATTAAAGAATGGAATTAAATCATTGAAAAATACAATTTTTTCGCCAAAAAAATATATTTTCATCAATTTTAATTAAAAAAATTTTGTTTATTTAAAGTTGGCAACAGATACTTCTGCCCATGTATTTAGATAGGACGGAGTCCCCACTCCTGCCTATCCCCACCGCTCTTCTCAACAACCTTAAATGACGATTTAAATGCAGAAATTATAGAAATTCTTATTTTCTGAGCTCAATATTGAAATTTGGCAACATTGCGACAATCCATTTCAATACCGCCATTTTATGATTCGGCTCCGAGTTGTCGAGCAGGTCGCATATGGTTTTTGTTTTCGTCATCCTTTATGATGAATTTTCCTGTATTTTCCATTCCTTATCGAATAAAATTAAGCAAAATCCTAATTGGTGAGTATTTTCCCTTCAGATTTTCATGTAATGTTATCTGATTTTCCATAAAAAATTTTGAAACGGAAATTATGAATAATTTATAGGATTTCTATTATAAAACAATTCGATTAATTTATTTGTAGTCAATTATTATTGAAATCTATAAAAAATTTATCTAAATTTCGAGATAATTCGTTGCAAATTAACAACAATCTAAGATGGCGGCGTCGTTTCCAACTTTCAGAGCACACTTGATGTGATGCTGTTCTTATATAATTGTGTATCTAATCTTGGATTTTTGTCTTAAAATTTGAGTTATTTTAAAACAAATTACATAAAAGTATAGTTCTATCTCTTTTCAGCTGTTGCTCTTTCATTGTAAACATGTGTATACTCCGTCCAAAAATTAATTATAAAATTTCAAATGACAGAAATGCAGCAAGTCTACGCAACGATAAATAGTCCCTCTATTAAGACCCCCAAAATTTTGATTCTTTATTGTATTAAACAGCAAATTGATTCGAAAAGGATTTGACAATCTCCAAAGAAATATAAAATCTCGAAATTCAGGGTTAATAATAAAAAAATTACAAGCAAAATGTGTAAACAAATGCGTAGGATTTTATTCAAACAGGAGTGCCACTATATAATGTTCTTTTTCTTTCATGTAAACATCCCTGGCGGAAAAAAAAACTATGAAAATTTATGAAAAACGTCGTAGATTTGGACATCATTTCATAAATTTTCATAGTTTTTCATATTTTTTCATGCTTCATAGACATAATTTTTCACAAAAATTCATAATTTTTCATAGAAATTTCCAATTTTTCATAGAAATTCATAATTTTTCATAGAAATTCATAATTTTTCATAGAAATTCATAATTTTTCATAGAAATTTCCAATTTTTCATAGAAATTCATAATTTTTCATAGAAATTCATAATTTTTCATAGAAATTCATAATTTTTCATAGAAATTCATAATTTTTCATAGAAATTCATAATTTTTCATAGAAATTTCCAATTTTTCATAGAAATTCATAATTTTTCATAGAAATTCATAATTTTTCATAGAAATTCATAATTTTTCATAGAAATTCATAATTTTTCATAGAAATTTCCAATTTTTCATAGAAATTCATAATTTTTCATAGAAATTCATAATTTTTCGAATTTTTCATAATTTTTCATAGTTTTTCATACTTTTTTTTCCACCAGGGTAATTAATTTTTTCCATATTTTTTCATACTTTATAGACAATTTTTCACAAAAATTCATAATTTTTCATAGGAAATAATTTTTTTTTCAGAAAATTTCATAAATTTTCATAGTAAATCATATTTTTTCAAAAAAAAAATTCACTTTCATAATTCATATTTTTTCATATTTTGTGAACATAGTTTTTCAGAAAAATTCTTAATTTTTCATAAAAAATATTTTTTTTTTCAGAAAATTTCATAAATTTCCATGATAAATCATATTTTTTCTTATGAAAAACTATGATATTTTATGAATTTACGTTTCATACATTTTCATTACGGTTTTTTTGGAATTTTTCAGTTTTTCATAAAATATATTTTTTTTTCAGAAAATTTCATAAATTTCCATGATAAATCATATTTTTTCTTATGAAAAACTATGATATTTTATGAATTTTCGTTTCATACATTTTCATTACGGTTTTTTTGGAATTTTTCATAGTTTTTCATAATTTTTCATAGAAATTCATAATTTTTCATAGAAAATAAGAGTCCAAAAAAAATTCACTTTTATAATTCATTTTTTCCATATTTTTTCATACTTTATAGACATAATTTTTCACAAAAATTCATAATTTTTCATAGGAAATAATTTTTTTTTCAGAAAATTTCATAAATTTTCACAGTAAATCATATTTTTTCAAAAAAAAAAATTCACTTTCATAATTCATATTTTTTCATATTTTGTGAACATAGTTTTTCAGAAAAATTCTTAATTTTTCATAAAAAATATTTTTTTTTTCAGAAAATTTCATAAATTTCCATGATAAATCATATTTTTTCTTATGAAAAACTATGATATTTTATGAATTTACGTTTCATACATTTTCAATTACGGTTTTTTTTGGAATTTTTCATAGTTTTTCATAATTTTTCATAATGTTTTTTTTCGTCAGGGATGTAAAAGTTAGGAACTTTTCACACATTAAGTTGTCTATAACCTATCATTTGCAATTTGAAAGTTTATACTTGAATTTTTGGACAGAGTATAGATAGATTTCAAAAGAACCATACCACATAATTGGGGATTTTCGAAGCGTTCAATTGTACATTTGACCTTTTTAATTTCACATTCAACCAGCAAACAAATCACTAAATTCAAGCGTACCAACCGAAATCTTGTAATCCTTTGATCCGTGAATATACTATACGAATGACTTATAGTAACCCTACAAAATCAGAGCATTTTATAGACAAATTAAATGTGGATGCTGCGTTAATCAATTATAGTCCTCCCAAATTTTTAGTGCATTTACATCGATATTACTTTTACATGATGTTTTTGTCAATCACTTTTCTATTATTTTTAGAATATTGTGTGACTGTAAATGTAAAATCCACAAAATATTCCCTTTTAAGTTATATAATATGCTTATCAAAAATCATAATCCGTTTTCATTTTATTACAGACCGACGAGGAGCAGTCGCAATTGAAAGATTCTGTTACACATTTGAAAACAGTGTTGAATACTTTACATCAATCATTAAAAGTAAGTACCTATACCACACATATTATTTATCCATTCTCGATTACGTAATAAATTGTGTGCCTTTAATTGAATGAAATTACGTAATCTGATTGATTCGATTTTTAAATAATGTTTTTCTTATCTGTTGTACAATACACAGGTATTCACGCGTAAAGTTTAATTAATTATTCGATAGATTTGTTGTTTTTTAATTGAATAACGTCCAAAGTTTGCAGCTTATTCGTCAATCAACATATTTTGCTTATAGTTTTGATAATTCATAGTTTTTGAATATTATTTCATTCATCGTACGTAGTCATCTACATCTCTCTCACTCTTTCTCGCTTTCTCCTCCATTGGAGGTTCGACAAAGAACCTAATAAACTTGTAGCACTGATTACAGAAAATATTGATTCTGATGTGCTGTTTTTGATCTTTTGTTTACTATCCACTCTCATTCACATGCCTCTTGTATTTTGTTTGGAATCACCACTAAGGGCCGGTCTTTTCACCTCCCAATAAAGTTCCCAATAGTTAAAGTCACCTTTAACTTATCGAGAAGATAAATGTTCCCAATAAAAAAAAGCGTCTTTTCAACCATTCTGAAGTTCTCGATAACTATCGGCCAGATAAATGTTTTTATTTATGGTTGGTATAACTGCTTAAGAGAAGGAGAATAAGGCAGAGTTGCCAGATTCAATAAGATATCTCTAGACATAATGAAGTTTAACATAGGGGGGAAGAGATTAAAACCCCTGTGAGAGTTAATCAACACAATTTTGGTAGAAAAAACGTTCAGATTTTTTTTCTTACGAGAAACTTTTCTCTCCAGTTGACAAAACTTCTTCTATTATATAAGTTAGGCATTGTATTATTCAATGGCTACAAAAAACTATTTAGATCTGGCACCCTTGAGGTAAATATGCGTTATACGATAAATTGAGACCAATTGGAAAGCTTGCTAAAGTCAGACATGCGCTGTGTTTCCATTGTTTGAACTGAATCGTTTAGGCCTGCGTTGATAATAAACTACCCTTATTTAGGGGTACAGTCGTACCCGACATTCATGTTATCAATTCTAGGTCTTTTTCTATATTTTTTTCGATCACGATTGATTATATAATTCAAATTAATTAAATCCCGATCTAACAAAACGTCCAGTTCAAACGCGTCCATTTTTTTTGTTTAAAGTAAGGTTATATTCTTCCCAATAACATGTTATAGGGAACTTGAACCAGCCGATAACTTATAGTTCACATTAAGCGGTTTATTGGTAGGTTGTTAGTTATTGAGAGGTGGAAAGACGGAATTTTGAGTTAAAGTGAACATTAAGTTATAGCGAACTTTATTGGGAGGTGAAAAGACCGGCCCTAAATTTTTTGAAGAGATAAAAATAAAATTGAAGAATAAATTATAGAAAACATAATTTATTTAACTTATACTTGTGTTTGTTATATTCTTATTATTAATTATTACATAGACAATTTACTATTAAAGTTCATATTTTTTTTTCTTGTAGATGTTTTTGCATGACTAGATACGTCATTATTTAACTCAACACGATAATAATTTAAATTATAACAATTTATGGCTTATTTACCCCCATTTTCTCCCTCCCCAAATTTATGTTTCTTCAATTTGTTTCGCTTGAAGTTCACGCAATTGATCCGAATCATCTTTGTCGTCTTCCGTTGTGTCAGCTTCTTGTTTCTCTTCATCTTTCTTTGGTTTACCTTTACGTTCCTTCTTCATCTTCTCTTCCATTTCTTGAAATTTCAATGCTAAATATCTACAAAATAAACAAATATGAAAGAAATAATTTAATTTGATTAATAAAAATTATTTACTTATCAACTAAAGGTCCACTATAATCTTCAGGGAATTTCGGTGAATATGGTAAAATATATTTATATAAACGTTCATTTAATACATATAATTGTGGTGTTGATGAACATTTAACATTATACCACCAATCACATGTTAATGCAACTTGACTAAATATCGTACCATTCGGACATAGAAATGATGCTTGACCACCATTCAAATCACAATAATGCCATACTTGACAATTTGTTTTTGTATCAGCAAAGAAACCCTTATAACGTTGTAATTTACAATTGAAATCTGTTTGGGGTATTGTTGATAAGGCAGGGTAATCAATACCAGGCCGACCAGGTGTACCACCATCAATTGTATTCGCTGGGAATTGTTGGATTATTGTTCCTGGTACAATTACATCTTTATTCTTATTATAAATATCATCAACAACAACAATTTCGGGTACTTTTGTTGTTGTTGTTGGTTGTTGTTGTTTCTTTAAATTATTCAAAATTTTCACTAAAGTCCTTATACTATTATCGATATTATCTGGTGTTAGGGTGTGCGGTAAAGCATTAGTGTCTTGTAATTGTTTTAAAATAACACTTAAAGTGTTCGTTTTAGTTGTTGGTAGATTTGTTGGTGTTGTTTGATAATAGATTTGTTCTTCTATTTCTTGTGGTTGTTGTTGTTGTATATACTTTTGTGCAACATAATTATTCTCAACAATAACTTGAGGCTTCACCACTTTCAGTGGTCGTGTTACAATCGATTTATCATCATCATCAATGATTATGATAGGTTTTTTAATGATTTTCTTATCATCACCACCACCACCAACAACAAATCGTTGTGGTGATAGATTCGTTTGATAGAAATCATAAATTATGTTCTCTTTATTTGGATGTGTTTTATAATAATAGTAATTATTATTATTATTATTTGTTAGATCAATTTGTGTAGGTGTATATGTGTGAAATATTGTTTTAATTAATGGTGATTGTGTTGGTGGTGTTGGTAGTGATGCTAATATTTTATAACGTTGATTTCCATAATTGTAAATTGGAATGTAATTTTGATTCTTTTGTTTTGGTTTTTGTTGTTGTGATTGTTGTATTAATTTTAATTGTGCTAATTTATCATAAATCACACTATAATTCGGTGGTGGTTCTTGTTGTTGTTGTCGTGTTGGTTGTTGTATCGTTTCATATTCATAATCGTAATATTTGTTTGTTTTCACCATGGGTATAAATGGTCCTGGTATTGCATTACTATCAAGAAACGGTGTAAATTGCCCATGATGATTTGTTGTTGTTAAATATTCATAATTTTGTTGTTGTGGTTGATAATTGTTTCGATAATAATTTATGTATGGTAAAAGACGTTTTTGTCTCTCATTTGATAATTTTGTTGTATTAAATGATGGCACCAATTGTTGCTCTTTATTATTATCATTATTGTTGTCTTTCATTTGTTTTTTTGCCATTTGTGCTATACGTGAACCTTCAGGTTTATCATGGTGAATGGTTGTGATTGCATCCAACATCTGTGGTAATACTGGAACAATTAATTTTCGTTTAATTAGGGCCGGTCTTTTCACCTCCCAATAAAGTTCGCTATAACTTAATGTTCACTTTAACTCAAAATTCCGTCTTTCCACCTCTCAATAACTAACAACCTACCAATAAACCGCTTAATGTGAACTATAAGTTATCGGGGCTGGTTCAAGTTCCCTATAACATGTTATTGGGAAGAATATAACCTTACTTTAAACAAAAAAAATGGACGCGTTTGAACTGGACGTTTTGTTAGATCGGGATTTAATTAATTTGAATTATATAATCAATCGTGATCGAAAAAAATATAGAAAAAGACCTAGAATTGATAACATGAATGTCGGGTACGACTGTACCCCTAAATAAGGGTAGTTTATTATCAACGCAGGCCTAAACGATTCAGTTCAAACAATGGAAACACAGCGCATGTCTGACTTTAGCAAGCTTTCCAATTGGTCTCAATTTATCGTATAACGCATATTTACCTCAAGGGTGCCAGATCTAAATAGTTTTTTGTAGCCATTGAATAATACAATGCCTAACTTATATAATAGAAGAAGTTTTGTCAACTGGAGAGAAAAGTTTCTCGTAAGAAAAAAAATCTGAACGTTTTTTCTACCAAAATTGTGTTGATTAACTCTCACAGGGGTTTTAATCTCCCCCCCCCCCCATGTTAAACTTCATTATGTCTAGAGATATCTTATTGAATCTGGCAACTCTGCCTTATTCTCCTTCTCTTAAGCAGTTATACCAACCATAAATAAAAACATTTATCTGGCCGATAGTTATCGAGAACTTCAGAATGGTTGAAAAGACGCTTTTTTTTATTGGGAACATTTATCTTCTCGATAAGTTAAAGGTGACTTTAACTATTGGAAACTTTATTGGGAGGTGAAAAGACCGCGGCCCTAAGAGTGTTTACTTTAAGTCCCATATTCCAGTTACGCGGCATGCCGCGCGCGGTTTTATTACCCCTGTCGCGCCTTGTCGCGCGCGCAGATTATAGTAATCCAACTGTGTTAACAAAGTAATCATGTCTAAGATACCAAAATAACGATATATCAGGGCCGCTGCTTCTTCAACTTACATTTAAATACTGAACTTGTCGCGTATTGTCGCGGGTAATAAAATCACTCGCGGCATGCCGCGTAAGTGGAATATGGGGCTTATAATTAACGAATTGCTATTAAAATTTATATGATTGAAGGTTAAAGTTAGACTGAATGTTGTATATAAAAAAATCCAACCAATTTCCGTATAAAAAAAGACTTGCAATTAATGATTATTAAATCGTTTTTATAAAGTTTCTACTTTTTGTTATTCAAAACATATCCAATAATGATACAAAACAAAATAAAAAAAGAAAACGACTTGATCTCAATTATGTATAGATACCCAACATATTTTTTACACGCACAATAATACATCTCTATCAACAGATAGTGTAAAAATAAATCGTGTAAAAAGATACGTTTCATATAGTCTCTTGCTCCACTTTCATAGCAAATCAATTACAATTTATAGTTTTGCATAGGAGACGACTTCCTGGCAAAGAATTTAAAATGTGTTCTATAGAGTGTGGTTTTGGGGAGCGTACAGATAAATAAAACGTAAAATTATTACAAGGTTGGTCCGTGATTAATAGAACAGAAATATTTTAACAAGTTATAAAATTCACTCCAAAAAATTGTGTTTTTTTTTTAAAATTTTTCACACTGATTATTATTGTTAAGAAATTATGAATGTTTCACTGAATAGTAGGCTCTGGTTATTATTTAATTACCTACATTTAATAGTAACTAATGCATCAAGAGCAACGAGCGTTATGAGGCAAATAACGCTCGCTCGAGGGTGTTATGCCCATAACGCTTATGTTGGTGTTCTTTTTTAATAATATTTCCGTTGACATCTGAAAAACTAAGGTTATGATCACATTCTTTAATGATTGCAAAAAAAGCTTGTTTATCATAGCAACGGGCCTTAACAGGGGGCTATTATTTTTCATAATGACATCGCAACGCCATAATGGCCCGTCGTTATATGTGTATAATATAATATAACTAATAGATTAAGCTTTACCAAAAATAGAAAGAAACTTAAAAAATAGAATTCCTTATCGGAAACACCCTGTATCTTTGTGAAATTACACTACTACCATATTTTAATGGTAAATAAGTCTTTTTGTTTTTTTTTTTTATGAAAAGATATACATCTTAGTGAAAGCTATTTAATTTCCTTATATTTATGCTTCATTGCATATTCTAGTTTTCCAATTATTACAAAATTAAAATTTTCACGTATCAAGATATTCAACTTTTAGAATAAGTGATGATTGTTTTTTCTTTTGTTTCCTTCAAAAATAGTGCAACCATTATTTGAAATGTGTGTTTAATTAATAACAAGTTATGTAATAATAATAATTTACGGTTTATACACCGGTTAATTTGATAAATCGTTCAACTGTCGAAATATTTATTGATAAAACCAATTCAATTATTGAAATTATTGTAATTTGAAAGCCATCACGATGATGATGGGAGGCTCATGAACTGTGAAGGACGAGACCACCACCGATATGGCTGTGGTGAAAGTGTATCGTTGCAAAAACAACACATAACAAAGACATTTTTTTTCTCTTTTGTAAATTCTAACGCTTTATCTATAGCCCCCTGTATTTTGATAAGAGAAAGTCGTTGAGAAGATTTCAGTAAAAGGAGATAAAAAAAATATATAATGATGCGTGGCATAGATTTAGATGAAATAAATCGTAGCAATTGTCGCCGCCGCCGCTTGTTTATTATTAGAAATTTTTCAAACGACACCTGGATTTGTTGGTATAATTTGGTTTTAATCGAATCCAGTAACCACGTAGTTTAGAAATTTTGGTTTAATTCTATTTAGATTATACATATATGTATATGTAATTGCAAAAGGTCCACTAATTATTGATTTTATGTCCGTTACATTAGTTTAAATTAATTCAGTGTTGTTGTTAATACTTTTTTTTTTGCTCCTCAAATACAGAATCAATTAAGAATTGTGAGAACTCTACCACCACCACCACCCGTTACCATAAAATACAAAATACAGATTAATTATAGTTGAAAATTAAATAAAATTAGTTGGGAATTTTTCCCGAAACAATCGTTGAAATTTTAATGATGCAACTTTTTACATCTAATATTTTGTTTTCGTTAGTTGGTTGATTATTAAATTAACGTCTAGTTAGAATTGTTTGAATAATTTCCATTTTAGATAATATGAGAGAAACTCTGCTATTTTCCATTATGTGTGTGTGTGTGCAAAATATATACCTCTACTGATCGTTATTGTAAACTTCATATTAATGTCGTACCGGTTAATTATGAATTATGTTTGAGATGTAGTTTCTATATTAAACAATCATCTTTATTTAGTTTCCTTCTACCATATAGTATGTATGTTATAGATAACAAATATTTGTCTTGAATTAGAAATTTTCAATGAAAGTTTTTTTTTTTGATTAATGAAAAAGTCATTGTTTATTGTTTTACTGAAATTCCTGGAAACGACACGAAATAGGAATTGTTTGTGGTTCCTCATTGTTGTTTCACTTGACAGCACATAGCAATTTATAAGTTTAATAATAATTATTTACTTGATAACGGGCAATTATGGCGTTTGTTGCGATGGCGTTATGAACAATAATAGCCCGCTGTTAAGGCGTGTTGCTATGATAAACAACTTTTTTGCTGTCACTAAAAATGTGATCATATTTTCAGATGTCAAATAAAAAAAACAAAAATAGAGTTAAATTGCTTCTTTTACTTATGGCATAAACTCATGAATGCACTACGGGCATTATTGGCATAAT
The DNA here is from genome assembly GCA_021725515.1 of Epicauta chinensis. Lineage (NCBI taxonomy): Eukaryota > Metazoa > Arthropoda > Insecta > Coleoptera > Meloidae > Epicauta > Epicauta chinensis. Next base: position 170,070 of record JAEDXX010000040.1, read on the forward strand.
GCCCTTGATATATTAATTACTATTTGTAGCCTAATTTTTATCCTTTTCAGTTTATAGGTTAATTTCTTATGTTTTTAGATAAGATTTAGAAAGGCACAAAGCTTGCCTTAATGTCTACAGACAAATCCATTTATTATGTCTTCTTTTGTGACGAAAGTTTGAAAGAAATCCTTAAGACACCATTTTTTTTGTCAAAATTATTAAGCACAAACTTTGAAACAATTTCGGTTTGGGTCATTTTTTACTACTCAATGAATTAATGAATTCGATAAAGTTTTGAGGACTTCTGTTGATTTTAGAAAAAGGTGCCATTGAGTTTTTGTTAGTTAAGTTAAAACATTCCTTGGCCTTCACATGTTAAAAAACAAAATTCCAATTAAAGTCACAGCAGCAGGAAGGACAAGAAAACACGGAAACAATATGATGCATTTTTTTTGTTGATGTTGTTTTATTTTTGTGTGCAACTGCACTTAATTCGCTTCCTCAATGGAAAGTAGGTGATGGATTTGTGTAATTGAAAGTTGTATCTAATAAAACACACAACAACAACAACAAAAAAAGGTCGCCTACAATCAATTTCATAGCATATTGGAATATTCTGTTATAATAATTATGGGCATTATGCCCATAACGCCCTTGATACATTTGTGAATTTATGTGACATACGTAAAAGAAGCAATTTAACTTTATTTTTTGGTCTTTGACACCTGAAATGATTGCTTGTCATAGCAATATGCCTTAATAGCAGCGGGCCGTTATTTTCTCATAACGACATAGCAACGTCATAATGGCCCGTCGTCAAGTAAACAATTTGAAAATTCCTATTGGAAACCTTACATAAGTATTTTCTATTCTTTATATGTAAATACAATCAATTGAATTTATCCCAATATACGTGTAGATTTGGGATGATATAACTTTAATTTAATTAAAGCAAAACAACCCGCACTGTTGATTATTTGTTTGTTGTTTTTCTTGTTGTTGGAGTATGTTTTGTTAGAAATACACGATTGATTATTATGTTTATGGATAGGATTTAATTATATGTTTTGATTCGTGTTTTCATGTACATCCGTCGGATGCTGCCTGCTGCATTTGCACTGATCTGGTCTCATTTTGTCACACATAAATAAAATAGAGCACTCTAGATAGATATTTTTTTATTGTTTTTTTGTTCATTCCATTTTTTTTTTACATTTCTTATTTGATTACTAACGAAATTAACAAATAGTTTGACAATTTTTTTCGCCCCAATGTCACGTTTTAATTTCGTAAATCTGTGGAAATGTCCGATTCAAAGAAAGACAATTACTTTAGTTGCAAGGTTAAATAATATCGTTTCTAATTATTATGCGTAATTTAATTAATTGGCCAATTGATGCAATTATCTATCTCACTTGAGAGATTATTAAATTTCGAAAAAATTATATGCAATCGATAATAATCTAATAACAATCAAGTCTTTGTCTTGTGTTTTACTCTGGGAAATTTGCAAAATAATTGAACAATTTTGTATTACAATTTACAACATTATTTCTTCAATTGTATATATGTGTGTGTGTGAACCAAATTGTTATTTATTCAAATTTCAATCGACTATTGGCAAATATTTGATGCTTAAATGACCATTTATTTTATTCTAATTTGTTGTTGTACTATTTATCCAACCATGTATTTATTGTCCGTTTTTTGTTTGTTTGTTGGGATTGTTTATTCGTCGCCCCCAAAAAAAAAGTGGTAAGTTTTGAATAAAATTTGCGTACATTGCAAAGAGTATTTAATTGTTCAACGAACTGTTAATTTTCCAGTTTATTATTTTACATGTGGAAAAAGTTTGCAATCAAATTTTATCCAAAATACGATTAAAATTTACAATTTATTGAAAAACAACAACTCACCTATAAATATTGGAAATAATACGATTAATAAAATATTATTCGAGGACATTTTAATAATCACTGTGGCACATGTTCTCTCAAACTAAACTAAACGAATTGTCGATATTTAACTAAAAAAACAAACAAACAACACACTCTTTTACTCAATACGAGACAATTCCCATATATTTTGAAAGTTTTCTTATTATTGGTGTTGTTGATTTAGAGTATATAACAGCAAAATATATAGAAAGAGAATGAAGTTAAAAGTCCCCCCACACAATATATAGTATACAAATATACATGGTGTTGTCTTTGAGGAGTGAAAATATCGGGCAATGTCAGTGACGATCAGTTTTCTTATTATTATGACGAAGAATATTGTTGCCTTGTAAAGGACGTTCATTTTTATAAAAGGAAATAGCAAATTGTTATCTAATTCTAGTAAATATAACGAGATTTCTTTTTTCTTTTTTTGATTTTGTTTAAATTAATTGAAATTCCAAAGAATTACTTGATGGTGATTTGTTAATCAAACACCTCGATGTGTTCATTTACCATTGATGTAATCACACATACCTATGTTATGGTTATAATTTTTTTTGATGAAACTGTTTGCGTTTCTTTTTGTTGTCCGTGTGTTTGGATTATTTTAATTAATTTTGTTTCTTAGAAGATTGCCGTGAAATTCTTCGCTTTGCAGATGTTTCCCGATTATTATCAATCGATGATATTTACACTTTTACTACTACCATAAAATGTCGATTTAATATAATTAATTATTAATAGTTAACCTCTCAAATTGACTCTTTTAAAGTATGCCAAATTGGTGCGTCAGTCGATTTGTCGATGAGTTGGAGAATATAACATAATATGTAGGGCATCAAGCTTTTCACTTTTAATGTTGGTAACGAAATTTCGTTTGTTTTTCTAGAAAATTTGCTTACAAACACAGATTACAACAAAAAAACATTTCAAACTGGAAACATTGTTTTCTATTGCGTCAAAATATTGGTTTTGATCTGATTTTGTAGAAGAAAACAAGAAATCAAAATTGACTTTCTTAATTTACGTAATTAATTGGTAACATTGAATTTTTTTGCGTTTTTTTTTGAATGCTTTTTGATAAGAACGCTTTATTTTTATTCAAGTTGCGAGAAAAAGTAGTAAGTTTTTTTTTTTGTTTTGGCAATCTTTGGAGACTCGATTTGCGGAGTAGCTTCATCTCCAATTTTCTAATTTAGGGCCGGTCTTTTCACCTCCCAATAAAGTTCCCAATAGTTAAAGTCACCTTTAACTTATCGAGAAGATAAATGTTCCCAATAAAAAAAAGCGTCTTTTCAACCATTCTGAAGTTCTCGATAACTATCGGCCAGATAAATGTTTTTATTTATGGTTGGTATAACTGCTTAAGAGAAGGAGAATAAGGCAGAGTTGCCAGATTCAATAAGATATCTCTAGACATAATGAAGTTTAACATGGGGGGAAGAGATTAAAACCCCTGTGAGAGTTAATCAACACAATTTTGGTAGAAAAAACGTTCAGATTTTTTTTCTTACGAGAAACTTTTCTCTCCAGTTGACAAAACTTCTTCTATTATATAAGTTAGGCATTGTATTATTCAATGGCTACAAAAAACTATTTAGATCTGGCACCCTTGAGGTAAATATGCGTTATACGATAAATTGAGACCAATTGGAAAGCTTGCTAAAGTCAGACATGCGCTGTGTTTCCATTGTTTGAACTGAATCGTTTAGGCCTGCGTTGATAATAAACTACCCTTATTTAGGGGTACAGTCGTACCCGACATTCATGTTATCAATTCTAGGTCTTTTTCTATATTTTTTTCGATCACGATTGATTATATAATTCAAATTAATTAAATCCCGATCTAACAAAACGTCCAGTTCAAACGCGTCCATTTTTTTTGTTTAAAGTAAGGTTATATTCTTCCCAATAACATGTTATAGGGAACTTGAACCAGCCGATAACTTATAGTTCACATTAAGCGGTTTATTGGTAGGTTGTTAGTTATTGAGAGGTGGAAAGACGGAATTTTGAGTTAAAGTGAACATTAAGTTATAGCGAACTTTATTGGGAGGTGAAAAGATGTTAAAGAAATTGTGGGCAAGTTAGCAACAGGACTTGTCCACGTTCCAGGTTTAATTAAAATGTTTGGACTATATCGTATTGTGTAGGGCATCAAGTTTAAAACGAACTGCTAAAAGATATCGAACAAAATCTAAAATCAGATCATTAAAGTTGTAAAACGACGACCACTGTACTCTTGCAAATCTATCACGTTTTAACCATTATTGGAAAGTTTTGTTGATTTTCAACAATTTTCACCAATAATCGTTGTTGTCTTTTTTTGGAATTTCTATCCAAAGATTTTTGTTTATTTTTTCTTTCTACTTGTTTAGTTGATGTGAAAATTCTGCTCTATTAATAAATAATTAGAAAGTACCGATTCTATTGCATATTCTTGTATTTATTCTATGAAATAATAAATAATTTTGGCGAATTTCCCAATATTTTGCAATAAAATTATTATTTATATTGTAGGTATATGAAAGTTGCGATTTTTTTTCCAAACTAAAAAAAAAACAAAGAGAATAGCAAGGGAAATCAAATTCCGAACATTACTTGTAGTAATCAATGTTGAACACGGACGCAAAGCTTTACGTAATCAACACACACACATACACAGTTGAATTAGATGTTTAATTATAAAAGTAAATTTAGTTTTACACAGTTTAAGATTATTGGAAAACGCAGCAATCGAATTGCAAAACGAGCAATGTTCTTTTTTTTCTCTTGTTTTTATAAGGAACTGTTTTCCAAGGATGAATTACAAACGATTTTTACACCGGTTCTGTATTGATTTTAATGGAATTTTCTGATAAGTAATGAAGAAATCCAAAATTACATCCGATAGAAATAAATGCGCAATTGACCGAGTTTATTTTCAAACAAAACTAAAAAAATCTTAATATATTAGAAATAACAGGACTGAAATAAAGACTTTCTCTTTGTTGAAATAAACCATAAAGCCTCTTTTATCTTCTCAGTTATAGATCTATTGATATATCAGAGAATCACGTGACTTACGTATTTGTTTAGTGTTTTGTTTTTTCTCTTTTTTACGTTATAAACAACGATGCCTGTAAATGGATTTCGTATGTTTCTGATTGGACGGAAAAACTATTTTTTTATGGAAAAAAAAACAAAACTAGAAATCGAATTACTAGCGTGAATCAATCAAAATAGAGTTATGTTATAGCCTGGTATATTTGTCACGTGCTTTGAATATAATTATCATCCCCTAATAACAATGGCATGATAATTATGATGTTGTATATATATTCTATAGATGAATTCGATTCTAGATTTTCTATAATTTCCCTAGAGTTATCAAGTTTTGATATCCACTACTAGTTGTGCATCTAAAATCATATTTGTTTGTTTGTTAGATTATAAACATAAAATCTAATTATTATATGTAAAAATTTTTACTGCATTTCCAACATTATTTTTGGCTTTAATCACAAGTAGCTTTCATTTTTTTTTCGGTGTTTATTTATTTTGATCACAACATGATGATGATGAGATTATGATTGAAGTAGTTTCATGCTCAATTCTAAATTGTTCCAGTTCTGTTTTTGTATAAACTTTCACCCAAAAAACAATGAATTTTTTTTATCTTTCCAAAACAATAATAAATTAACAATATTTAATTTGAATAATAATAGAATACAGTTGTACAGTTGTGGTCATGAAATTCTAAACAGACATCTGTTGTTGAATAGTTTCACTTGATTGTCTTTAATTGAATGTTTATGGAAAGAATTACTAAATTCCTTTCAAATATTTGAGATGGGCACAAAAAAAATATGTTATTTCTGTTCTTTTAATAAATTTAACGCATTGAATGTTGTACGTTCACTCTCTTCTTTCTATTTTATCATTGACTTTGATTAATCCTTCTAAAATACATTTATGTTTATCTCACTTTTTGTATAAAATATTTTACGTAATCAATTAAAGTAATTCGTTCGACTATAATCACAAAAATTACAATCGTAAATATATTTTTTTTAAATTTTGGATATATTTTGAATAATAATAAAAAGTCTAAACTGTTTTTTTTCTTCTTGCAAAAACGATCTAATCGTGCAGAAAATGGCTACAATCTGAATGTAACCTTCAATCACAATGAACTTTATTAGCACGATTCCTTTTTGAAAGTCATCCAAGTTTAGAATGTTTGTAATCTGAAGTTTTTTTAAAAAAATATATGTGTATGTGAAATTCTTTAAAAATGTTGTAATATTCAAATGAAAACTTGTCAGACTATTAATTGACATCCAACAATAGAATCGTATTTTTCTTTTCTGTAGCACTATTGTTGCGTAATTGTTCTGAAAATGTGAATTTTTTCTTGGTTAAGACCTAAAAAAAAAACATTCGAAAACGTGTTGATTTCATTCACATTATGACAATTAACACGTTGACGCTGGATGTTGTTGTAAGCGATAATCTTTTAATTGTTGTACCTATGATATGGTGTTCTTTTGGGCTTTCAGATTCAAAATCTGCCACTCCTAGATTTCTCAAAATATCTTACAATTAGAAGAAGGTTGTTGAATATTTGAATCATCACCATCTTCAAGTATACATACCATAATTTTATTGTGTGTGTGATTAAAGGGATCTTTTGCAATTTCTGAAATCGTGTTGAATGAATCGTCTTGTATAAATGTCAGTCTTTAGGTGTGTGGAGAGCTATCTCTCGTCGAATTCGTGTCATATCCGCTAACAGAAAACACCAAAAAGTGGTGTAACACTTCAAAATCTATACATTTTCAGCAATTTTCAAACAGTGCTATACAGAAATCTTCCATTTTCCAGCCGTGTTGTAAACATTTTCAAACTTTATTTTTCGTTCCAATTGTTATTAAAATAGGCGTGATAAAACAGTTTTTTTTCTATTTTGCGTCAATAATAGCGCTATTATTAAACTCGCTACTGTATCGAAATGTGCTCATTTCGATACTAGTGCTGAAAAGTAAAATGTAGGAATTTTTGTTTCCACTAGGTTGGTAACATTTTCATTGATTTTGACAACTGTCAAAAATCATAAAAACAAGATACTTAATATACCGTTTTTCGTACTGATCTTTGGATTTATCGGGTAGTAAATTGTTTCCTGCATTTTCAGCAATTTCCCTTATTTCAGGTGGAGTACATGAAAATTCTTCACTCATTGTTAAATAAGCACTTTGGCGAAAAAAACAATTAACTAAGAGTGTAGAATAAAACAATTGAAGTTTCCTAGCTGAATGTTCAATTGTTTTTTTTTTTAGTAACACCAACTCCCTAAATATCAAATCTCGCAATCTTTTTGAAAAAACGGCCAGAAGTCGATATTGCAACTCGTCCTTTAGAAAACTCGCGGCTCCAAAACTTGGACTCGTGCTATAATAGGCGACTTCTGACACTTGTTCTTTAATATACCTTTTTCATAGAAATTTCCAACTTTTCATAGAAATTTCCAATTTTTCATAGAAATTCATAATTTTTCATAGAAATTTCCAATTTTTCATAGAAATTCATAATTTTTCATAGAAATTTCCAATTTTTCATAGAAATTCATAATTTTTCATAGAAATTCATAATTTTTCGAATTTTCCATATTTTTTCATACTTTATAGACAATTTTTCACAAAAATTCATAATTTTTCATAGGAAATAATTTTTTTTTCAGAAAATTTCATAATTTTTCATAGTAAATCATATTTTTTCAAAAAAAAAATTCACTTTCATAATTCATATTTTTTCAATTTTGTGAACATAGTTTTTCAGAAAAATTCTTAATTTTTCATAAAATATTTTTTTTCAGAAAAATTCATAAATTTCCATGATAGAACATATTTTTTCTTATGAAAAACTATCATATTTTATGAATTTTCGTTTCATACATTTTCATTACGGTTTTTTAGTAACACCAACTCCCACCAATTTCCCTAAATATCAAATCTCGCAATTTTTTTTTGTAAAAAAGGGCACAAAATAGAAAAAATAGTATAAAAAACTCGTCCTTTAGAAAACTCGCGGCTCCAAAACTTGGACTCGTGCTATAATAGGCGACTTCTGACACTTGTTCTTTAATATACCATTTTTTAAAATACGGCGTTTTCAGAGGGTGCTGGAAAGTATCTAGAAACCCTGTCAAAAAAAAAGTTGTACACGAATTTACCAAATCTATCGGTTTGCACGAGATGCATCGTTTAACACTCTCTCTAAATTCATTAAATTTGAAATCTTCCAATTATAATTCAAATTGTTACTAATTTTACGCCTCTAGTGCGCGCTCTATTTAAATACTTTTCCTTTTTCAATCACATAAAATTATCTGTAATAAACGTGGAATTATTGTCCGATTTGATAAATAGAAAATGTCCATTAAATAAACAGCAAAATAACCATCAAACTTTCAACTGTTTTTTTTTTACAAATTTTTATTTAGTAATATCATTTGATTTAAATTACAAGTTTGATTTAACCACACATCGATAGAGACAGAGAGAGATTAGTTATTAGTAAATCGTCTATTTTGAGTTTTAATATTATAAATTAGTTATAAAACTAATGGAAATTTGTTTGTGTGTGTGTGTGTGGGGAAAAGCAATAGCAATTTCTACTACTACTTCCGTAAACGGATATATTCACACAGTAGATTTCTACACGCACACAGTATATTTAGAGGATTTCTGTTGTTGATCGTTAATTACAAAATCCAAATAGATCAAGTTTGAAACACGAGTAGTAGTTTATCTCATTTAATTGTTAGTTAGGAAATTCGTCCCCACAAGGATAACCTTATTTTTGTATTTTGTATACAAGGTGTTCCATCATAATATGACCTACATAGAGAGTTTGCTCTTGTATATTCCCCAAAAATTCATTTTATTGTTATAAAGTATGAATTAAGGAGGTATAGGACGTACAGTCAATGTAAATAGTTTTGTCTCTATGGCGATATATATATACCGATAAACTAATTCAACTAGGTACATAAGAAGAAGAGATAGAACAATTGTGTGGTCACAGTAGGCGGAGTTTTTTATGTTTATTATTTGGATTTTTGCGAGAAATTAGACTTGTTTTTTTTTTTTTAATAAATATTGATTGAAATTTGATTCTGAAAAGTCTCATTATAAGTACGACAAAGACAACACTTGTTTGTTGATATTGCTGTCTTAACAATATTGGGCGTCTAACTAAATAATAAACATAAAAAAACTCCTCCGATTCGACCTACTCTGACCACACAATTGTTCTAACGTATACTGTGAATAGGAGGAGACTTCCTCCCCGCTCTTCTTCTTATGTACCTAGTTCAATCAGTTTACCGGTATATAGCTATACAGTACGTGACATAAAATCCATTCTTTTTTATCGAGACTGTACTTGTTGCCATGACAACTCACATGAACACAACACATACGCACTATAATGACAATTTTTTAATGTTTTAGGTTCTCAAAAATTAAATATTGTTAAAAATAAGTATCCTTGGGATAATTTTTCTTTTTCAAAATAGATTCGGCATTATTTTCTTTACATATATGTTAGTTTTTTAGAATTGAGTCATCATTTTTTTCATACATTAAAATGCTGAAATGTAGGTACGCGTGGCCGCTTTTGTATTGTTATAATGTTAATTTTTGACATTTTTTTATAAGAAAACTACGTACCCCAGATCGCTGAAAATTTCAGATAATATGTATGGTGTATATTTTTATTGATCCTGAAAATTTCAACATTTTCGTTTAGGTCCTGTACCTCCTTAAGTCGGCTTTTATCCTAAAAACACTAGTAACGGAATATTCTGACAGAACACACCCTGTATATCAATGTTGTTGTTTGTTATTGTTTATTTCAGAATCTCTCTAAGTTTTTTTTTTTGTACATAAATAACAATAAAAATGTATTTTCAAAAAAAAATGTCACTAAAAAACCCGATCGATGCATTATAAATTCATTGATGAATATTGAAACAAATCTACAATTATTCAGTTCTGTATTTGTATTGAATAATCAAATAGTTACGATAGAAATTTAAATTACATCCAACGGCAACTTACGAATATATTTATTAAAAAAAAAATTATTAAAAAATAGAATTTATCACATTTTTTTACTTTCTTTGATCGTTAAATATCTCTTCCAATAATTGTTTGGTGATTGTTCGATGTGGACGTGTCGGATCCAATTTCGGCCTACCATACAATCTACTATTAATTGCATACAATCTATATATATTAATTTAAGAAAACAATTATTATTAATAAAATTTCGTTTATAATTGTGCTTGAAAATTACTCACTTGGCACTTAAGTCACAACGTACATTAAACCACCAATCACAAACAAATACGATTTGACTGAATTGTGTACCATTTGGACATAAGAATGTTGTTTGTCTACCATCCAAATCACAATAATGCCATGTTTGACAGCGTGTCTCTTCATCAGCATAAAATCCAGGATATTGTTGTTCATCACAATAGAAATTTGTGTATGGCACAATACCAAGTATCGGATAATCGGTACCAGGTCGTCCTTTAAAAATTAACAAAATAACAATTGATTGTAATGGAAATTATTACAGTTAATAATGTCAATGTAAATTGTACATAAATTTAAATAATTTTATTTGCTATTTTCTTGTTTAACTGCAATTTGTGATAAATCATTAAAAAAAAAATCACCAAAGGGTTCCTAAATTTAAGTTGGTACCCTTGAATATAGGGATATTTTTAGGGATTTCATCTGTCAAATCTAGTAACTATTTGTTCGATGAATTCTCACTTTACCTATGCTAATTGCTATTCGATTTTGTTCAAACAACTAGCAATTGTTTTTTGTTTCATTCGTAAAAAATCCAAATTGCATGTGTCTCGTCTTTGATTACTTCAAAATGTTTGCTACTCTCAGCAATGGCGACCATTTTATTTAACAAAATATTCACAAATTAATGAATTGGAAGCAGTTGTGTCAAAAATGGAATTTTTATTTATAGTGGATTCAGAAACCAAAGGATTACTAGATTTGAGAGACTTTGATGTTAAACAAAGTACGCGTAATGTCAGTCTAGAGAAAGATACAAATATGTAAACAAAGAGATCACTAGATTCAAGTGTACCAACCGAAATTTAGTAACTCTTTGATCGGTGTAGTGTTTTAAAGATTTAAAGAGCAGTGATTCTCAACCTGTTTTTTTTGTTGTGGTACAAATTTCAAAATATGGCGGCACATTAAGTGCTCCATTACCATGGAGAATTATTAAACCAACATTTTAATAGTTGTATTGGAACAAGAATCTTTTTTTTTTCTCCTATACTACGTGCATCTTATGGTAAAGCAAAAATTTCTAAATTCTATTCACGACATCTCCACATTAGGAAATCTAGACTTAAGAGAGTTGCTCTGTAGCTCATTTATTACTACGCTTACATATTGTTTCTTAGAATTTTGATTTGTACTCCAAAATTGATTATGTAAAATGACTTCTTAGATGTTTTGAATGAAACGTGGCGCTACCATTTATGTTAATCGACCCATAATTATTAACAATTTTTTTTTAATACCTGGAATTGATTTGCCTAATTCTAAATATTCAATAACTGATGGATTTATGAAACCAGGTGGGACATATTTCGTATTTAACAAATTGTTGCGCTCATTCAAATCACTGTTAACATCATTATCTGGCTCGCCGTCATCATTGGCGGCGGCGACTTGATGTTGTAATGGTTCTTGTGATGGTGCTCTGGGCCGTTTCACTCTTGTCTTCTGCTCGAAACCATCTAGAAAAGCACATAAATAAATACATTTTTTTTAGCTACAAGGGCCTTACTATTGTTGCAAATTATTTATAGACGGGCACAAAAACAAAAACGTGATGCAATAGGAATTTTCCGAAAACTACAAATTGCAAACTCATATGTGAAAGTGTTTACATATATACACCTCATCTATTTTTTTTCCGAATAAGTCAACTTGATATGAAAGTAATTAAAGTCGTGTTGGCTACATAAAAATAGACTGCATTTTGTAAGTAATTTTATGTTGGTCTCTCATTATTTTCAAAAAAGAAAAGAGTTGTACCTTGGAGGCTTACTTTGGGAATTGATTGTATTCTTCTCTCTCAATGCAGTTCAAGGTAAACGACAAATGAATTTTTGCCAGTTTAGAGGTCCATATGTATTTTTATTGTATAATTATTAATAAACAAGATTTTTCTAAATAATTATCATTATCTGCTGGATATGGGTGGGAAACAAAAAAATAGGAAACCTTCATTGATATATTACAAGTCTGTACTATTGACACAATTTAATTTAATTTATATATATATTTTTTTGTTGCTATTAATTTGTTTATTTCAACATTCTAGTTTAGAATTTTCACAATTATGAAATATCGGAAAATCGCACAACAATAGTTGATAGATAATGAAATACGTAGACACCTACTGAATTAATTAATTTTAACCGGCACTGAATAATAATCACACCACTATTATTGGTTAATTACAATTGTTTTGAGTTGTTTTAATTCAAAAATTGTGGGCATTTCTTAATTGTAAAAAAAATAAAAATAAATGAAGGATGATTTGTCTCGATGTATTGAAAGTAATGAGAATAGGCTGAAAAAGATATATATTATTCAGATAAGTTTCCTGAAGTGTGTGAAAAAATTAGAAATTTTTTTACAATACCGTTTAAAAGTTATAACATTTTTTAGTTATTGCAAATTTACACGTACTTAAATGGAAAATGCACCATACGGCCAAATCACGTTAAAAAATAGTAGTGAAGGTATAATTAGAAAAAATTGTAAATTTCTAAAACAATAGATTAAATATTCAAGAAGCATATAAGCAATTAATATTAACTGGTTTTAATATTATTTATTGAGAAAAATAATAAATATGAGTGACATGTATGATATTATGAATGGGTTGTGTGATTCACTAAAGAAACGTGGCAACCTCGCAACATATATAAATATAAAAGAGTACAAGTTGAATAGAGACAGGTACACGCATACTATTCCCTTCTAACATTAGAGAATATGACAAATACCAACTGCTAAGGTTTTGCGGTGTTGTCACGCTATACCGAATAAAAATAAAATTGATTTTAATTAATTATTCTAAATTAAATAAAATTTATAACTTTTGAGAGTATATATCTGGTTTCTAATTTTTTTTTAAGTATAATAAGATACTTTGTATTTATGATTTCTGGTATAAAAATTAATATATTTTATTTTTTCAAAGTTTAATTCGAGGTACACTCATAGACAAAAGTTTTTCATATGATCCTAAACAATAATTGGAAATTGCATTTAAAATTGAATTAAATTTAAACAATTTTTGATTGTATTAGAAATGTGATATAAAAAATAAACATGTGAAAAAAAAATATTTCATATAAATACTTTATTTTGAAAGATATTGAAAGACATTGCATTTAGTCAACATCGGTATGTGTTATTTGTGATTATTATGAAATATCTTCTCATATTAGTGATGCTTTATAAATGTTCTTCTTAAATCGACTAATCAATCAAATACATAAACAAATCAAATTAAATTAGAATTTTCGTGCGGAAGTCTTATTGATGATGATGAAAGTATAAAATTGAGTCTAGCATCAAAATTGCGTAATACACATCTATCGCAGTTTATGTGTGTGTAGCACACATACAAATAAAAATGTTGTAATAAAATCATTGCATTTTAATAATGAGAGACTTTCACGTTATTGTTATGTTTGATTATTCATTTTTTTTTTACTTAAGAAAACTAAATGTTAAAAGATTATAAATTTTTTTTGTCTACTCACCAATGATAAGTAAATATCCTAAAATTACTATCACAGCAAATCGAATATTATATGATAGATAATAATTCATTTCTGGATTATTGTTTTGTTTTTGTTTTGTTATTTATTATTATTATTATTTGTTTTTTTAGAAAGTTGATATGCGATTATTATTATTATTATTATTGTATCGACATCTCGCGAACGACTGTCTTGTTTGGTTTGGTTGTTTGTTTGAATGTTTGTCTTCTCCGTTCTTTTCGGTATCCCCCATTTTAAAGCATGAATAGACGACATCCTTCAATTATAAATTTATATTAAAAATTATTCGTTTTTTTGTTGTTGTTGTCTGCGTTTCTTTAAAGAATTGCACTCTAAAATAGCAACTTTAGTTTTAGTAGAATATTAAGGAGTGCCTTAACTTCTTTACGATTCGTTTTTTGTTTTTTGACAGAAAGTGGGATTTTCACAGCTTGTCGTTTAATCGATTTTTTTTTCTCCGATAGTTGCTTGTCAGATCGTCATCAAAACTGTTCTTGTAGAATATATTGGAATAATTCAGGCTCATAACAACGAACAATTTTTGCGCTACTTATGAATAACTTTTGGAGTAATCTTTAATGTTGTGTGGGGGCAAGTGAAAGAAAGAAGATAGTACCGTGTTATAATACTTTTTTTAAACAACACTATATTTGTCAAAGAAAATGTTGAAATTACATCTCAAAGTTTGGATCCGGGTAGGGTCTGTTTTCGTGGTGGTAAATCACAAAAATTGCATTTATAATAGTAATTAATGTATCAAGGGCGTTATGCTCTTAACGCCCGTGGTGTATTAATGAGTTTATGCCATAAGTAAAAGAAGCAATTCAACTTTACATTTTTAATGACAGCAAAAAAGTTGTTTATCATAGCAACGGACTATTATTTTTCATAACGCCATCGCAACGCCATAATTGTTGCCCGTTGTCAAGTAAACAATTATTATTTGCTTATTAATGCGATTGTTTTGATATCCAGTAATGGTTCAATAATAATAATATAATAATGTGTCAAAACACAAAAATGCTTCTTTTGTTGTTGTTTTTTGTTGCAGAAATTGAATGAAATCCAAACGGCCGATTATACAGATTTAAAAAGAGAAATTAAAAAATACTTCATTGAATATCATGGAAAATTACATTTAATTGAAAAACAACTTTATGATCAATTGAATCATTTAAATACAAAAAATAATGAGAATAATGACGATGATAATAGTAGTAGTAGTAATAATGGGGATGGTAATGATATTGATCGTATGGAAATACAACAAACTATCAATCGTATTAATCGTATTTTATCAATTTATAAATCATTAAAATCAACAAAAACAAAAAAATCATTTAATATTAAAGGATTATTGAAAGAAGTTCAAAATTTAAAGAATATTCCATGTCAATTAGTTGTACAAGATGGTGAAGACAATAACGAACAACCTGTACAGTAAGTTTTTTGTTTTTTTTTTATATAGTAATATTTACATTTGAGACCGCCGAGTGCCAGATGGTAGTGCTACTGTTGTCCCACCACCTTCCCTTATCATTCCAGAGAAACTTCATAGAGTCCTGGGACTTTGCCCATTTCCCCCTCTTTCGTCATTCCCTTCTGTTCGATGGCATTAAACCTACTTTCGACGGTCTTGAAAATGTTTGTATATTTAGAAAAAAACAACACTAAACGCAATAATTTTTAATAATTTTTTATAGGTTTGTAGCCAATAACGATTTAGAACAGTTAGAATCGAAATTTCGAATTAGCCAATTAAATTCAACAAATTATCAATTAATTCCATATGAATCTCAAGATCGATCATCAACTACATTATCATCATCATCGAATAATGATGATCAACAACAACAACAACAAAACCTATTAACAGCAGAAGAAGAAGGTTGTGAGAATGATTTAACAACACAAAATGATCAGGAAGTATCCTATGAAATGGAAGAATGTTTAACTGATGTTGTCCATGATGAATTACAAGAACTTCAGTTACAACAATCACCTGAAAAAAATAGAGGTATTTTTCTTTGTTATTAATTAAGGAGAAGTTTGTTCAAATTCATTTGTCTTGTTTGTCAACCAGTGCCGGCCCCTAGCCCCTTTTACGTATGCGCCCCTCTACAGAAAGATAACGAAAAGTGTCATCATAAAAGATTTCGTGTTAGTAGTATATTAAAGAACAAGTGTCAGAAGTCGCCTATTATTGCACGAGTCCAAGTTTTGGAGCCGCGAGATTTCTAAAGGACGAGTACAATATACGACTTCTGACACGTGTTTTTTAAACTATTTTGCCTATTTTGTGCCCTTTTTTTTAAAAAAAAATTGCGAGATTTGATATTTAAGGAAATTGGTGGGAGTTGGTGTTACTAAAAAAAAAAACAATTGAACATTCAGCTAGGAAACTTCAATTGTTTTATTTTGCACTCTTAGTCAATTGGTTTTTTTTTCCGCCAAATTGCTTATTTAACAATGAGTGAAGAATTTTCATGTACTCCACCTGAAATAAGGGAAATTGCTGAAAATACAGGATAAATCCAAAGATCACTACGAAAAACGATATATTAAGTATCTCTTGTTTTTATGATTTTTGTCAGTTGTCAAAAGCAATGAAAATGTTACCAATCTAGTGGAAAAAATCCTACATTTTACTTTTCAGCACTAGTATCGAAATGAGCACATTTCGATACAGTAGCGAGTTTAATAATAGCGCTATTATTGACACAAAATAGAAAAAAAATAATTTTTTAAACAATTAGAAAAATATTCTTACGGCTGGAGTTTCTAATTGCAAACTACATAACATAGTTATTTAAAAATTTACTATTCTTTTGGGGATCCTGGAAGCCTTCGTTATGCGATGGTCTGTTTACATATTAAAGGCACTGACACTTACACTAATACTAGCCACTTATTAACAATAAAAATCAATCAATTCGAAACAACATTCTAAAACACTTTTCAAAGACCGGAATATAATTGAACAAGAACGAGTAAATCAAAAAAAAAAAGAAGAGTAAAAGTAAGTGTCGTTTGTTAGGAAAAACCAAACTTTTTTGGTGATCTACGAGAGGCCTGAAGATCTGCTACACCTTCAACTTTCAACCTGCGTTCCGGCGCAAATAACACCTCCAGAAAAACACAATATGAAATCTTCTTAATAATGCTTTTTATGTCATACGTATATATTATTGAAACTAATTAATAGATATCAAAACGATCGCATTAATAAGCCAATAATAATTGTTTACTTGACAACTGACAACAATTATGGCGTTGCTATGGAGTTATGAAAAATAATCGCCCGTTGTTAAGGCGCGTTGCTATGATAAACAATCTTTTTTGCTGTCATTAAAAGGATGATTATAACCTCAATTTTTTAGATGTCAAAGAACAATTTAAAAAAACACCAAAAATAAAGTTTCTTTTACTTGTGGCATAAACTCATGAATGCACCACGGGCGTTATTTGCCTCATAACGGTCTTGATACATTAATTACTGTAGAAAGTTTGTCAAATGTACAACTGAATACTTCAAAAGTCCCTATGCTTTAGTTTTGAATTTCTGTGATACTTAGTTGGGGAGTTTTGGGGTGTTCAGTTGCATACTTTACGTCTGAAATCTCTTCAATAACTAAGCACTAAAAAGTGACCCCCCCACCAAGTAATAACTGCCTGTTTTGCTGGGTTTCGAGCCGGCCCTGTGGATAATCAAGCAACTTTTGATAGGGAAATAAAAGAATCTCCACCGTCCTCCTAGTCTTCTGTTAATTATTAATAGTGTTTTGTTTTTTTTTTGTTTTAGATAAAATGAAACAAGTTATTATAACACATTTGAATGATTTCGATAGTTTCTATGTACAACCGATACAATCACAATCGAAATTAAATGAATTAAGTACACGTCTACGACGATTACCAAAAAAGAATATGCGACCAGAGAAATTGATTGTAAACAATTTATATTTAGTTCAATATATTATAAAAGGTCATAATTATTGGCGTCGTGGCCGTTTAAATCGTATCATCACCAATAATAATGATAATAATGATATTGGTGGTGGCGGTGGTAATTTATATGAGATCTTCTTTATTGATTATGGTAACACGCAAATTTGTACAATCGATAAATTATGTCAATTAAATTATTATACACACCGGCAACCGTTCGTGTGGCATTGTAAATTGAAACGACCGACAAATATTGAATGGAATCAAGTGACACGTTTGAATTTCATACAAATCGTTAAAAATAAAGAATTATTAATGAAACGTTGCAAAACCGATCCACCACAAACACAACAAACAGTAGAATTATTTGTACGTGATTCAAATGATTGTTTAATACAAATTGTTGATTTATTATTAAATCAAATGGTGAATATTGAAAAATCGTTAAAGAAAACACGTAAATTATATCGTAATACAACTGTATTTGTGGAAGGCCAACAAGAATATGTTAAAATTACAAAAATCAATGATCCATTAAATATCTATATACAATTGGTGCGTAATTTGAAATATTTAGAGGAATTACGTCGTAATATGGAGAATTATTTTAAAAAACACCAACGCAATTCTTGTATACCGATTGAGAAGAGTGATGTGATCGTTAAATATGATAATTTAGATCAAGGTCAATGGTATCGTGGACACGTACAAAATGTTTGTTTATCCGAGAAAACTGCATTTGTTTTTCTGGTTGATTATGGTCATTTAACCAATGTCTCATGGAGTGATATTAAACAATTACCGGAAGAATTTTGTCGTTTTGAAACACAAGCTATTCAAATTAAATTGGCCGATATTAAATGTTGTAATAATCAATGGTCGGATCAAATTATAAATTTCTTAAATGAACAATTATTAAATAAGACTATACGAATGGTTATAACAAATGTAAAACAATCACCGTTAGAAGTTGGTTTATTTAAATTATGTGAAAATGGTGAGATTTGTATAAATGCTCTATTAGTTGATGAGAAATTAGCTAAATCGATTGGTACAATGTCTGAAACTGTATTTTGGCCAACAATACCACAAGAGAATAGTAAATTCGATGAAGATTTAATATTATCGAAATTATTAACGGATCGTGAAAACGAATTGGCGGCAACAATTGAAGATCGTGATGTTAAATTTGGTTATAAAGCAAACATTTCAATTGTTTCGTTCCAAAGTCCCGATTTAATTTATATAAAATTCCAATCGAATTTCGATAAAGAAGAATTAATGCATAAAGAATTACAAATCCATTATAATCAAGTACGTACAAAGAAACAATCGTGGAAAACACAAGAATTATGTGTAATTTGGGATGAGGCAAATTCCACTTACTATCGAGCGGTAATCCGTCGTAAATTACCAACATTTAATCGTTATTGTGTGTATTTGTATGATGAATTGCGTGAAATTGAATTGGATAATTCGTCGATTTTCGTGTACGAACCGTACTTCCAATCGAATTATTTAGATTTTGTTTATAAATGTTATTTAGCCGGTATACGGCCGGCTGGTGATGGTAAACAATGGCCACGTGCAGCGATTGAAGCATTCGAACAATTGTTGAAGAATCGTCAAGATTTCTATGTGAAAAAAGTGGAAGATCGTCCAAAATCGAAAATTTTTGGTGTTATTATGTGGTATTGTTTAACAAAAAGTGGTACGGCTTTACAACCGACTACCAAACGATTTATATCGATTAATCAATTATTTATTGAATTGGGATTAGCACTGAGTAACAAACAAGTGACAACAATTGATCAAATTGTTAAGAAATTAGATGCGGAACCAACAATACAAATTGAAGAGTGTTTAACGAAATCTTGGCCTAATTATTTACCGATTAAACATCGTGAATTCGATGCAAAAATTGTTTGTGTCGATTCGAATGGTATCTTTTATTTACGTAGCGATGAATTCGATCAATTATATAAAGAATTAGAGACTATCATTAAACAACAATTCGATAAGAATAATTATCAAAAAAATGTACCAAATTCAAATTGGAAATATGGTGATATGTGTACGATAAAATACGAGAATTATTGGTATCGTGGTACAATTCTTGAAGTGATTGATTTGGAAAAAATCAAAGTGGAAATGATTGATTTTGCCAGTGAACATATTATTGATGTGAATGATTTAAGTCCACAAATTATGTACCCGGATGTAGAACCATTAATACAACGTGTACGTTTATTTAATATCTTTCCAGCACAAGGTGATTATTGGCCGATAACAGTTAATGAGAAAATCTATACGTTAATTGAGAATCAGGTACATGTGATTATTAAAGGTGATCTAAAACAAACATTACCATTGGCTGAGTTTTATACAAGAAATGGTACGAATTTGAATCAATTACTTGTCGATCATTGTGATGAATTAATCGGTTATAATAAATCATTAAAAGCGACACAAGATGATAATCTTAATGATCTCGAAACTATTGTAATCGATGATGATGATGATGATTGGGCAGACAGTGGTGAGATTGTTGAAAAGTTCTATTATCCCCCATTACAAATCGGTCAAATATTGGAAATGTACGTGTTGAATGTGTTCAAATACAACGAGATCGTGTTGTGTTACAATAAAAATCATCCAAAAAACGATTTAGAATCATTAACTGAAATGATTGAGAAAACAATTGATGAACAACCAATGTTAGATGAACCGTGTATCAACCAACCGTGTGTAGCATTTATTAAACAAGAGAAGAAATGGGGACGTGGTAAAATCTTAAATTTAAATGGTTATGGATTTGCTACGGTATTCTTTGTTGATTATGCAATTATTGAAATGATTCTTCTATCGGATATTAAACAAATCAAACCGGAATGGTTGAATATGTTGGTACATAATTATATTGCAACAATTAATGTTGAATTAACAACTGTAATAGAACAGAATCGTTATTTGAATCGTTTAAAACAATTAATTGATCATTTAGTTTTTGTGGAGATCATCAATGATGATCCATTAATCATACAATTGTTTGATAAAAAAGAAGAAAAGTGATTTTTTGGTTTTTGTTTTGTTCTAGAAGAGAATTTCTTTGTGTTTTTTGGAAGTCTTCAAATTCAGAATAAATGTTTAAGTTTTTTTGCAGATTATAATTTAATTTTCAGTAATTGCCCATGGTTTCGCCTCCATGCCTGTTCGATCTTCTCATGGTTCCAGATGAGCATTCCCTTATCCCGAGTGATTTTAATCAATTCCCAGTATTTCCATTCCGTAAAAGTGAAATAATAATAATAATCACATCAGGTAAGTTAATTTACTTGTTGGGGATTTTTGGAACGTGCAGTTGCACATTTGATATTTGAAATTTGACGCGTTCAACCATAGCAAATTTGGATAGTTTTTTGTTAATTTTGCTGTTGTCGGTTGCTATGAGTTTCCATAAACAACTATCAATTGTTTTTATTTATTTAGTTGTCAAAAACAACACTTTTCTTATAGTCGATGGTAAAGTCCTACTTTACCATAGTGATTTAGTGTCTAACACAATCGTAAGTACTGGTTTGTTTACATTATTTTTTTGTACCCTAAAAATTTGTTATCATTACGATTTTTTTGCGCGTTTCACTTTTTTAAGAACTTTTGTGACTCTCAAAATAGGTTTTGTAATGATCCGCAATGTTATTTTATATTTATTTCAAACGACACACCATACGGTTGGGGATTTTTGGAACGTGCAGTTGCACATTTGATATTTGAAATTTGACGCGCTCAACCATAGCAAATTTGGATAGTTTTTTGTTAAATTTGCTGTTGTTGGTTGCTATGAGTTTCCATAAACAACTAGCATTTGTTTTTATTTATTTGGTTGTCAAAGACAATAGTCTCCTTGATTCAGATGGTAAAGTATACTCCGTCAAAAAATTAAGTATAAAATTTCAAATGACAAAAGTGTAACTAACCTAAGCAACGAAAAAATAGTCTCTAATTCTTGAAAAAAAGAGCGTTAATCCACGAGTGGATAAAGGGACTTTATTTGCCACACCATGTGTGTGTGTGCAGTATACAACATTTTTTCCAATACTTGCCCTTAAAAAACTTTAATTTATTTAAAATTTTCTCCGTTGCTATGGGTTTCCATAAACAATTAGCAATTGTTTTTGTTTATTTGTTGTCGATTGCTATGGGTATCCATAAACAACTATCAATTGTTTTTTATTTATTTAGTTGTCAAAAACAACACTTTTCTTGTCCTAGTGATTTAGTGCAAGTGCTAACTGTTTAACACAATCGTAAGTACTTAATTGCTATTGGATTTTTCTAAACAACTATACTCTGTCCAAAAATTAAGTATAAAATTTCAAATGAGAGAAATGCAGTTGACCTACGCAACGATAAATAGTCCCTCTATTAAGACGCCAAAATTTTGATTCTTTATTGTGTATTAAACTGAAAATTGATTCCAAAAGATTTTACTATCGCCAAAAGAATATAAAATATCCAACTTCAGGGTGAATATAAATAAAAAAAATACTATCAAATTATGTAAACAGGAGTGCCACGGTATAATATTCTTTTTCTTTAATGTCAACATGTGAAAGTTAGGAACTTTTCAAACATTAAGTTGCCTATTATCTGTAATTTTAAATTTTCAACTTAATTTTTGGACAGAGTATACATGTTTATTTACTGTTGTCGGTTGCTATGTATTTCCATAAACAACTAGCATTTGTTTTTATTTATTTGGTTGTCAACGACAACAGTTTGCTTGATCTCGATGGTAAAGTATACTGTGTCCAAAAATTAAGTATAAAATTTCAAATGACAAAAGTATAATTAACCTAAGCAACGGAAAAAATAGTGCCTCTATCAAAGTACCAAAATTTGAATTTTTTGTTATTGTTTTTAACTGAAAATTAATTGAAATTTAAGCTTGATATTTAACAATTACCACCAAAAAACGCGTAGGGTTTTATTCAAACAGTAGTGCCACAACAAAATATTCTTTACGTTAGGAACTTTTAAAATATTAAGTTGCATAGAACCTATCTTTTGCAATTTAAAATTTTCTACTTAATTTTTGGACGGAGTATAGCGCCGTAGCACTTTACCGATAAAGTAGAGAATTTCTTTGTGTTTTTTTGGAAGTCGTCAAATTCAAAATAAATGTTTATTGTTTAAGCTTTTTTGCACATTATAACAGAGCCGCTATAATAGAATTTAATTTTCAGTAATTGCCCATGATTTCTCCTCCATGCTGACAATGATGGCCTGTTCGATCTTCTCATGGATCCAGGTGAGCATCTCCTTATCACCACTAATTTTAATCAATTCCCCTGTATTTTCATTCTGTCAAAAATCAAAATAATAATCAAATCATCAGATAAGTTTGTGATGAATGAATAATTTACTTGACGCATATTAAAGATTAGTTCGTTTGTTGTAATTTTCGGCATTGATATTATATCGTCCAAATCAATCGACCATTCTACTTCCCAATTGCCCCATAATCGATACTTATTGATGCGAATCACATGTCTAGAATTTCGAAATTTTTTTTTGAATAGAAATTCGTAAATTAATTTACAACTTACTCTAATGAAATTAATAGAATTGATTTGCCGACTTTATCAATGGCAGCATGCGACCAATACGTATCATTGATAAATCTACAATTGCCTACAGTTTCGAGTAAGTTTTGACCCATCGATTCGTAAACACTGAACGGTTTCAATCCCTTCAAAAAAACACAATTTAGTCCAATTAATCAATCAAGTAATAATGATAATTACTAGATATTTGTTGTAATAACGGGTTAAACGTTGTTGGATCCGTATCGGTTCGCCTAGAATAGCAGCTCGACGTAGGGCCTCTTTCGCCACTTCAACACTATCAGATTTCTCATCCGGATGGCGGGTAACTAGCGATAACAGCGCTTTACCAGTTGTACGGAAAAACATTTCACCATCACAACTAACACCAACTAACAAATAATTAATTGTTGTTGTTTTGTGTGACTAAAACAAAATAATAATAATTTACAAACCGTTTTGTTTCTTTACAATTAATTGATTTAAAGCATTCGGTACACCACTATGGAAATTCTTCGATGATGATGTAATCATTTTCGGTACAATATCCGATTTCTGATACGATCCATGTCGACGTATCCGTTGGATATTCTCAATTGTTTGATTAGCGAAAATATCAATGACGCATTGTTCTAGTGCGGCCGGTGACATATTGATGTGGCTCAATAAGCAACGGGAACCGTACAGGACAAGATTCGACATTTTCTCGATTTCATTCTGGTCATTCTGGCAAACAAAAAAAATCAAGAAATACGATTAGAGAAACTCGAAAATCTCGATTATCTATCAAATGTATTGTTACCTTTGGCGGTGGTTGGATAGCGAACGTGTTAACAAGCACTTGCAAACCAAGAACATGTGAATAGTACTGTTGCAGAAAATGCGAGGTAAGTCGTGTTAATAGATTGTAAATAACAATTGAAAGATCTTCACTTAAATCCAACTGTTCGATCGGTGGAATTCTATGGATCACTCCCTCAATCGGCATATACGGCGCAATATTAATTGGAAATAAATAATCTAAAATCTTACAAATTGGCAAATGGCAACTGTTCAAAGCGATCTGTGTTTTATTGGAAATATGCAATTGTATTTCGAAATTGTCCACAAATAAGTACTCAATGATTGCCTGTGATTGTTTATTATTCTAGAAACAAAGAGATTTATCAGGTTTATCATCCGACCAGAGGGTTCCTAGATTTAAGTTGGTACCCTGGCGGTAAGATAATATAGAAGAAGGTATGGGGAAATGGGTCAAGCTGTCGCGCCACCACGCGTTTGTCAGAAGTACTAGAACGCCAAGATAATACATAAAAAGAAAAAGGTATTCCAATCCAAGCTGTCAAGCTGTCGCGCTGCCATAAGTGTGTCAGAAATACAGTGACATCTCTAAAGCTTGACGTATTTCCCGTCATGCATTGCAGGATTAGAATACCTTCTTATATTATACCTTGACGTACTAGTACATCTGAAACACGCGTGGTGGCGCGACAGTTTGACCCATTTCCCGTCATGCATTGAAGGATTCGCCTACCTTCTTCTGTCAAATCTAGTAACCTTTTGGTATATGTGTATACTCACTTTAGTCCTTGTCAAGTCTTGAATATATTTCATATCGTTGATGTATGAAGCAGTTGTTTCATCATAAAATTTCTTATATTGCATCAATGTCTCATCCAATTCCAATAATAGATCATTCTCAATATTCAAATAGAAATCACGTATTTGCACTTTAATATATCGATAAATATCACAATCTTTGATTGTGTTTTTCAAAATATTTATATCGACAAACGAATTTAATCCTTTAATATTTTGTGGTGGTAATGGTTGTAATACGATTGTATTACATAATTTATTGTCAATTTGTAAAGTGTGCATTTTTAAATTGTAATTATTATAATTAGTTGATTTGCGATATTGCAAATAGATTGCTGGTGTATACGTACGTTTCAATTCGGCAAAGAACGGTTTCAGCATGTACATCTTTTCAAAATCAATATGTATATAATCTTTCAATTGGCATTTCTTATAATGCAACCGATATTTATCCTCAATCCATGAGGCTAATTCAAGTGTTAATGTTTTCCATTTATGTCCAACATTAACTTCCCAAATTGCCGGTTGATCCGTCATAGCTACATAAACATGTTCTTTACGTTGATTCTCTTGTGTAAAAATCGATATACCAATACCACTTAATGATAGTAAACATTCAATGAAACAATGCTCCATAAAATAATCTTTAACTAAACATTGATAAATCCGTGATTCTTGTGTAAATAATAACACCTTTTGTTTGTGGTGTTCTTCACGATAACATATCCAATAGATTATGATTTTATCACGACGCACCTTCTTTTTCATAATCGTTTTCACACTATCTGCACTATCCGAATCATCACTACTTGATGATGATATTATTGTTCGATTATTTGTTGTTGGTGTTGTGACACTATGAAACAAAATCTTCTCCTCACCATAACTATCAATTGTTGTATCCAATCCAAAACCGACACCTTTATTATTATAAACATTCCAAACTAATTTCCGTAATTTGGTTGGATCATCCCATGTGTACAATAATGAATTATATGGACTTAATAATGTTACAGGACTTTCATTTTGTTGTTGTATTTTTAAGAATAGATCAGGACAATAGTTGCGTACAAGTATTGGTGCATCACCATATTTATATTCATTGATAATAATTTTAAATGAATCATTACAACCACCACTAACATCAACAGTTAATGCTGCACCTTTATCCATACGTAATACGGTACGATTTGTATTGGCAATATTGAAACATTGTGAAATTAATTTACTATCACGATATTTTATGTACATTTGCATTGATGTAGTTTCTGGCCAAAATGTTAATGTTTGATTCGGATCTAAATCGATCCATAGGTCGGTTTTCTCGTTGTGCTCCATGAATCTGTGTGTTGGACCATGTAAAATAGAGATTACTACACTACACTAATAATGCAACAATATTCTTGAGAAAAAAAAGTGTTAATCCACTAGTGGATAAAGGTACTTTATTTTTTGAATTTTCTCGGTTGCTATGGGTTTCCATAAACAATTAGCAATTGTTTTTGTTTATTTGTGATCGGTTGCTATGGGTTTCCATAAACAACTATCAATTGTTTTTTATTTATTTAGTTGTCAAAAACCACACTTTTTTTGTCCTAGTGATTTAGTGCAAGTGCTAACTGTTTAACACAATCGTAAGTACTAGAACTTAATTGCTATTGGATTTTTCTAAGCAACTATACTCTGTCCGAAAATTAAGTATAAAATTTCAAATGAGAGAAATACAGTTAACCTACGCAACGATAAATAGTCCCTCTATTAAGACCCCAAAATTTAAATTCTTTATTGTGTATTAAACTGAAAATTGATTCCAAAAGATTTTACTATCGCCAAAAGAAATATAAAATATCCAACTTCAGGGTGAATATAAATTAAAAAAATACTATCAAATTATGTAAACAAATGCGTAGGGTTTTATTCAAACAGGAGTGCCACAGTGTAATATTCTTTTTCTTTAATGTCAACATGTGAAAGTTAGGAACTTTTCAAATATTAAGTTGCCTATTATCTGTAATTTTAAATTTTCAACTTAATTTTTGGACAGGGTATACTTGTTTATTTACTGTTATCGGTTGCTATGTATTTCCATAAACAACTAGCATTTGTTTTTATTTATTTGGTTGTCAAAGACAACAGTTTGCTTGATCTCGATGGTAAAGTATACTGTGTCCAAAAATTAAGTATAAAATTTCAAATGAGAGAAATACAGTTAACCTACGCAATGAAAAGTAATCTCTCTATTAAGACCCCAAAATTTTGATTCTTTATTGTGTATTAAACTGAAAATTGATTCCAAAAGATTTTACTATCGCCAAAGAAATATAAAATATCCAACTTCAGGGTGAATATAAATTAAAAAAATACTATCAAATTATGTAAACTGGAGTGCCACGGTATAATATTCTTTTTCTTTAATGTCAACATGTGAAAGTTAGGAACTTTTTAAACATTAAGTTGCCTATTATCTGTAATTTTAAGTTTTAAACTTAATTTTTGGACAGAGTATACTTGTTTATTTACTGTTGTCGGTTGCTATGTATTTCCATAAACAACTAGCATTTGTTTTTATTTATTTAGTTGTCAAAGACAACAGTTTGCTTGATCTCGATGGTAAAGTATACTGTGTCCAAAAATTAAATATAAAATTTCAAATGACAAAAGTATAACTAACCTAAGCAACGAAAAAATAGTCCCTTTATTAAAGTATTGAAATTTAAGATTAATATTTAACAATTACCACCAAAATATGTAAACAAACGCGTAGGATTTTATTGAAACAGTAATGCCATCACAAAATATTGTTTTCGTTTCGATTTGAAATTTTATACTTAATTTTTGGACGGTATATAGCACCGTAGCACTTTACCGAGCGTTTAGTCGATAAAGTAGAACTCCCCTGGCGGAAAAAAAAACTATGAAAATTTATGAAAAACGTCGTAGATTTGGACATCGTTTCATAAATTTTCATAGTTTTTCATATTTTTTCATGCTTCATAGACATAATTTTTCACAAAAATTCATAATTTTTCATAGAAATTCATAATTTTTCATAGAAATTTCCAATTTTTCATAGAAATTCATAATTTTTCACAAAAATTCATAATTTTTCATAGAAATTCATAATTTTTCATAGAAATTCATAATTTTTCATAGAAATTTCCAATTTTTCATAGAAATTCATAATTTTTCATAGAAATTCATAATTTTTCATAGAAATTCATAATTTTTCATAGAAATTCATAATTTTTCATAGAAATTCATAATTTTTCATAGAAATTTCCAATTTTTCATAGAAATTCATAATTTTTCATAGAAATTCATAATTTTTCATAGAAATTCACAATTTTTCATAGAAAATAAGAATCCAAAAAAAATTCACTTTTATAATTCATTTTTTCCTTATTTTTTCATACTTTATAGACAATTTTTTCACAAAAATTCATAATTTTTCATAGGAAATAATTTTTTTTTCAGAAAATTTCATAAATTTTCATAGTAAATCATATTTTTTCAAAAAAAAAAATTCACTTTCATAATTCATATTTTTTCATATTTTGTGAACATAGTTTTTCAGAAAAATTCTTAATTTTTCATAAGAAATATTTTTTATCTTCAAACGTCACAAAAGTGACAGTTTTTGTGCCTCAAATGACAAGGTAAAAATAGCATTTTGT
Organism: Epicauta chinensis; assembly: GCA_021725515.1. NCBI lineage: Eukaryota > Metazoa > Arthropoda > Insecta > Coleoptera > Meloidae > Epicauta > Epicauta chinensis. Next base: position 198,715 of record JAEDXX010000040.1, read on the forward strand.
GTGCCTAAGCGCTTTTTTCTTTTCTTATAAGCTTAGGCAGACAAAATGACAAAATCTGTCACTGGCGTTTAATTTTTTTCGTTATTTGACATTTGTTTTTTGCATCGCCATGGAAGCAGTACTGCCAAGATATTGTGATCAGTTAAAATTTTAATTTTTAAAAACTTTTCAATATAAAAGAATGTTAAATTAAGACGTTTGAAGATAAACTAGTATATGTTATTCGCCGCAAAACTGTCTTTGTGTGCTTCAGCTGACATGTCTGCCTCACTAGCTTTCGGCAGACAACAGTCAGCTTCAGCACACAAAGTTCCAGTTTTACGCTTAATAACATAATCTACTATTTTTTCTATGAAAAACTATGATATTTTATGAATTTACGTTTCATACATTTTCATTACGGTTTTTTCTGGAATTTTTCATAGTTTTTCATAATTTTTCATAAAAAATATTTTTTTTTCAGAAAATTTCATAAATTTCCATGATAAATCATATTTTTTCTTATGAAAAACTATCATATTTTATAAATTTACGTTTCATACATTTTCATTACGGTTTTTTTTGGAATTTTTCATAGTTTTTCATAATTTTTCATAATGTTTTTTCCGTCAGGGTCCAACAGCAAGTATTGAAAAAAATTTGTAATTGGCATCATATAAAATTTTTGTTAAATTGTTAGTGAAACAGTTGCAAGTGCTAATATTTCACAAAATCGTAAGTACTTTTTTTTTTGTTTGCCTTAAGACTACTACTAGATTTTGCACTTATTTGGCTTACCTTAAATTTCGATTGGTATTGTTGGTAATTAAGAAACTCGGTAGTAATGTTACGATCTTCGTCAATCGTGGACACATCTGTGACAATTTGATTGATAAGAAGAACAGATATTTCTTCTTGCGTTCATTATCTTTACAAACAATTAGACCAGTCGTGCCGGCACATTCTAAACCAAACTCATTCGACCAATTCGAATCGTACACTTTGATATTCAATGTTTGCCGACCATGGCGTTTATATGTAAACAATAGAATATCTTCATTATTACTCTCATAAATATTACTAGTTGCGGATGCCTTAAATTCAAAACAAATTAGATTAATTGTTTGTAATTAAAATTAGCTATACTAGTAGCCACCTTGATTTTTAACGGTAATCCTGTTTTATTGATAATCCAATACGGTGTGTAGAAATAAACATTACAACTACCTTCACGATCCGTACGTACATTTATAGCTAAATTCTTCATATCTTTATTATCGGCAGCTGTTAAGACAATAATCTTCTCATCTAAATAAGTGGTGAAATTCAAAACACCCATCCAAATCAATTGATTATATTTGACACGTATCAATAGTTTTTGATCTTTGTTTAAATCCAATGAGTAGACGCTCTTCTTTTCGCCCGGTTCAACTTTAATCAATTGTTTCAAACTCAAATTCTCCACTTCCAATGAATATGGTAAAAAATTGTGTAGAATTAACGGTGGCAATAGATGAATAATATAATTCGGTATTGAATGGATTTGTTGTAAATTATTATTATTATTGTTGATTTGTAAATTTTTCGTTAATACAACACGTAATGAGAAGATTTCTAAATTTGAATTGCTCTTTGGCCGACAATGGAGATTATGGGCAATATCTAATTCGGTTGCAAGATCTCGCCACCATATCCCCGAATCGGATACGTAATGTCCCCTATAAAAATCAATCATTAATTAAATTCGAATTAAGTCGAATTAAATTAATTAATTACTCAGCATAAGCAGGTTGTATGAATAATTTACAATGATAGGCAATATACAAGGGAACATTGTATTGTTCGTGTGCTTCCAATACAGCAATACGCATTGTTGTCTCAAATGGATTCGTTACATCACCCACCGGTTCTAAATTCAATTGTTGCAACACGGATGGTTGATAGAAAACACTTAAAGCAAAACATGTCTGATTTTTAATTTGTAACGGTGAACTGACCACCAAATTCCGTCCAATTTTACTAATCTCATGACGTACAGCCAAATAGTAGATTTGTGTTGGTGGTACGATTGTTGAATGTAAACGTATCAATTTCTGCCAATTGCGACGCGAACAATTCGTTTGTATTGGCAAGAAATTCGGTAAATGGATCCGTATGAAATGTTTATTGATTTTATCGTACAATTGTGATGTAGTTTCTGATGGGAATTGTAGACTTGATAATGTTTCAAAATCATAATTGATTTCTGTTTCACTCTTGACAACATCATCAATCGTACTACAATCATTTGTTTAAAATGAGAAATTAAAATGGAAAAAAACAAAAACGATTGCACTCACCTATCGCGGTCTTCATTTAAATCTTCCGAAAATTCGGTAGTGAAATAGAGACTTCTTGTCGGACTGTTTGGTACCGAATCTTGATTCTCGAATGTTTTCACACACAATAACACACTGTCTTCGTCTTGTTGTACGTTTGTTTTCTTCTCATACAATTCGACTTTTGTTTGTGGTGCGATATCATTAATTAAATTGATTCGATTACGATCGGTCACCACCGATAGTGTTTTATTTGAATAGAGTGTTAATAGTTCATTTAGTACTTTAAGAAATGTGGGTGTTATACTGATATTTAGAATTTCCTTTGCATCTATCAATATATAAGTTGATTTCGTATAGTTTGTTTCATAGAATTTGTCCTCTTGAGATTTGGTTTTTGTTGTTGTTGTTGTTGTGTTCGTGTCGGATTCATCTTCACCATCACTCGAATGGATAAAATCACTCTCTTCGCTCTCGTTCCAATCACCTGAAATCAAAAACACTCAGTTAGAAATTTGCCCGGCGCCTCCACCATTTTTACATGTGTTGTAGCAATAAAGTTGGAATTTTTCATCGTTAACTCTAGAATTTCAGGCCGGAATTTGGCGCAAGAATTGTTTGAGAACCTCTTATCAAAACAGTAATTTTTAATTAATCCGCGAAATAATATTAATTAAGATTTTTTGTAGTTTCAATAAATGTTTTGCCCGGCGCCTCCACCATTTTTTTAAAATTTAATTTCTGGCCGACTTTTACCTGTAAATAGATCGGAAATAGCCGCCGCCAGTTTCTCCATAGCTCCATCCTCATTCTCCGAATCGGAATCATCAAGAAATGTCGATAGACTAGTTTTAACACGCCGATTCGTCCGATTATGTAACGGATTAATCGGTTCTAAATAAATCATATCATCACCCGATTCCTCCTCCTCCTCTTCATCTTCAGTATTTGTAAGCGGTGTAACTCGCCGGTTGTTCTTCTTATTCTTCTTTAAATCATGTTGTTGTTTCGTCTTCTTGATCTCCATCATTGTTGTATTCAACATTGGTAATGATTTATCTTGGAAGATCTTAATTAAAACATCCCATGGTTTATAATCTTTCTCATCGATCACGACAGGATCAATGATGGGTTCCCAAATTTGTAGATTTTCATTGAAATAATTCGCTTGTAATGTTAATTCGCATGTGGAATTCAATAATGATGACCAATCGTAAATTGTTATCTCAACAGTTGATTTAATCAATAGAACTTGTGTTTCTTCCAATTCAAAGATGATAACAATATCGAACTTTGGAATTAATAGGATTTCATGTAAATTTACATCATCTGTATTGTGTTCTTCTAATGTTTCCAATTGTTGTGTTGTGGTAGTTTCATTCGATTGTAATAATAGATAATCACCGACTTTTTTCGGTTCCCATAAATCATCAAATTCTGGCTTTTTTTCTGAAAAATTCTGTTCACCTTTCATATCGATTTCAGGCACTTTAAAATGTTCAGCAATATCATTTAAAATGTCTGTAATTGAATGGACGACACGACTACAAATTTGTATATAAATCGATGATATCGATGCAATGATCTTTTTGCCTTTCTCATCCGAATAACATTTGGAAAATTCCACATCGCACTGTTTCAAAATCACATACGGCTCATTGTACTTGACACCAACATCATAGAATAACGAATGCAATCCGGACAGTGACACAACCAAATTCAAACGATTACTATGCCGTGAATAATCCGACAAGATTTCACAATGTGTTAGAAAATAACGTTTTTTATTTGATGTCGTCTCACAAAGAAACACAAATTCCGGTTTATTTATACGTAATGAAACCGTTAAACTTGTTTGATACTCTTTGAAATTATTCTCTAACAATTGATCGTACTCATAACCATGATTAATGATACCAATATCGGTGGGATTCTCTTTTGGTAAACATTCAAGAATAAATAATGCCAATTTCTCACAAAACGGCACCGATAGTGTTAAACTTAAACGTCCAATGATTAGATCAGCGGATCGATCACCGGATTTATTCTGATGGAAGGTGATATCGACGATTGGGGCACGATTGATGGTGATGTTGCAATTGTTATTCTTATTCTCGTCAATTGGTGATTGAAGAATTCTGAAATTTTCAATAAAATCAAGTTTTTAGTAACGAAAAAGTGTTCTAGCCGCCGATTGGGAATCGAACCCGGGTCCCCTCGTACTTTTGCGCGACATTGATGTACTCTCGTCGACCCGGGTTCGATTCCCGCTAAAAATGTATAAAAATTAAATTTTATACATTTTATCGTAGATCGTAGCATCCGGACCGATCTCTTCAACAATCACACAATCGGCGGATAATTTCCCATCGAGACTCTCATCGGTATACACAATGAAATTCATACAAATATCGTTGATACGCAATTTACATAAGCCATGATTTAAATCACGTATTGGTGAACTTAACAATTCACCAGCATCAAAGAATAGGGCAATATTGAATTCGTCCAATGCAAATTTCGCTACGATATTCTTTTGTTTTGGTTCGGAGAAGAATGCTTCTAAATTCTTAACATTCTCATCGATTATACAATGATTGGTACATTGTTGTTGTTGTGGTGATGATTGGATTTGTTGTGGGAATAGATCGATAATTTTACCTTCACCGATATTATCCGTATAAATTGACATTATTGTCGAGATATCACGTTGGCCTAGTGTGATTTGAATTGAATCAAAAACGCCATCAATATCCCAAGATTTTTGGATATTTTTCGGATTTGTATAGCGTTTAATGTCTAAATTCAAACTGATCGGTTCGATTAAAGTCTCCTGAAATCATCGGGTGTTGTTGTATTAAAAAAATTATAAATGTGTAAAAAAACAAACAAACAAAACAACTGACTTGCATCTCAAGCGTTGTTGTGAGCGTCATTACACCACGTGTCACCGTCACATCCGTCCATTTCAATAGAATATTCTCGATTGCATCGTGTGACATTGACTCCTTAAAGAAATTCTCAATGTGAAATGCACCGGTATCGATGATTAAAACACTGGGTGATGATGATTTTTGTGGAAATAACAAAACTGGACCATTCACATTGATAGCTAGATGGATTTTTGTGTTGCCACCTTTTAATGTTTCTGTAGCCGATTGGATTGAATTCGATAAGAAATCAATTGATTGATTGAGGAAATTGTAGGCTTCTAAATTCGCTATAAATCGCTGCAATTCAACATTTATTTATTTTTTTTATTAAAAATTGTTGTGTGTGTGTAATTACTTGAAGTTGTACGATTAATTTGTAGAGGAATGTGACGTGTAGTTGTCCAATATGCAATCTAAAACTACCACCAGTTGTCACATCGTCAGAGGTGGTGGGTGACGCAATATCGTTGTTTTGTCGGATATTGGTTGAATGTCGAACGTATTTCATTTCGTAGACTTTATCGTCATCGGTCGATACAACCTGAGGAAGAAAAATTGTTGCGATACAAAAATTTGGATAATTTTCGGGAAAATGTTGATTATGAAGGGCATCAAGCTATAATTTAATTGGCAACATTGTTTAGGTTGTCTGACAAAGCTACACAAATGAATTAATGATCGGTCAATCAGTTTTTTGATAATTTCCTTGAAAATTGCGTAAGATCTTTCGAGCTGCTTCTGACCACTTTTTATAAAAGTTTTCAAAATTATCGGAATTACTAATTAATTTTTACAAATAATAAGCACTTCAGGTCCTACATACATATAGATATTTAACACTCCAATGGAAGTCTTTGAAATTTCGCTGTAAAAAAAGAAGTAGGAAAAAATAACCCGGCGCACCCACTATTTTTTCTCATTGTATGGATAATTTTTGTTGGGGATAATTCAATATTTTTAGTTACAAGCTCTTATTGGGTTTGTTGAAAATGTCGATTATGAAGGGCATCAAGCTATGAATTAATGATTTTAATTATTGTGGTCATTTCCCAGATAATTCCCTTGAAAATTGCGTAAGATCTTTCGGGCTGTGTCTGACCACTTTTTATAAAAGTTTTCAAAATTATCGGAATTAATAATTAATTTTTACAAATTATCATCAACTTTAGGTCCTACATAAATACAAATATTTAACAGTGCATTGGAAGACTTTGAAATTTCGCTTTAAAAAAGGCAGGAAAAAAAAATAGATACCCGACGCATCCACCATTTCCCCCCGTTTTATGGATTATTTTTTCTTTGGGGAAAATCTGAATATTTTTAGTTATAAGCTCTTATTGGGTTTGTTGAAAATGTCGATTATGAAGGGCATCAAGCTATGAATTCATTATTTTAATTATTGTGGTCATTTCCCAGATAATTCCCTTGAAAATTGCGCAAGATCTTTCGAACTGTTTCTGACGATTTTTTTTTATCGGAATTGCTAATTAATTTCCACAAATAATAATCACTTCAGGTTAAAAAAAGGTAGAGAAAAAATATAGAAACCCGGCGCATCTACCATTTTCAGTGTTAAATCGAAACAGTTTAACAAAACAAAATTTAGCAAGTCCCGACATTATTTCGTTGTCCTGCAAGTTTTTGAAACTTTTATGGCCGCTTTTCCCCCCTCATCTCTTTCTCTCACACACATATATTATTGACATATTTCTACTTACTTTTGTGTACAACGTTAAATCGGATAGATGTTCAACAACAATACTGCTCAAAAATGATCTGAACACGAACCGTTCATTGGCACGAAATAGAAAATCCATCTCTAAACCGGACAGTTGTACATTGATTATATCGAAATCTGAATCACACACACGTAGATGAATATTGCCTAAACGTGCCGAATGTGAAAATTTCACCGAACCGGGTGGTACCGGTGCCAAAGGTTGTTTATGCAGAATCTTGTCAATCTTTCGCACAATCTTCATAATTATCTCATTGAAATTGATTGAAATTTGTGATTGAATCCTAAAATTTAACAAATTAATTAATTAATAATCAATAATAATAATAATTTTTTTACTTATTGGTGAGATATTTCATATATTTGATCACAGTATGGATAGCTTCTTGATGCAATAATAGATGAATTGTACCGAAATCGGCAACTAATGATGTTTCAACACCATGGAAATGTGTCCAAAAATCGGGACAATTCGCACGGACGCAACGATATAGAATTGTTACAACATCCATTTGACTTGGTATCGGTGTATAAATTAAATCTAAATATTGTCCACTTGATGTTGTATGTAATTTATCCGTTAATAGGATATTATTGATTGATAATTGATAAGCGGGACCGTAGCTCATCAAAGCTAAATCCATGGCAAATTGACCGAAACGTAACATTAAATATTGACGATCGGTACTATCAGTTGAACGTGAAAAAACTATACAAAACTAAAAAAAAACAATCCATGAAGAATTAATTACATTAAATTAATTAATTTATGTCATACGTATTTATTATTGAACCACTAATAGATATCAAAAAATAATAATAATTGTTTACTTGACAACGGGCAATTATGGCGTTGCGATGGCGTTATGAAAAATAATACCCCGTTGCTATGATAAATAACCTTTTTTGTTGTTATTAAAAACGTGATGATAACATCAATTTATAGATGTCAAAGAAAAATTTAAAAAAATCAAAAATAAATAAACTCATGAATACACCACGGGCGTTATGGGTATAATGCCCTTGATACATTAATTACTATAATTACCTCATTAATTACAAATCGAAATAACGTATCAATAGTATTGTGTGGCGAAATATTGTCTTCTAAACCCGGCAAATCAACACATCTCGCCCAAACTTCATTCATATCTTGTTTCTTGTTATTCTCAATCAATTTGCTACAAGAAGACGCGAATCAATTGTTTGTATTCAATACAAATAAAAAAAAAATTGAAAGTGCGTATTAGAAGTGAAACTTCTTAGATTAGAGATAAAGTTCATTTTTTTCTTGGTTTATTTTCTTCCAGTCGTTGCCTGAAGGCTCGATTTTTTTCTACAATTCTCTTTACACCCTAGTGTTTATTTTACACAGTTGGCAGAACTGATAGAGAAAGAGAGAGAGTAGAAGCGCTGCTATGGCAACGCCCCCACTCTTCCGACTCAGCTGTCTGTTACAGGGAAGGGCATTTTCGTTACGCTTTCGAACAAATTTACTTCCCTACCGCGCCTAAAGAAGTTTCATTTCAAAAAAAAATAGACAAAGAGAGAGAGAATTACTCGGGCTTTTGTGGAATTTTCTCGATTTTCCGTTTAATTTTAATGAAATTCTCACTGATCGTTACCAAATGTTCCAATTCAATTAAATAATCACAACTGATTTGACCACAAATCCGATCGTCGCTCATAAATCCATCGTTTTTTCCCAATTGTTGGGTTTTGTTAAGTATCGATTCGTTATTATTGAAAAATTTCAAAATTTGTCCAACTCTACGTTCCGATAGATTCAATTTCAACATTTGAACATTAATATTGAATTTATATTTGGGTATTGTTGTCTCTGTATCTTTGGCACATTTTGCATAGATTGCTTTGAATGATGATTTTGTTAACAGATGCAAATCGGTGTCTTTCTCTTTGCGTGCATCCCTCCAATTATCACAATTCTGACAGAACAGTATTTGGAGATCGTTGGCAATTATGTGCAGTTTCGTATAGAATTGCTCCTCCATTTCCATTTGGGTTGCATTCTCTAACATTTCAAATAATTCGGTTGTTATAAGATAACGTCCAAAATCGACCACCACCAAATTAACATCCCTGTAAATTCGTGTCATTTATCCGAAACAGAAAAAAATAAACAATCAAATTATAGAAAATACTTGGAAAAAGAACCATTTTCTGGTATTATAATGTACGGTATTTTAATATTCAAATTGATATCCCAACGATCGTCCAATTTCTGATCAACAAAATTCTGTAGAAATCCCACAAAATCCATCAATTCAAATAAATTGTCGTATGCTACGAAATCGTTTAAATCACTAAAAAATTGCCGATTATAAATAAATTCAACTGCATCCAGATTCACATGGAATTTATGTGTAAATTTCGAATTCTCCAATCGTTCAAAATCGATACGAAAGAAATACGCCGGACTGGTGCTCAAATGTTCCGATGCCATGATCGTAATCAAATGTTCATCTTCATCACCCCCTTCCAAGATTAATCCTTCGATCTTCAATAGACATTTAAATGTGTCGTTGATGAAATTCGGTTCGTAAACGAAATTAATTTGTGTCATCGTCAAGACGAGTAGTTCTCTTGTTGGATTTATTGTTAGTGTAAATGTCAGATTACCGATACGGAAATTGTACAATTGTTCAATCAGTAAGTCATTGGTATTATTACCATCATGGGAAAAACCGATTTTCTTGCATAAAAGACGACGTTCCGGTGATGGTAACATCGACCAGAAATTCTTTTCGCTTTGACTGCGCGATTGTACCTGAAATTCGCCGAAAAATTATCAAATCATCCTTGGAAACGGTTCCTAGATTGTTTAATCAGACATCTGTCAAATCTAGTAACCGTTTGGTCAGTAAATTTACTACACCAAACGGTTCCTAGATTTAAGTTGGTACCCTTGAATTTAGTGATATTTCTAGGGAGTTAACTGTCAAATCTAGTAACCTTCTCGGTAGATACTAACGATTAATCGAGCATGTTGGCGTGCAATCACAATATTAATAATCGACAATTGATCCTCGTATTTTTGTAAATCCAATTTCAATTCGATATCGTTCGGATTTAGAATTGTCTGTTTGTAGGTCTCCATGTATTGGCGATAGTTTTGACGTGTCTTTTTGATATTCATCCAATAATACGGCCGTATCCGTTGTTCTAATACACAATTATAGGCGTACAACCACCACGATTTCGTATCATTTCGTATCGTATTGTGTGGACGTAACGCTAAGAAATTCCAACTGATTAGCATACGTTTCAGGGCATCGTACACGTGTCGAATTGAATCGTATTGTTGTTGGGTCAATTGTACATTACAATCTTGTACGATTAGATCGGTTGTACAATTCACGATATTACCAGTTTTTGTCATAGTGATTTTGATTTTAGCCGTCATCGGTTTAATTACTACAAAACAATTTCAAGTAAAGCTATTTACTGTACAAGGTGGTAAAGTCATACTTTATCCACGAACAGACAAATGTGTGAGTGGATAAAGAGACTTTACCATCGTGTGCAGTACAAGATTTTGTTTAATACCAACTTTTAAGACTTAAATTATTTTTATTTTTTACACGTTTCTACGTTATTATATTAAACTTATTTACAGTTATCAAAGGCTGTTGGTTGCTATGGTTACCTAAACTATTAGCATTTGTTTTGGTTTGTTTATATGTGAAAGACAATTGTGATTACTTTACCGTTGAGGTGGGAAATTGATTACTTTACCGTTAAGGTGGCGTAAAGAACTACTTTACCGACCAAGTATTTGGTCGATAAAGTAGGAACTTTGACGGTTAGTATTAAACAAAATTAATTAATTAATTAATTTGACAACAAACTGAATTCGAATTGTTCATTGTTTAATGTGAAATTTTGTAGACTATTCGACATTGAGTTGCGCCACATATAATATTGTGCTGGTAGATTCCATTTCGTTAGTTGACAATCGTAATTCCAATAAATCGAAAATGTACCGATTTTTATTAAATAATAGCAATTATTTGAATTCGTTTCGTGTTTAGCCGCCTTCCATTTACTGAAATTTTCCTTAATATAAATTCGAGAAAAATCGAACGAATAATTCTATTAATTAAAAGACCTATTTGTAGTTTCTGCAATGATATTTCCAATACACAAACCGGCCGATATTGGTTGTTTACAACTAATCTCATCCTCATACCTTAGATGAATATTATTAATTGTTAATTGTAGACTATTTAGGATGGTTGTGATTAAATGTTGTGTAAATGTTGATGGTCCACCAATCATATGACTATCAACATCTAAATCTTGTAGAATCTTCCGTTTAAAAGCACGCACTAAACGTTTATTCGTTTCAGAATCGTACGGTGTTGTCGTCGTTGTCACAATCGGCCCACAAATTATATGTAAATCTTCAATATTGACAATGACGGGTTGTTGCCATAATGCCGACCATGGTATTTGCAACCAGATCTTACCGATTGTGCCAGCTTTCACTGCAACCGGTAAACCCAATTCATACTGTGGAAAAGAAAGCAAAACAAAATTATTTATGGGGCGATTTTTTTTTGTAAATAATTTTAATAATTCTCAACCAGAGCTTCCGTTTTTAATTTCAAATCTGTCAGTTGCACGTGACCAGAAAAGATGCCGACATTTAAATTTTCCGTATCTAAATCGACAACGTATTTGCCCAAGATGTGGTTTAATAATCGGGCAACGGCACCTTCCAACATTTTTCAAGCCCACAACAACAAAAATTAATTAATAAATAATTGTTCTACAAATAAAATAATTTTTTGCTTTGTAGATTTTTCAATAGGATTCTACTTACTTATCATTTATTTTCAAAAATATTTTAAAACAATTTCTTATTCTAGTACAATTGATTAAAAAAAACACATATTTGTTGTATTGTCTTCAAAGTAACGACCAAGTTTCTTGCATGTGTGTGTGTGTATTGATTGCAATAAACCCCGCGTACTACAACACTGGCTGATATGACCCGATTCTACAGTGTTGTTTTGTTGCCTTTACGTCAGACTCTATAACGTCTGTGAATCGATAACATCCCTTCAGTATTGAAGGGGCGTTATTAGTGGTGCGCTAAATCAACGCAGCACCAATTTGAAATTTCATCGGGGGTGGTCTAATCGCGCTGGTGAATTCTATAAAGTTTTTAATGGAATAAAAAGTCACCCGGCGCATCCACCATTTCTTGCGCAATAATTTTTCTTTGCGTTTTACAATTTCTACAAACGCTCAATATTGAAATGGAAATGTTTCCCCAAATAAAATTGGTGTTGAATTAATCGACAATTCTTTTTGGTAATTCCCCGGCGCATCCACCATTTCTGAACATTTTTGAATAATTTTCAAAATATTAAGGACAACTTTGTTGTCCGGCTGAAATTACCACTCGAAACGTGCAATTACAGTAAGACCTCTCTAATACGCATATCCCCACAAGAGACTTGGAAAAAGTGTCCGTATTGGAGAGGTTCTGGAAGTTCAAATTTCTGTTTATAAAATTTAGTATGTATATTGGTCAAAAGTGTCCGTATTAGGAAGGTGTTCATAAATAGAGGTTTCATTGTATATTAAATTGGCAAAGTTTTTTTTTTGATAGGTAGTTTTTTTTTAAATATAAAACTTTATCAAAAAAGAAACATTACAACCGTTGCAAGACAATATTCTACACCGTTTTGATTACCGATAAATTATAAAAATACAGTAAAACCTTTATAATATGGACAACCACACGGGACTTGGAAAACGTGTCCGGATTAGGAGGTGTCCCCGTATTAGAGAGGTTGTGGAAGTTGAAATTATCATGTACAAGAGTATCCGCATAAGGGGGTGTCCGTATTAGGGAGGTGTGTCCGTTAATAGAGGTTTCACTGTATTTTTCCAATTTTTTTTTTAAATGTTTGCTTTAGGGATAAATATCTGGAATAAATACATACAGTAAAACCTCTCTAATACGGACAGCCACGTGTCCGCATTGGGAAAGTGTCGGTAATTGTATTTGAATTTCCACTTTCTGGAGATCATTCGAGTCGTTTCTAGAAAAGACAATTTTTTCAGTCTTTCTACTTCTTCTAGCTATTAAATCAATAAATATTCTGAAAACAGTCAATTGTTTTTGGTTAAAAGTAGCCCCTTTGCTCTTATAAAAAAAATTCGCCCGGCGCATCCACCATTTTTGCGTATTTCTATTTAATTTTAATGGCATCTTGAATATTTTTTTGTTTTTTCTTGTAGTTTTTGCATGCACCCCCTTTTTTTTACGAACACGAAAAGAAATACTGGGATGAATAAAATACAAAGTTTTCATTGAGATTTACTAAAATTACTGGTTTGTCAACGACAATATTTTGTACTAGAAAAGTACATAAGGGGGCAGTATGTACAAAATTTTATAAAAAATATATAAATAGTATTTGTTTCTATGATATTTTACACTGTTTAACAACAATAAACCTTCAACTCTTTCTCTCTCTGTCTCTCTCTTTCTTCAATCTTAATTTGTTTGTAATTGTTACAATCAGTTCTGATCATTTGGTTTCAACTTAAGTACATTTTACAAAAATTACAAATATTTTTAAACAGTCCTCTCACTAATTGTAGTTTGACAATTCGCCACCAAATTCTTCTTCTTCTTCTTTTGATTCGCATTATGACAATTCCCAGTTTCTGGTAGAAATAAAACACCCACCCCACCAATAATACCAGTGATTGCCAATACAGACATCGGTACACTCTTATGGAAATTAGCTAATCTCCATAGATATGGTACTAACATTAAGGCAATACCAGCTGGTACATTACTAGCACCAACACCCAAATTACGTATTTTCGTTGGATACAATTCAGCTGTAAAGATGGGCATAATTGCATTCGATGAACTCGAACTGAATTTACTCAACATTGTCAATGATATAATTATCCATTGGAATTGTGTTGATATTAATAAATCAATTGGTACAATAATACCGCATGATAGACCCGAAACGATCATTGTTAAAGCAAACGGCCAACGACGGCCACGTTTCAATAAAATCGGTATGCTTAGAGCCATTGCTGGGATCTCGACAATTGCCAGAAGCACCTAAACAAATTCAACAACAATAATTACACACAATTATTTATAGAAGAGAGACTTACAGTGTTTATGTAAAGATCACCACCGATATTGCCAATATTCAACATAATTCCATAATAATTCAAATAGACACTAAACCAAATTACAAACAATAACAATGTTCGTACGCACATCTTTTTGGTATTGAATAAATCACGGACACGTCCCGATTCAATTTCTTTACTACTACTACTACTACTACCATTACACGACGTCTCTGTCGGTAATAAACGTTTATCTAAATTCACCGGTAATTCACGTTGATTGCAAATCGTCGCCTGTTGTAGCACAGAAATCAATTCATCTCGTCGGCCCGTTGCCAATAACCAACGTGGTGATTCCGGTACAATCCACCATAACAATTGAAATAATAGACCAGGTAATGAGATGGCTAATTGTAAATGTCGCCAATCTCTCAACAACCATGCAATGCCGGTAATGATTAAATAACTTAACGATACAGGGAATAGATATGAGATACCGGTAATTGTACGCCATTTACCACCAACCAATTCTACTGATAATACGAAACCACTAAATACAATTGATACAGAAACGAAACCCAATACTGTGCGAAGGATTAACAGGACTTCATACCATGGAATGAAAGCGATTATTGTACCTGAAAAACAGCAGTAGTGTTACAAAAAAAACAAATATGCGGTTTTACACTTTTACCTAAGATTGTTTGAATCAACAAACAGATCATTAAGGTCCGCTTCCGGCCGTATTTATCGGAGAAAATACCACAAATCAAACCACCAACAGCCACACCACCCAAGAACATCATTTCGATGACACTCATCAAAGTTTCACGATCGCATAATAAATGGAATTCGGATATCCATGTCTGTGCTGTGTAATTGGATTTTTTTTTAACAATATTTATTCATTTATTTATTTCCAATTCTTGCCCTTAAAACTCTTATTTATCTATCTAAACAACTAGCAATTGTTTTTGTTTATTTGTCGTCGGTTGCTATGGGTTTCCATAAACATCTAGCAATTGTTTTTGTTTATTTGTCGTCGGTTGCTATAGGTTTCCATAAACAATTAGCAATTGTTTTTATTTAATTAATTCTTCTTCTCGATGATAAACTAGTACTGTTACTGTTACTCAATGGTAAAATGCTACTTTACCATAGTGTAGTGATTTAGTGAAAGTGCTACTGTTTAACACAATTATAATTACTGGATATTGGTTACTATTCGATTTGTCTAAACAACCAGGTCGGTTGCTATGCGTTTTTCATAAACAACTAGCATTTGTTTTTATTTATTTGGTTGTCAAAGACAACAGTTTGCTTGATAAAGTTGTTTAGACGATAAAGTAGTACTTTAACAGCAAGTATTGGAAAAAATCTCACATTACACAAAAAACTCACCGTGATCTTCAAATTCCCATTGTTGGCATTTGATTAACGGTAAATTACTCAAATTATTCAATTGATTTTCTTCAATTACATTTGTTAGATTATAAATCGTACAATATCCGAGCGGTTGTGTTAAATTCATCCACAATACGGGATTGATATAGTGGAAATGTTCAGTACGTGCACACCAAATTGTTGTTTCACCTTTAAAGAAACTGGGCGCCACAATATGCCACGTACATGGTATATTGACCAATGATAATAGAAATGTTAATTGTAATTGCCAACGGCCATAATCACCAATGATTTTCGATATGAAATCATCATCATCATCATCATCATTCTGACTATTACTACTACTACTATTGATACTGCTGCTATTGTTGTCATCATCGTCATTGTCATTATTGTTGATTTGTTTGATTTTTTCTGGCATTGCTGTGGAAACGTTTGAAATAAAAAAACAATAATAATAATAACAAAACAAGTTGTGCGTTGATAAATTGCGTGTGTAATTGATTCCCGTGTGAATTGAACGACTTACTACGTCAATGTTTACATGATATTAATTTCCTTATCTTAATTGCAAAATATTGATGAAAATGAGTTAAATTTGAAGAAAAAAAAATTACCTACACAATAAACGGATCGATTCGCCCATTATTTTTCGTTATTATTAATTAATTGTGATTTTTTCTTGGAGACTAGGTATACTCTAAAATAAACTTTATTTTGAAACAATGTAAATTTGCCTAATGTGTGAATTTTATCTGATTAGAGATAACGTAGATAATGTAAATTGATCAAATTTTGTTGTTGGTTGTTGCAGTTGGGCTCGGGATTTTTTCTTCAAAACTTTGCTCTTAATTCGATATACAATCGTGGTGAATCGAGTAGGCTCGTGTCGATTTGGAATTTAAGAAAAACCTACAGTACTGGCGAGGCAAACAAGCACTATCATCCTGTATTGTTTGCCGCTCCTGTATATTTCCTACTTTATGATTATTTTAAATCCATTTTTTTCTTCGGTTGTTTTTATCACAATGGTAGAGTGATTTATTTTTAAAACTGTTGATAAAAAAATTATCACACATGAGAGTATTACGATCAAGATTTCTCGTTGAATTTCAATTGTTTTATCATTTATTTATTTGAAACTGCAACATACAGGTCAAGTTGCACAGGACCGGATTCAATCAAAATTGGCCAACTTTTCAATAAGATTTGGTTCTGATTTGTGCTACAGTTTTGCAGCAAATCTTTGCTCCTTCTCTCTCTAATTCTTTCTCTCTCTAACTTACAATTAGATCGGATGCCGTCACTGTATAAATATCATTCAGTTCGAGTCCTATTTATTTAATGATAACTGGTCCATTGCTTAAATCCACGCTTACCTTGATAATGATAATGTAAAAATTGGAATATTTTGTATACAATTGGAAAGATGATATTTTATTATTCGAGAAAATCCAAATTAGCTTCTTATGTGTGTGTTGATTTAAAGTTTAAACAAGTTGACAATCGGAATAAATAATTTGGGCAAAATTTGAAATTCTATTATG
The DNA here is from genome assembly GCA_021725515.1 of Epicauta chinensis. Lineage (NCBI taxonomy): Eukaryota > Metazoa > Arthropoda > Insecta > Coleoptera > Meloidae > Epicauta > Epicauta chinensis. The sequence continues at coordinate 215,774 of JAEDXX010000040.1, forward strand.
CTAAAATTTGTTTTTTACGCAGTAAAATACGGATCAAAGATGCCTTATTAAACTAATAATTAAACAAATATAATAGTTATCAAAACTGCATTGACCTAGTTGCCATACGGATCAAGTACTTTTCTCTATATTTGGAAAATTGTGAGATTTCAAAGCCAAGGATCTTTGTGCTTAGAACAAAAGAAGAAGAAAAAAAACAACCTTGACATTTTGTACATTATTTTGTTTTTTCAGATGTTCTTAATTAAGTCGATTTTTTTTTCGTAAATTCTATAATAATAATGGGACACTACTATTCAAATAAACAATTTTCTGTTTTGTTCATTGCGTAATTTCATGGGAAACTCTCGAAAATTTTTTTTTTTTTAAAAGCGCCTCCAAAATTAACAACAAAACGAAAAAAGAAACATCGCAATTAATCCGGATGTTTTGACATCAATTCCATTAAAATTTATCAATTCGAACAAATAACACCAGGAAACCACCTACAGTTCCTCTGCCTTCAAAAACTGAAAACAGCAGGAATTGTTGTGGACGCCCGAAAAAATTCGTCGAATTCAAATCAAAGCAACGTCAAGGTGTCTCTTAATTAATCGTACATTCTCTGTAAATCTCTACCTTTTTGTTTTTTTTTCTTTCGTTGTCGTATTGTTGTCTTGACCCAATTGTTACAAATTTGGCCTTAATCAACCATATATGAAAGTTGATAGTACAGGGATTAGATTACAAGGAAATTATATTTATAATTCGTATTAATATTTCCTTTAATTTTGTGTGTGTGTTTTAGAACAAATAGAAATCGTTCACTTTACACAGATGCTGTACACATATTATTAAAACGCATTTAAATTAATTGAAACTTCTCGGAAAAACACACAAGAATTATTTAATAAACATTTCAATGTTTGTTTGAAAAAAATTCGTCTAATTTTAGTTTTTGAGTTGAACAAAATAAATTCGTGTGACGCCTTTCGAGACTGATTTTTCAAACCGTTTCTGATAACCTTTTACGTTCGTTTGTTTCTCTCGACAAAATTTTATCAATGAAGAGAGAATTTTGGAAAATTATTCAAAAATTATAGCGCGCCCGAATGCTCTCTCTCTCTCTCTCTCCCTCACCTTTTATTGATAGTGGCACATCGACACAATCAATTACGTGTGGCGGTGGTGGTGGTGGTGAAGTTAACGATTTACTTAGCAAACACTAACTGATTACAGTTTTTAAAACGGTGCCGGCTTTTAATCGGAAGTTGTTTGTTTGGAACAATTGCCCCCCTACACACTGGCAGCACTAATATTAACCCTTTACACATTCGAGAACTTTTATTATTATTATTATTATTTAGAATAGAAATATTAATAAATATGTACAACTTAGTCATCTAAAGTAATTGGAATGTTTCAATTCAAACATGACGTTTCCTTCTTGAAAACTCCTCCAACTCTTTCTTTCTAGAGCTCTCTCAATACGAAATGATCGAATAGAATTGATCCATGGCCCTTTTCTTACCATCGATTTTATACCAAAAAATTTACAAAGCAACAGAGAAAGTTTATAAGTGCTTTTTTGTTTTTGTTTTGCTATTTCTATTTTCTTCTCAATTACAATTATGTAATTTAACAATTGTGTCATTGCATATCCGTTCTTGTAAAATGTTAGAGATTTCTTTGTAAATTATAGTAATTGTACAATGGAATTGTAGAAATAACACAGAAAAAAAATAATGACTATCTCTCAATTATATGAAAGAAAGTGAGAGAGTAGAAGAACGAAAAAAAAACAGAGCGAGAGAGAGAATGTGTAACAAATCATCAACAACAAGTGCGCCTTGATCTGGAACAAACTCCTTGTTCTTATCAATAATTATAATACAATCGAATTGATAATAAATAACAACAAGAATGACGATAATTGTTACAGTGGTGGCGAATTAAGTAGGCCTCCAATCTTAATCTTTAATTACAATCTATTTGTTGAAAGAAATTACAATTAATATAATTTGTTTAATCTATCCAATATACAGCGGTGGCGAATGAAGCAACTAGATTCTTAGTGAATTAAGACACTACTTTGGTGTGCCGCTCCTGTATACTACATCTATTGTTTTAACAATGTCATTTGTTTTTTTTTTCTTATTATTTAAATTCAAATAATTAATGATTACAACTGGTTTTAATGTAATTTTTTTTGCAACTTTTATGTAATTTCTAAGGTGCAATTGTACAATTCCATAGAAAGCGTGACGATTTGTATATGTCTCTTTCTCTCGACCTCCCTACTATGACGATTTTATTTTTATAAATTACCGGTTTTCCTCAAATTGTACAAAACGTTGAAATATGCAAAAGCCGAACGTACAATCTACAAAACAAAAACAAAAATACTGAATTAATTATTTACTGTATAAGGTGGTAAAGTCACGAGTGGATAAAGGAACTTTACCACACCGTGTGCGTAGTACAATTGTTTTTCCAATACGTGCCCTTAAAACCCTTTTTAATTGTCTAATTATTCACACAGTTGTTGGTTGCTATAGGTGTCGATAAACAACTAGCAATTGTTTTTTGTTTATTTGCTATTCGGTTGCTATGGGTTTCCATAAACATCTAGCAATTGTTTTTGTTTATTTATTTCTTATGTTTTATTCGTAACAAAAAAAAATCCAAACTGCTGCTCGTGCCTTCAATGTGCAAGAAATTAATTTCACAACAATTTTGTATCAGAAAATATATTCAAAAATGCAACAGAAACAATTGTGTCACCAAATTTGTCGCCGAAAAAATCAAAGGTAATGTGTGGAAAAACAACATTATTATTATTATTATTAATAACTATCAGATTTTTAGTCACTAGTGGATAAAGTACTGTTATCCACTTAGTGATTAAAGATGCTCCATTGCACCATGGCGATATTAGTTAATAATAAATTAGTATCATTGCTATTGGTTGTTATATAAACAACTCAAATTTGAGTTGTTTTGTTATCAAAGCCAACTCGATCTCGATGGTAAAGTAGGACTTTAACAGCAAGTATTGGAAAAAATTAATTTGTAAACTAAATTTAAAAAAACAAATTACTCCAGTAAATGTGACGAGATTAACTGGAAACAAATCGCAAATCACCAAAACTAACGGTCTCTTTACAATCATCATCAATATTAATAAATCCCGATTGTGTGCAGTTGTTGAATTGATCCAATTTGTGGTAAATACACCATAATGTAATCGTTCACTCTATATAATTGGATTTTTTTTAAATATATTTATTCAATGATTATCGATTTACCTTGATTGAAATCTCATTACCGTACCAACAATAAAGGAGGATTTGAACAAAGATAACAATTTCGTAACAGAGTGATTGTAGGAATTCCACTTGTTTTGGATTCATCTAGAAACACATGTAAAAATGTTCAATTAATACGTAAAGAAATTTTAAATAATTAATAGAAATGCGACCAACTAGTGATAGTGCAAATGTTGTTATACAAATCACTGAAACCGAACAGATGAATTGTATTAGAATGATTGTATTGAAAATATCCAATAATTGTCGACCATATTCCAAAATCATTTGATAATGTTGACAACATTCGATCAATTTCGTTTGATTATTGGGTTTCTGTTGGATTCTCTCATATAATAAATCGTATTGTATACCGATTTGTATAAGATTGACAGCAACAAATGTATCAACGGCAATATTATTTAATGCCAAATACAATAAACTCAACACTTGTACAAGATAAACCAATTCGTAATAATGATGGTAATCGAATGGTAACCATACAGGCCATGGTAGTAGTTTATCATCATCAGTTTTATTGAAAAATAATGGTAGAATTGCCAAAATGAAACTACAACCGATTGCTGTTGTGAAAAATAATAGAAAAATCTGTTTCGATCGTTTAATGCCATCCAACAAAATTCGTTTCTCTTCTCCACCATTTATTTGAAATTGTTGTTGATTTAAATAATCAATTAATTGTTGTAATTTTATCAATTTCCAACGTAGAATTATATGTTTCAATAATGACGCCATAGTATTTGGTAATAATGATAAAATTCCAATTATTTCAAAGTAATATTTAAAATTCTTTACAACATAAACACTTTCAATTACATTGAAAATTATTAATAATAGTAATATCGAAAATTGATAGATTTTGTAATAATTATTTGGATACGACCATAGACCGACGATTTTAAATAATTTCACATTGAATTGGACACTTTCGATCGGATGATTCTCGTCTTCCATTCTTCTTGTGTTTGATTTGATCAAAAAAACACCACCACAGATTTTCATCGTTGCTTTTATATTTTCGAGAATTATTCAATTATTCATACGATTCGGATTTATATACAGGGGAGGCAAACGAAAGCGGCTCACTCAATCGGATCGGTGTAGTATATCTTTCCTGTGTATACTTACTCTAGTTGCGCCTACCATTCCTGTATATATGTTGCGTTGTTGTTCTCCCTAACAACAGATAATTGCTTGGAAATATTCAATTATTAATTCGTTACAGATAGATTATGGATAATTAGTTTCTAAATTAATATTTGAAACCGAATCGATTCATTACAGGCGCGGGGGGGAAACGGATCTTGCGTGTTTTTTTCTTGTTTTTTCCGTCTGACTAAATCCGGTCCTGAACTATTACATAATTAATCTTGTTTACAATTTTATTTATCATTGAAATTTATTTATTATTATTAAAAAAAAAAACAAAACAACATATTATGTCTCTACAATGACTGGTGCGTCTTCATCATCATCATCCGCTTCTAAATGTTCAAAATCCCAACCGTACATCTGTGTTAGATTCGTCGTGAATCGTTCAATTATCACTTTAAGATCCTCATCAACGATACCATTCTCTTGAAATGTACGAAACAATCGTCTCAAATTCATATAAACGAAATTATTATTGGTGACAATATCAGCGAGAAATTCTTCTGGAATTTCATTGATTTGAATTTCTAAAACTATCAAGAATCGCTTGAATAATTCTTGATATTTATATAAAGCACAATCACACGAACACAACAATGTGACCAATTTCTTCCATTGTTCGAAAGCTTCCAAACTATGTCCAACTAAGAAACAAATATAACAAAACTCAATTTCACCAAGTAATTCTGTTTGTATTGAATATTTCGTTAATATTGTTTCTAACACGTATGTTGAATCCAATGAATGTTTGGTGATTTCTGCTGGTGTACAACCAGCCGGATAGTTGTGTTCCGGGAATTTTGTTAGGCGTAATGCGGTGCCTTCAATCGGTTGTAAATTTGGTAATAATTCGATTTCTTTTCGATTTGTAGTACGTGAACAACTCGGTTGTGGATGTATTTTAGATTGATCAGATTTATTGCTGCCTCTTGGACGATCAGCATCACTACACGATTGTAGTTCTAAAGCGGAGCGTACTTGTCCACTGACCGGCACTAATCTATCCAATAAATTTACTGAAAATTAATTAAATTAATTACGATTGGAGATTATTATTTGTTTTATAACCAACTTGTAATATGTGATGTTAAACTAATCCATTTCTCCCATATATCGTACGGGTATGGTCCTAAGAAATCATCTAATATCGTTAGATTCTGTTTCAAGCCAACAATCTCTTGTTCACTAACCATTTCATTGCTGATACCTTCCAATTGTTTATCCCATTTTTTTACAACAATTTCGGTTGCTTTAAAATTATAAAAGAAGCCACAACGTGGTGCCACATCTTCGGTATTACTAACTGAACTATAAAAGATGAAATGTAAACCAGGTGGTATCATTTTAACACCACGAAACTTATCACCCGTATTCCATGATTTCATATCAATACCGAATTCGGTACCTTTTGGTACATTTAGTAATATTAATGTACCACCTTCTTCGAATAATTTCTTTGCAATTTTTCGATCCATTTTAATTGCCGTCGTGTATTCGCAACTAAATTATTGTTTAATTTGATGTTTTTCAGTAAACAAAATTCTAGGTTATGTTATCATAACCTCAAAATTGTTGTGTTTTTAAAGTTGACTATAAATAAAACCGATTATTATCTGAATCTGAAGTTGTACTCTGTTTATTGATTTCAATGTTTTAATAATTAATTGCTTTTAATTTCAGAACATTTCTATCAAATGAAACAATTAATTTAAATTTACCGCTAATTCTCAGCCACCAGCATCTCGTACAGAAATTGTGAAATAGTAGAGCAGTTGGCAGCAATGTTTCTGTTTCAACGCCATCTTTTATAGAAACTTCAAAGCAGGAAAACAGTTGGCAACAATTTGTTTACTTTGAAAAAGTGGTGATTATTGTTTTTTTTTAAATTAATTTAATTAATTTAAGCATAATTATACATCATTTTTAATTTGTAGGATTGGATTAGCTAAGAAGCAGCAATAAATTCATTATTAGCTTGTTGTGTAAGAACGTTTGAAAAAGTTTTGTAAACATAACCTCAAATATTGGTGCAATAAGTGGATAAACTTTTTAGTGGTTTTGACTATTTGGACGAGTGAACTTTCAACAACACCACCAGGACCAATGGATACAATAAGCCGGTTTCTATAACACTGGATAGTATTCAGCTGTTACGATCGTTTCGGTTGCGAAAATCGAAAGAATGGTGACCACCGACAGAGATGATGTTTGCAGTGAGTCACTCACTTTTCGTTATTTTTTTTATTGAAAGTGATTGAACAAGAAACAAATTGTATATCAATAGCAGCGTGAATATACTTATATCATTTATTAACAAATCAGACCGAGCAATTCACCACTACGGTGATGGTGTGGTGGTGGTGAATGGTTAAACATCTCAAAGAAGAAACGGACGTATATCGAAGCGTTGATCGATGTATACCACCGAAAGTAAGGTTAGTGATTAACTTATTGCCAATGATCATTGGTTATTGCTGATTTTTCTTTTTCTCCATACGCCTTTTTTCAACCAACGATTGTAACTCTAATAATTTCTTCAAAAGTAAGCGGACTCTCTTTTAATAATTCGTCAAATTCTTGCGATAACTCGCGAAATTCAGTTTCGCGTTCGGACAATTCAGTTGCCGATAAGTCGGTTTTATATGTTAATTTTTATTTTATGTTTGATTTTGGTGCCGCCCTGAAACGCCGCTTGGGACGCGCCGGGCCTTATCTGTGTTTAATCAAACATTTTATTAAGAATATTCTACGAAAACCAAATATTTATCATTATTTTTATTATTAATAAAATAATTTAATTATACAATGCTAAATAAAGGTTATTGTTGCCATGTTAAGAGACTTTTTAAGCCGGTGATAGAATCCTTAAATTTAACAGTTATCGATTACACTAGAAAACGAAACACGGGTACCGATGAGCAATCAAATCAACCCCAAAGGCCCTAAGGTCGTTGTACAAGGCGTTTTAGTATAGGTATCGCCTCAACTTTTGACCCAAATTACTTTATGATTGGGGTGCACAAAGAAAATTCTCTACCGTAATTTCTATGAATAGCAATGGATAATTTACAACTCATACCAGATAAAGCAGGTATTTCTACCCCTACCTATTCAAAGAAATTACGGTAGAAAATTTCCTTTGTGCACCCCAACCATAAAGTAATTTGGGTCAAAAGTCGAGATTCACTAAGTTGAGGCGATATACCTATAACAACCAGGTGCAATTTTTTATTTTAAAAAACAACAACATGACGGTTACTCGTATTATGAAAGGAATTATTTTACATTGCTGGGATATTTTAGTTTCTACTGGGGGATACTAAAAATGATGTTCAACAAGTTTGTGGAAGAAAACCGTCGCAATTTTCTTTCTCAATACCACACATTTTTGAGAATTAGAAAGCAAAAACGAAATAAATTGTTTGCAAAATTACAAAATTTCAACATTTCAACAGCAATTGAACACAATTTACAAAACATTATATTTACATACTTACAATATTCGAATTATATTATTAAATATGATTATACTGTTAACCGTTTATTCTGAAAACTGGTTTGTTTCTTTGAAAAACTTAATCCGAAAAAAAAAATTATTTTGAATATCGTGCGCTTATTGTGTATGTTTGGTTGCATAACTAAATGTATTTAAATCAATTTGTGGTTGATAGATGGCGCTAGTTGTTGTTTTCAATGTAGTTCAATTGCAGTTGCACAGATGGCGCTTATGAACGAAAACTACATAACCTTAGAAATTTGTTTATCTTTAAACAATTTTATAAATATTAATATTAATAAATGATCAATACATATTGCAAATGATATTTACAACTTTACTGAATTGTATTATTAAAGATGGTTTGGTAGAATTTGAATAATTTTGTAAGAATTGGTAAAAATTTAATTGTTTACAATTAATTTAATTAATATTTCTCGATTTTCAGTGACCCAGTATGGTTGGATTGATTGATTGATTGATTGAAGATGAGGCATTGCAGTCATTATTTACTTGTGAATTGTCGAATAAGTTTGATGAACATAACCTCAATTGCGGTTCAACAATTGTTAAACAAACAACCGAGATAATTTGGTGTTTGGACGTTGCTGTACCACAACGAGTGACGGCAGTTTGACTCGAAGGTATGTAATTGTTTAAAATTAAAGTATTAGTAGAGTGTTAGCTGATTGAAACACATATTTTTCGGATATCATAGGCATCAATTTTCAATTGCGTGTGGCTATTTGTACTTCCCCGTGCGGTCACGGGGCACGGAGAAGTTGTCACTTTTCCTCGTTTAACGCATGCGCACGGGTCTTTTCTGTATTCCCGTGCCCAGTGGAAAATCAAAGCACGGGAAAATAATTTCAGATTTTGTATTAAAAGTAAATTAAATTACAAGATTCTACGCTAATATTTATTCTCAAGTAGACAAAAAATTATGCATGCTGAAAACTGAATTATTAATTGTTGATTATATAGCTTATGGGTAGACTTTGGCCCTTCAGCTCTACAGCTGGTATACTTGTAACATTTATAGTTTTCACATATTTAATTAATATAACAGTATAATATAATTAATATTATTGTTAAGACAAGTAGCTAGTAATGAAAAAAAAATCTACCATAAGTACGCCAGTTTTTTTTTTTTTAAATAGATCTTTTGGAAATGTACACTAACGTCAGAGTTACACACTTTTGAAAACATTCAATATAACGTGTTTTTAAAGTGATTATAAATGAGATCGTACTCTTTTTTTTTATTATTTGAATGTTTTAATAATTAATAATTGCTTTTAATTTCAGAACATTTGTATCAAATGAAGCAGTTAATTTGAATTTACCGCTAACTCTAATTTAGCGCCATCTCGTGCAGAAACTACAAAGCAAACGGACAGTTGGCAGCAATGTTTTTTCAATTCTAGAGGTTGGCAACAATTTGTTTACTTTGGCCGCGGTCCATTTGGACGCATATGCACATATGCATTGACGTCTCTTGCGCCTGTATGCAACCGGTCCATTTGGGACTCTAGCGCATGAATTATCAGCTGACAACTGTCAGAAAGCGGTCCATTTGTACTTTTCATGAATCAAAGCGCGCCAAATGTAGCGCGTTGTTCCTTTGTTAGCACAAATTCCGGCTTTATTGGAATTAATCGAAGGCGAAGAAAATGAAAGTGTGATAAATAGCGACATAGAAGAACGTATTATTTTATCTATTAACGAGAATGTAAATATACCGAGAAGCAGGGACTATGTTGAAGAAATCGTACCTAGTTATAGTGATGAGACGTTCATTATATTCATATATAACATTTGTCTTTTACGACATGATGAATTGGCCAATTGATATAGATGGAAGTGAGGAGAGTGTTGAAACAACAACAATTATAAGAAAGTGGAGACATCATAGTATAATTAAAAGGGTTGTAATTTGCAATGAATTAACGGTCAGAAATAATTATTGAAATAATTTTTTTATAAAGAAATATAGTTTTTTCAAAAAAAAATTACCTAATTATGTTTACAAAAATACATCTTCATTTTTATGTACATAAACATCGTGAAAAAGCCTATACCGTTCGGACTCCTGTATCTATACTTCGTTGTTCTTTTGAAAATGGCGCTTAAAATATCGCATGGTTTGGTTGCATTACCTCGATAACTCATGCAGCCGTATGCCTTGTTGATGACGTCACATCAATATTTTGATGACGTCACGGCGGTGTTTGTGTGCGCATGAGGCGTCAAATGGACCGCCTGAAAGAATGCATATGCGCCTATATGCGCATATGCGCCAAATGGACCGCGGCCTTTATGTCATTGGAAAAAAAATTGTTATTATTGTTTTGTAATATTTATAATTGATTGAAATGGTTGATTGTTACGAAATACAGAATAATTTTTGGTAAAATAACGTAGAAAAATAGATGAAATGCACAAAGGTATGTAATTGTTTAAGATTGAAGCATTAATAGAGTTAGTTGATTGAAACACATATTTTTGGACTTTTCAGTGTGGTCTGGATGGACACGTATCGACAGGTTTTTGTTTTTTTTTTGTTCTAAACAAATTGATGAGAATTCTTTTGAAATGCCAACAATTATTCTGTGTGGTAGTTAGTGAAACCGATAAGGAACAATGATGGATTGATGCACATTAACATCAACCCAAAATCCGATAATCTGGATGAGATGCGTTGTATGAATGGCTGGCTGATGGTGGTTAGTATTTCTTTTAATTCCATTTAATTATTTACTAAATATAATTTTGTTTTATTTTGGAAAAAATCTAGGCTTGTATCATGGAAAGAGAATTAGAGATGGTCAAACTGTTGGATGGTTTCCCCCATCAAATTAGACAAAACAGAAATTGGTAATCGCCACATGTACGTCGTCCTAGGGATATATATTCAGAAAATGGACAAATTATGATTACGAATGTAAGTCTATTTCATTGTTATTAAAATGAACTTGGGCGAAATTTTCAAATAACCCAACTGTAATAGTTCCGCTTGCACTAAAGAACATTTTCCGTAATTTTTCCATCTTTATAGTAACTGGTAATTAAAAAAAAAACATCATTGTCAATTGATCCAAACAATGTTAAATCAGCGTTGACAATCCCCTTTATAATTCATTTATCAACATGCTTATTATATAAGCTCAATATGTCTTTTCCAAGCGATTTCTGATTTATTTTGGTGACAGTTCGTTAGACACACAACAGATATAATATGACTGTGCATAACTATAATAATAAATTTGTCTTAATACCGTATCCAGGTAGGTTTTAACGATAACTTTATCATATTCATCTTCTTGTAGTACCTGAATTTACTTGTCGACTACAACAAATGCTCCTTTTTCCGGATAGACAGTGAGCAAAAACATCGCGTAATGAAATTACGGATATATTCGTATACTATTAGTGCCATAGATGCCCGTCTCATAATTAACCACAAAATCATAAAAAATCTGCACATATTTTTTTTTCATCTGAAAGGATTTCTTTAGATATATTCAGTTTAAATTGCATGATACACAGTCTGCCAATAGGTATTGACGATTTTTAAGCTCTAAGATTGTAAGTTTATTAATTGAAACACAGGAATTAGCATGATCCATATTAATTCTATACATAATAAGTTTTAAACACTATGTTTAGCAAATGCATTCCATTTAATCTTTGGCATTCTTGGAGCCAATTGGGAAATTATTGCATGTTACGGTGCAACATATCTGCATTAATTGCTCTCATCTCCCATATTGGTAATCAGAAAAAAATAAGGAATTTAGTAAACAATAAATTAAATATAGGTTCCATTTAAAAAAACACAAGTTTGTGTTATATCTTGAAAATGACAAAAGTTACACAAAATTCAATTTAATAAATAAAATCAGCATGAAAAATGCACAACAAACAACAACAAATTTTTAATAGTATAAAGAGCACCACTGAAATATCAAAAAAAAAAACGGCCATAACTCGAAAACAAATGAATGTATCAAAAATCTAATTACACCATCTGATTACTCTCAAAAAAGTAATCAAGGAATGTCGTATCAGTCATTTCGTACGGGCTCTTCTTATAGAAGATACCTTGGAAAACCATAGAAAAGTAGCCATCCTGTACATATTATAGAAAAAATACAGCCAAGAATCAACCCGAATAGTCTACTCTTTATATACAAATTCTTTGTTTGGAATTTCTGAAAATCACATTGTTTAGGCTATAAAATGAACGTGTTGACTGCGACATAACGAATATAAAATTTACAGGATCTTCAAATGTCTGCAAAGCTCGTTTTGTTATTTTCATTCTTATTGTTATAATAGTACATGTGCAAGTGGTTTTTTGAAGCAATAAATATTATAGGCCCTATTGTGTTATCAAAAAAAAAATAGTAGGCTACTGGTTATTTTTGTTTTGACAGTGCTATTGCCTTTATTATAAAAATTACGTATTATCGGCTATTATTATTAATAATAATTCATATTATAATAATAAAGATAATCGCAAAATAAAGAGCCCCGATAGTCGGTAGGTAATCTATACTTATATAAGTCATTATCCATTCATTCACGATACCTCCGAAACAATCCGCCCGATCGACTTTAAATTTAGCACATATTATATTCCTTTTGTGATGTAGACGCTCACTAAGAAAGGATGTTTGAAAATTCAACTTTCTTTAATGTTTTACAATTAAACAGTGTTGGACAAAATTAAATTGTAGGACAATTAAAAATTAACAACTAATTAATTGTTAATCATTTTTATTACAATTAACGATTGATTTAATTGCAATTGTGAAAACTCGCAACTAACAATTAATTAATTGTCAATCGTTTTTAATGCTTTTGATTGAAAACTAACAATTAAAACTTATTGTTATGTGAAATAGTAGCATCAAAACAAAAGTTTAATGTTGCGATTTGTAAACAAATGAAGTTATAGTAGTACTACTTGTATACGTTACGTATACAAATATCTGTTCACATAAAATTAAAATCGTTCTGTATCGAAGCGGGTTAATTGTTAATTTTAATTGTTTTTCAAAACAATTGAAAATGTTAATTGCAATTAATTTAGTTACTAGGTACAATTAACATAGACTAATTCAATTCAATTAATTGCAACGTGCAATTAATAGTTCAATTGCAATTAAATTAATCGCAATTAATTTTTTAATCAATTAATTAATTGATTGAAAATTTAATTGATTCATGCCCAACACTGCAATTAAACAATAATTTGTTCAAACATTTCGATATTTTGCCAAGATTATAATTTAATTAATAGAATTCATATTGTTAATTTTATGAATATAAAGCAACGAACGGGCGGGACGAAGTCTGCCGGGTCCGCTAGTTTTTATAATAAAGGCAACAGCATTGTCAAAACAGAGGCAATCTTTTGAAAACTACAACTCCATTATTCTCTTAGTAATTGCACTTATTGACAGAAGATTCCGTATCAATACAGGAACCACATAATAAACAACATTTAGGGTCGATTTCACCAAACTTTTATTAACGTTTCGTTAGTTAACGAATGAATAAATTTTATTCATTCGTTAAACAAAATATTATTTCACCAACTGTTTTGTACCCTCAGTTTGTTATTTATAGTATCACTTTTTTATTAGTTTATTTGTCTACTGTTTTCATTTTTTCGGCCATAAAAAGAACGAAATATAACAAAAAATGTAAGGTAATATTTTATTTATTAAATAACAACAACTTATTAATCTGCATATTTTCAATACATGCCTGTTCTCCATTTTCTATTACGAAACGTCAGTTAGAGTTTATTTATTGTTTAACTACTCAATTTTGGCCAGTTAACTTAACGACACTTTATTCGACAGTTTAAAGAAAACTGAAGTTCGTGAAATGATAAATGTCAAATTTATTTATTAGTTACGGTTTATTATTAGTTAAATCGTTTAACTATAGTTGGTGAAATCGACCCTTAATATACAAGTTTTAGTTTCTACTTTTTCATTAGGGAACGTTCAAGTATTATGTAACATTGTTACAAGGGGGGAGTATAAATACATTGTTACGTAACATTATGTTAATAAGTATCAATAATCAACTGGTATTAAAATTTATAAAAAATAACCCATACCAATCTATACATCTAAATTTATAATAATATATAAAATATATCAATCATTTATCTCATCTTAAGGGGATGGGGAAAGAGGTCCCAAAAATGTTATGATACGTTATGATGGGGGAGGGGGGGATTGCAAAGAAAAGTTATGTAATATTTGAACGTTCCCTTAACAATTAATGATTTGTGATTAACCATGTGATTCTTTTTTTCATTTCTAGATAATTGGAAACATCGACAAAATTTCATGAAGATGATAACCCTGAATTGCAGTTCAATTGTTAAAACAAATTAGACGTGAAGTTGTATAAATTTTCTGGGATTCCATGAGATTGTTTTTTTTTCGAACGGAGAATAATTGGTAAAATAAAATAAAATGTGACATGTCAGCTTATGTTACACGAATAAATTTTAAAAATATTTCATCTTCCCCTTTTATTTCTTATGATATTAGGAGTTATGAAGAGGAATTTTTCTAAAAATTTCCCGCCAAAATATCTCTTCACAACTCCTAATATCCTAATAAGATTTTGTATTATTAGGAGATCAGAAGTTGTATCAGGAGATCAGAAGTTGTAAAGAGGTATTTTTTCTAAAAAAATTTCCCGCCAAAATACCTCTTCACAACTCCTGATCTCCTAATAAGATTTTGTATTAGGAGATCAGAAATTGTATTAGGAGATCAGAAGTTGTGAAGAGGTATTTTTTCTAAAAATTTTCCCGCCAAAATACCTCTTCACAACTCCTAATATCCTAATAAGATTTTGTATTAGGATATTAGGAGTTGTGAAGAGGTATTCTTTTTTCTAAAAAATATCGTTCAATTTGTCAAGTTTTTACAAGAAGAAAGTGGACTGTATATTTATTAATTAAAAAATATAAATAATTTTTTTTACTAAATACTGCGTTTCAATGTGTATTGAGATGTTTTCATTTACACTTCATTGCAGGGGAATTTTCTATTGTTTTTCCATCAAATCCATTAATCTGAAACATACAAAATATTTCATTCAGTTATGATGATCAGCAAAAAGTTTATTAGTTATTTATTTATAACAAAACTGGTTTTTGAATTAATGGTAAAAAAAACAACAATACTATAAGATGAATATGTCGGCGACGTACTGTCAGCGAATGCTTTGCTATTGTAAAGCATTTCAAAATGTACATCGTTTTACAGTCTGCCAAGTCAAGTGACTTGGCAGACTTTGTCTAAGTAGACAAAGACTAGGGACTCTTCTAAATGACGGATTTGACAGTACGCCGCCGACAAATATACTAGGTCAGCGGTTTCCAAACTTTGTACACTAACGCCCCCTTATAAAAAATCTTATCACTGGCGCCCCCCCCCCCCTTCATTGAAAAAAAATTGTAAACAATTTGTAAATAATCCTTTACTGAAAACATAATTAATAAAGTGCGCATTTATACGGTTATAGTGGGGTAAAACCCAACGTTGAGCTCATATTCTTGGCGAACGACAGGTCTATGCGACACTGGAGAGCAAACCGTTTTCTATACTTACGCACTAACCTGACTCTGACTGCTAGAGAATTATTACTGTTAAAATATTACGTACAGTAGCGTGCAGAAAAATCAGTGTTAATATAAAATGTCCATTATTTGGAAATTATGTTTAAGCGCTTATTCGGAAAATCATGAGTTTATTAGAACAACGATATTTGAAATTAACCTTCGCCCTCCTGGTGAATCTTCTACGCTCCCCAGTTACGAAACCGCTGTACTAGGTGAAAATTGCCTGCCATTTAAATGCAAATCAAAACAAAGACTGGAAGGCGAATACAAAGTGGCACAAGAAAAACCACTTTTTAAAGTAAAATTGGGCTAATAATAAATATAAGATGACCCCAGTCAACCGTTTTGAACACTGACTTCGTGACTTTAGGAATATTTTACTGTTTATTAGTGGCGGTTTCTCCTTATGGTCATTTGGTCAATGTCTCCCCAAAAAAAGTTGAAACTAAACTTAATTTAAATATAATAAATATAATTATTTCCACCTTTTTTTGGTATCGAGGATTTATTAAAAATTATACGGAAATTTCTCTGCCGTTAGTAAATTTGACAAAGGAAAACGTGTCGTTGAAAATTACTGAAGACATTATTACCTATTATAGAATATGTTGAAAGATTAAGAAGCACTAATAACAACATCAGATAAAGTTTTATTTTTTCCTGATTTTAGTCAACCATTTTTTTAATATCAACTGACGCGAGTTAAGGATTCTCTTCTGAATTTAAAATGTCTAGCTGTAATTTTTAGGTATTAATATAATTTAAACTAAATAAATTCTTTCAGGTGAAGATTGTTTATGATTTTGTGGTTAGTTAATTATGAGATGAAAATCTATGGCACCAAGAAATAGTATACGATTATGATAGTTTATCGGAAAAAGGAGCATTTGTTGTAGTCGACAAGTAAATTCAGGTACTACAAGAAGATGAATATGATGATAGAGTTATCGTCAAAACCTACCTGGTTACGGTATTACGACAAATATATTATTACGGTATGCTCAATCATAGTATATCTGTTGTGTGTCTAACGAACTGTCACCAAAATAAATCAGAAATCGCTTGGAAAAGACATATTGAGCTTATATAATAAGCATGTTGATAAATGAATTATAAAGGGGATTGTCAACACTGATTTAACATTGTTTGGGTCAATTGACAATGATGTTTTTTTGTTTTTTGATTACCAGTTACTTTAAAGATGGAAAAATTACGGAAATTGTTCTTTAGTGCAAGCGAAACTATTAAAGTTGGGTTATTTTAATAACAATGAAATAGACTTACATTCGTAATAATCATTTGTCCATTTTCTGAATGAATATCCCTAGGACGACAGACATGTGGTGATTACCAATTTCTGCTTTGTCTAATTTGATGGGGGAACCGTCCAGCAGTTTGACCATCTCTAATTCTCTCTATCTCTCTCTCTCTCACTCTTAAGATGATACCAGCCTAGATTTTTTCCAAAATAAAACAAAATTATATTTAGTAAATAATTAAATTGAATTAAAAGAAATACTAACCACCATCAGCCACCCATTCCATACAACGCGTCTCATCCAGATTATCAGATTTTGGGTTGGTGTTAATGTGCATCCATCCATCATCGTTCCTTATCGGTTTCACTAACTACCACACAGGATAATTGTTGGCATTTCAAAAGAATTCTCATCAATTTGTTTAGAACAAAAAAAAAAAACAAAAACCTGTCGATACGTGTCCATCCAGACCACACTGAAAAGTCCAAAAATATGTGTTTCAATCAACTAACTCTATTAATGCTTCAATCTTAAACAATTACATACCTTTATGCATTTCATCTATTTTTCTACGTTATTTTACCAAAAATTATTCTGTATTTCGTAACAATCAACCATTTCAATCAATTATAAATATTACAAAACAATAATAATGATTTTTTTTCCCATGACATAAAGTAAACAAATTGTTGCCAACTTCTAGAGTTGAAAAAACATTGCTGCCAACTGTCCGTTTGCTTTGTAGTTTCTGCAAGATGGCGCTAAATTCAAATTAACTGTTTCATTTGATACAAATGTTCTGAAATTAAAAGCAATTATTAATTATTAAAACATTCAAATCAAAAAAAAGAGTACGATTTCATTTATAATTACTTTTAAAACACGTTATTTTGAATGTTTTCAAATGTGTGTAACTCTGACGTTAGTGTACATTTCCAAAAGATCTATTTAAAAAAAAAAAACTGGCGTACTTATGGTAGATTTTTTTTTCATTACTAGCTACTTGTCTTAACAATAATATTAATTATATTATACTGTTATATTAATTAAATATGTGAAAACTATAAATGTTACAAGTATACCAGCTGTAGAGCTGAAGGGCCAAAGTCTACCCATAAGCTATATAATCAACAATTAATAATTCAGTTTTCAGCATGCATAATTTTTTGTCTACTTGAGAATAAATATTAGCGTAGAATCTTGTAATTTAATTTACTTTTAATACAAAATCTGAAATTATTTTCCCGTGCTTTGATTTTCCACTGGGCACGGGAATACAGAAAAGACCCGTGCGCATGCGTTAAACGAGGAAAAGTGACAACTTCTCCGTGCCCCGTGACCGCACGGGGAAGTACAAATAGCCACACGCAATTGAAAATTGATGCCCTTGATGTCCGAAAAATATGTGTTTCAATCAACTAACTCTCTACTAATATTTTAATTTTAAACAATTAGATACCTTCGAGTCAAACTGGCGTCATTCGTTGTGGTATTGCAACCAACGTCCAAGCGCCAAATTATCTCGGTTGTTTGTTTAACAATTGTTGAACCGCAATTGAGGTTATGTTCATCAAACTTATTCGATATTTCACAAGTAAATAATGACTGCAATGCCTCTTCTTCAATCAATCACTCCAACCATGCTGGGACACTGAAAATCGAAAAATATTAATTAAATTAATTGTAAACAATTAAATTCTTACAAACTTTCAACAATAAACAAATTCCTGTCAATTGTTAGCATTGTCGCCAACTGATTTTCAGCTTTATCACTTCTATCAGAGATGGCGTTGTAAAAATCATTGTAGCCAACTGCAACATTGAAAGCAACAAACAGCGCCACCTATTAACCGAAAATTGATTTAAATACATATGGTTATGCAACCAAATATACATTAAAATCTTTATTCACGAATAATTTTGTATAATTCTTTTCAAACGAGTATATTGTGTTGCCTAACCACCAAAGTATAATCGGTCCGACGTATGCAGTACTTTGTGTTGCCTAACCACAAGCGTATAATTAACTAATATTGTGTGTATGTTGTGTTGCATACAGTTAAAATGTGCTGCCGATCCAGTGCCGTACTTTAATAGGGAATTCTTTAAAAATCGAGAAAAAAATAATTCAGATCTGTCTTTCACGATTATCAGTTGAAGTTCGTAGACATTAGTGAAGCTGTTCAGTAAATGGCATTTTCTTCAATTATTAAATATAATACAGGTATTATCAAAAAAAATCTATCAAACTATGGATCAAAATTGGCTTAGCAATCGATTAATCTAATAAACTATTTAAATATACAGAATGTTTCCAGAAGGTTGAGACATGGCTTAACTACGAACTGCAAACTTTTGGGCTTTGTATCACAGGACTTGATAATTAAGCGCTATCCAAACTTTTTATAGACATCCCGTATAATATTGCAAGGTCATAGTGACGGTGAGATTAGGCCGTGTGTATTTTGTATTGTCTAACTATCAGGCGGTACAAAAATCCAGTGGCGTATCATATTGTAGAATTATGCTAAATTAATAGAAAAAAACGACACAAGAATAATAAAATTTATTACACCAACAATATTTATTGTATAATCTTGTAATTATCTAGAATTATTGTAATAATTCCTAGTTATTATTATTATTATTACGTAACAATTCGTGTAAAAAATATATAAATTTAGATATGAAAGCCTATTTATTTTAATATACACACACATACACAAACCAAGTGATATAGAAATGGCTTGAACATTTCCCAAGTTTTGCATTTCAAATGAATATACAAAACGCTTTGTATTCAAATCGAGAACAAACGACAAACCCTTTTCCTTACACCTACAAAACTCTCTCTCTCTCTCTCTCTCTCTGTTTGTCTCTCATCCCTTATTTTACAACCCGCAATCTTGTTATAATTCGAAAGAACCAATTAAATTCTGTATATAAATAATAAAAATTCTTCTTCTTCATGTTATTATTATTATTAGTATTATTATTGGTGGTGGTAATGAATTGATTTTGTAAGATAAGGTGGATGTTTTCACGGATAATTTAGAATTTGTAACAAGTGTCGTCACTCGTATTACTATTATTATTATTATAGCGAAATTTATAGGGGTTGATGTTGGAATAGGATAGATATAGAGAGGGTTGGTGTGTACATGTATATAGTATAAACCCCCCTATATATATGTATATACCAACATATATATATTTGCGACCCCTCCTGATGATTAATTACTAGTTGATGAATATGCATGAGGGCAACAGAGCGCGTTATCTGAATACTAAATACTTACAAACTCGAACGACACTGTCGACGTTTTATTTATTTTTTAATGCTGATATTTTTTTTTTCGGGGGTTGTTTTGCCACACATACGTATCCTCCATATATGTATGTGTTGCGATTAGCTCTATTTGAAACAATCAAAAAAATGAATAAAAATTACAGAGATAAATCGCCATATGTGGTGTGGTGCAGGGTAGCGAAAACGAACAAAAAAAAACCAACGCACACTCTTTAATAAATTGGAATTTAATGAAAATTACCAAAAATTGATAAAGATTTTCGTTAATTTGGGAGTGAAATGGATGATTAAAAAACAATTAAAATCTTTCTCTCATGTTCCAAAAAAAAATAATAATAATAATAATAGTAATAAAAAAAAGAGCCGAACTAAATAACCAACGGGTATGTCAAATGTAATTTCCAAACTAATACATCTGAATGCTGTTAAATATATGTTGAATATAGGGGGAGAGAAGATTTGATAATAGACGATCAGAGGCAACTAAATATGATTGCCAAAGATAAGCCAATTCTGATTAAAATAACAACTTGAAACATATTGGTGTCGATTATGATTGCAATGTTTGGATTGCAGTGCTACAGGACCGGCTCTATAGAAAAGCGATTTTATTTTTACGCACTACCTGCGCGAAAACTGCCTCAACACATCCAAATTTTTCTTGCTCAAAGTACCTGTATCTGTTGAAGTAAAGATCGATCTTAAGTAACTCTGAAGAAACAGAACAGAACAATGGCCCCTCAGATTTTTGCCCGATCATCTTTATGGCCAGTCCGTTCCTGCTTAGTAATGCAGGACAAACTGGTTCTTAGTGCAGCGATATCAAGTGAGTCGACTGGATTTTGGGAAGTCGTAACGGAGCTCAATTTTCGTTAAATTTTGATTAAGATATTCTTTTTACAATCGGGGATAGTTGCAGGAGAATTTTTTGTCGGACTGCGGAGAGCAACTTCTGCTCCAAGAACTTTTAGCAAAATAGCCAGAAAGCAGTTACCTATATCATAAGCGTCAATTTGAAGTTACCTATTTCTAGAATTACAGCCTCACCCATGTTGTTCAAAAGCCTAAATTTGATTTGGCAGGTTTTTGTCTAATTTTGTTGAAATTAAAGCACGATTACTTAGGATTGTGGATCTGAAACTATAAGGCTTATACTCAAAGACTTGACACGTTTTAGACATTTCAGCCCTTCGTAAATCTATTACAGGGCCTGATAAATCCAGCAAATACCATCGTAGGTTGCCCAACCAATAAATTCGGTGGGTTCTCCAGTAGCAAAAAAAAAAAATGTTGATTCTTCAAAAAGATCAGCAAAATACCACCATTCTGTAGGCACTTAGACTTGTTGTCTTTCTAAATTTGGACTGCAGCGGGAGATCCTCCTAAATGAGTCTAAAATTGGGCTAAGTCGTAGCAAAAACTACCAAAAACACCTCTATTTTTTGTCGAAAGAGTCTACCATGATTTGTAGAACGAGTTTTTTGGTCCTACTTCTAGATTTCCATTTTTGATGAACCCTCATGGTGCTCAGAACAGATCTAGCCTTATATGAGAACATGCAACTAATTATTTCAAAATCCTGTTATCTTTGGTGAAAGTCTAAGAGAAAACAATATGGCTAGGCAACTTCTTCTGGAGCAAAACATTAGGTCCCAAATTTACTTGTACAGCCTCAACCGATGGCTCTAGAAGGATGAAATTTTGTACACGGTTTCTCTAAATGACGCAAATAACTCATAAGAAACAACCTTTCAAAATTCATCCCTTAAAGGGAATTAAATAGGGTGTGAAAGTTTCTATTTTTACGGCCAACTCGTTCCTTCGAAACTTCTTCTAGAGCAAAACATTAGGTCCCAAATTTACTTGTACAGCCTCAACCGATGGCTCTAGAAGGATGAAATTTTGTACACGGTTTCTCTAAATAACGCAGATAACTCTTAAGAAAGAACTTTTCAAAATTCATCCCTTAAACAGATTAAATCGGGTGGAAAGTTTCTATTTTTACGGCCAACTCGTTCCTTCGAAACTTCTGGAGCAAAACATTACTTCCCAAATTTACTTGTACAGCCTCAACCGATGGCTCTAGAAGGATGAAATTTTGTACACGGTTTCTCTAAATGACGCAAATAACTCATAAGAAATAACTTTTTAAAAATTCATCCCTTAAACAGATTAAATCGGGTGGAAAGTTTCTATTTTTACGGTCAATTCGTTCCTTCGAAACTTCTTCTGGAGCAAAACATTACTTCCCAAATTTACTTGTACAACCTAAACCGATGGGTCTAGAAGGATGAAATTTTGTACACGGTTTCTCTAAATGACGCAAATAACTCATAAGAAATAACTTTTCGAAATTCATCCCTTAAACAGAATTAAATAGGGTCTGAAAGTTTCAATTTTTACGGCCAATTCGTTCCTTCGAAACTTCTTCTAGAGCAAAACATTACTTCCCAAATTTACTTGTACAGCCTCAACCGATGGCTCTAGAAGGATGACATTTTGTACACGGTTTCTCTAAATGACGCAAATAACTCATAGGAAAGAACTTTTCGAAATTCATCCCTTAAAAAGATTAAATCGGGTGTGAAAGTTTCTATTTTGACGGCCAACTCGTTCCTTCGAAACTAACTGATAATTGTAAGAATCAGGATCGGCGATGGGTGAGTTGCCGGCACTGTACCATCACAAAACAACTTCAATTTTATTGCACCCACCTCAGCAGTTAAATCCCGACTTCTCTACCACACATATACGTTACAAACGTTATCATATTAACACAGTAAATAATAGAAAAGAAGTAAGAGAAAAAAAACCGGGTCGGTATGTATGTAAAGAATATTTGTTTGACTTGCTGGGCGTGTGCTTAATGTAAATATCTTTTATATCATTTTTTTTATTTTGGGTTGAAATAGTGGTGTCTAACCAACAACATAAATCACATCACCCTCCATGTAACAACAATACGCGCGCGATAGAAAGAGAAGACAAAATAAAAAGCCAAAACACATAATACATAAATTGTTGTAAACAACAAATAGACAATTTCCCGCCACATTATTGTTAGTTAAATTCTATAATGAGTACCATCTGTTATTGGTGTGATATTGGGTTTGTTATAAAAAGACAGTTTGACAACACAATACACACAGGGATGTTACTGTTCGTGTCTCTAGAGACAAATAGGGTTAGTGCCATTGGGGACTTTCAAGATAAAACCATTAGAAAAGTTAATCGATTATAACAATAAGATTAAATATTATTATTAAAGTGTACGAATAAAGTTCTGAGTAAAGTTTTGATTTATAGGTATATATACCGATTCTATTCACATTTGTTTTGTTTTAAGTTAGTACTAAACCGCCTCCATAGACCGCCACCACCACCGCCGCCAACAAGCAATAAGACTATACAATATAATATCTCATCCAGCCAATTGTGAATTGTATAAATAGAGGTAAAACGATATATACACCACCGCCACCACTACTACTACTACGACTACTATATGTTTGTTTGACAAAAGGGACGCTGCTGTATTTGTATTGTAATGGAAATTGTGGACTGTGTGGTCCATAGAATGCTAGGATAACTAAAAGGATCTTCGTATTGTCCGTATAAACGCCCTGGATTACTAACTGTTATAACTTCTACCGCTATTGTTCCTTTTGATATTATCATCTCTTTTGTTGAACTATTAAATACGTATATACATATATATATTTACGTAAATATATAATTCGTCTATAGAATTTTGTACACCTTAACCTCACCCCAATTTTGCCGACTTAGTCGCGCAGCCTAGGTGAAGCGCAAAAGTTGCCTAAAAGTGTATAAATTGACTATAATTTGAAAGAATCTAGTTACTGTGAGCGAAATATTTAAGGGGCGCAAGACAGGACCAAGATTTGATAAAATCAAGACTTAATTTGCGCCCAAAAATGGGACCAAACACCAAATTGGCACTGGAGCAAATCACTTTATGCAATACTAGCGAATACCCGCCCGCTTCGCTGGTTTATCACATGTCATTAGACTTCGTTTTTGTTTTAAAACAAAAGGCAGTCGATTAAATGACAGATTTTATTTTTATTTTCAAACAAAAGACCATCGATTAAAATCAACAAAATGAGCGTCTTTTGTTTTTATTGGCGGTACAAAATATACACAAAACTAAATCAAAAAAAAAAAATGACAAAGGAAGCATGGAATCGAAAAACTAAATAGCCTATAACCATCTACGAAAAATTCTGCATCGGATGGGCAAGGTCCCATGTCGATACGATTAGTAGTTTTTACGTGATCGAGCCTCAAAGAAAACTAGATTTTGCTTATATATGTATAGATATTTACGTAAATATATAATTCGTCTATAGAATTTTGTACACCTTAACCTCACCCCAATTTTGCCGACTTAGTCGCGCAGCCTAGGTGAAGCGCAAAAGTTGCCCAAAAGTGCATAAATTGACTATAATTTGAGAGAATCTAGTTATTATGAGCGAAATATTTAAGACAGGACCAAGATTTGATAAAATCAAGACTTAATTTGCGCCCAAAAATGGGACCAAACACCAAATTGGCACTGGAGCAAATCACTTTATGCAATACTAGCGAATACCCGCCCGCTTCGCTGGTTTATCACATTTCATTATACTTATCACATGTCATTAGACTTTGTTTTTGTTTTAAAACAAAAGGCAGTCGATTAAATGACAGTTAGATTTTATTTTTATTTTCAAACAAAAGAAAATCGATTAAAATCAACAAACTGAGCGTCTTTTGTTTTTATTGGCGGTACAAAATATACACAAAACTAAATCAAAAAAAAAATGACAAAGGAAGCATGGAATCGAAAAACTAAATAGCCTATAACCATCTACGAAAAATTCTGCATCGAACGGTCAAGATCCCGTGTCGATACGATCAGTAGTTTTGACGTGATCGAGCCTCAAAGAAAACAGATTTTGCTTATATATGTATATATATTTACGTAAATATATAATTCGTCTATAGAATTTTGTACACCTTAACCTCACCCCAATTTTGCCGACTTAGTCGCGCAGCCTAGGTGAAGCGTAAAAGTTGCCTAAAAGTGTATAAATTGACTATAATTTGAAAGAATCTAGTTACTGTGAGCGAAATATTTAAGGGGCGCAAGACAGGACCATAAATTCGATAAAATCAAGATTTGATTTGCGCCCCCAAAAATGGTACCAAACACCAATTTGGAACTGCAGCAAATCACTTTATGTAATACTAGCGAATAGCCGCCCGCTTCGCTGGTTTATCACATGTCGCATTAGACTTTGTTTTTGTTTTAAAACAAAAGGCAGTCGATTAAATGACAGTTAGATTTTATTTTTATTTTCAAACAAAAGACGATCGATTAAAATCAACAAATTGAGCGTCTTTTGGTTTTATTGGCGGTACAAAATATACACAAAACTAAATCGACAAAAAAATGACAAAGGAAGCATGGAATCGAAAAACTAAATAGCCTATAACGATCTACGAAAAATTCTGCATCGGATGGGCAAGGTCCCATGTCGATACGATTAGTAGTTTTTACGTGATCGAGCCTAAAAAATAGATTTTATATATGTATAGATAAACTTTTGGACACTGTGTGGCGTACAATTTCATTCCTGCTACTATAACTTTTTCTACAGACACCGTAAGATTTTAGAAATATATGAGCAATATACAGTGTTGGCAAACTGATAAAGCACATTTTGCCTTTGTCGTATTTTGTTAGTTTCTGGCAGTACCTACTTAGTTTGCCAAACGTGTATATTTGTCTAAAATTTGGACACACAATCAACGTTAAATTTAAACAAAAAAGAAACCCTCAATAACCCATCGGCGACTTGATGTTGTTTAAAATTGATTTTAAAAACGAATTTCACACGTATTTCCATATGTATAAAACAGATTCAATTATACACTCGATAACCCCTTTATTTATTTTATTTTCTAACAAAAATAATTATAATAAAAATCAAGAATGGAATGGTAATAGGAGCGTGTCGAACCGTACTCTCAGGATTATGCAGTTTATGTCGCTTCGTTTTTTTCGTCTAATATTTGAAATTAAAAGACAAAAAAAAACGTGGAGAGATAGAGTGTATCGAGAAGGCGCACGTGATGATCACGCAAATTTTCGGAAAATTTTTCATAAAGTGGGGCGATTAAAATGAAATAATAAATAATTAGATTGAGTTATATTCTAAGTCATAAATCTATCATTTGTGTGGGAGAAACAACACAAAAGAGACAACACATAAATTATCTTAATTAAATTAATTACAAATGTATTTAGTTATAAACTTAAATAAATAATAAAGATAACAGAGAGCTGTTGTTACTTTTTCGTTTCGTATTTATCTATCTACAATTCTCAAAATAAATAATAACTAGAAAATGATTAATTTCGTTCATTTAATTCTCAATAATATATAAAGATTTTTTTTTTGTTTTTGTAAATTGTTATTGTTTTCGAATCCAATCAAAAACGGCAAGATTTTGATTAATTTGTGTAGTATTTATTTTAGTGAGATAGATAGATGGATTAATAGATATATGTACAATAGACTATTATTTTATAAATTGGATGGAATTGTAATTAAGGGCGGTTTGGTGGTGAATAATTATTGCTTGTTTTCCAATTGGAAACCATTTTTTTTTGTATATATAAAACCCAATCGAGCTAAAAGTCTCTCTGAGTTATTGCATGTGTGATTGACAAAGCCAACTATTTTTATATTTTAGGATCCCAAAGAACAAGATTTACGCACTTTTAATTTTCATATAAGCGCCTGTTTCGGCCTATTCGAATCAAGACTTTCGAAAAATGTCATTTTTTGAAAGTTTTAATCCGAATGGCCGAAACAGGCGCTAAATATAAAAAAAAACTGAGCTGAGGTGAAGATGATAGCAAAAGAAATGGAATTATTACTCGTTTTTTTTTTGGTAGCTAACTTTTGTACCTTTAACTGCAATTTACGGCATGATTTTCTTACTTTTGATGGATTTAAGAATGTTTGAATTAAGATGGCAAAACAAAAAGAATTATTATTAACAAAAAAACGAGTTATATACAGGGTGTTTTTTCTAAGTATGGACGGACGCCAGATCTCCCATAAGCCGTTAAGCAAGAGGCATAAAAGCTCCAAAAACATGCGCAGCTGTGGATATAAGAAGGACCCAGAACCCCAAAAAGTTTCTAGCTAATCGGAAAGTGTCAACAATGCTCTCTCGATATATGAGATTCAAAAACATTTTTTTTTTTGTGTTTAATAATTTGTCTAAACATAGCCAAAAATTTTAATTCATATTATGCTTCAAAAGACTTGGTGGT
The DNA here is from genome assembly GCA_021725515.1 of Epicauta chinensis. Taxonomy (NCBI): domain Eukaryota; kingdom Metazoa; phylum Arthropoda; class Insecta; order Coleoptera; family Meloidae; genus Epicauta; species Epicauta chinensis. The sequence goes on from JAEDXX010000040.1 coordinate 243,316, forward strand.
AGTTGCTTTGACGTACGGATAATTATATTACACTTGGGTTACATTTTCCATATTTCCCGATTAGTTAGAAACTTTGTGGGGCCTTCTGATATCCTCAGATGTACGCGTTCTTGAGACTTTTATTTCTCTTAATTGACGGCTTATGACAGATCTAGCAGCCATCCATACTTAGAAAGAACACCCTGTATAGGCCATGTAATGAGAGTTGAGACTGATAATTGAGGGCAAAAGATCGATAGATAGACACCAAAATTCTTGGTTAAAGGATCTCAAAAGATGGTTTGAATGCTCATTTATAGATATCTTTAGAGTTGCAATATTATAGGATCTGTTAGCCATTTTGGATCTTATGGAACTTCTTATCTTTCCATGTCCGGTCTAAAAATATTTGTCCTCCACATCTATTACGACGCAAAAAATATTATTATGATACTGTTTCGTGTTATTATAGTAATTAATGTATCAAGGGCGTTATGAGACAAATAACGCCCGTGCGGTGAGTTTATGCCATAAGTAAAAGAAGCAATTTAACTTTATTTTTGTTTTTGTTTAAACATTGTATTTTGAATTTTTCTCTGACATCTCAAAATTTGAGGTTATAATCCCATTTTTAATGACAGCAAAAAAGTTGTTTATCATAGCAACGCGCCTTAACAGCGGGCTATTATTTTTCATAACGAAATCGCGACGCCATTTGATATCTATTAATGGTTCAATAATATGTTCGTATGACATAAACAATTTAATTTTGATGTGACGCCGCCCCTGACTTTCGTCACACGCTCGATAGCCGATCTTCCTCTATACCTTTTCGCCTGTTGTTTCGTACATAAATAAGTTTCAATATGATGTTACTGCCACTGTCAAACGACCACTTAAGCATGATCCTCTTAATTTTTAAGATAATTTTCTTGTTTGAACAACAAATAAGGGAGATTTACATTATTATTGAAACAGTCCTATACTATAATATATACGGAGAGAGAGTATGGTGAATTTGACACGTGTTATTTTATAAAAAGCACGTGCCTTATAACAAGTAAGGGCCCTTTTATGTTTATTTTACGCATCACGCCATTCATTGAATTAACTTGGATAAATACAAATCGAATACTAGAGAGAGAGTTGTAAACGTGCTTGTCCTTTACAATATTCCATTTAATCTATCATTTAAAGATTTTTTTTATATACCTATATTTTAAATTAATCACTATTATTAATAATAAATAATTTTTATCTAGAATTATATTTATTATAGTATTTTAGATATGATTAGAAGGAGACGAAAATAGTTAGAAATAGATATTTCCATCTTTGTTGCTACTATAATATAGAAGAGCTCCTAAACAAATCCTGGGTAATCCATGCTGGCAATTTACTTCAGCCAAGGCTTTGTCCAGTAAGGCTTAGGCACTGAGTTTTATTATCTTAGTGGTGTGTTGTCCACTACATATATAGGTATAATAAAGTACACCTCTATTGGGACTTGTAAAACTGACTCTAACTTTATTTAGAATTTTCTAATTTACTTTATCTGTTCTCTGGCTGGCTATATAGATATATTTTTTGTTGCTGTTGTTGTTGTTGTTGTCGTCGTCGTCCTTTCTATTCGACCACACATTAATGTTGCCTTTTTTTTGTCTCTATCAATTCTTATTATTATTATTATTATTGTTGTTATATACGAATAAAGAAATGAGACAAAGTGAGGGGCGTTGTAAATAGTTATATAGTAGATATCTATAGTAATCGGTATAGTGGTGATAGAATTCAAAACAGCATGGATCGATTGTAATCCTTATCTGAACGTGTACAGCACGAGCTATGCCTTAACACTACGATTGAGGTGTTTACTTGATGCACTCCAACTATTTTGTCTGTATGCATGCATCTCTATTGATATATGGATCCATCTTGTTGACTTAACAAATAATCACACCTCTATAGTTGGTATATATAGAGTCTGTCTCTCATAAAAACCATTGAGAATATTTAAATATAATAATTAAAAAAAAAACAGTTAACTAACTTGATTCTAGAGCTATAAATGGGATAACAATCAGAGTAAAAAATTATAGAGTAGGGTAACGGTAGAGATGTCCACGTACGTCACGTGATCGCCTACTTGTGCAGTTCCATCGAACACACTTTGAGTACCACTGCTATAGGTACTTGTAGTGGACTTGTAGGTAATTTGTTAAAATATGAGACAATTGCAGTACCTTCTAAAATGTATGCAATAATCAAAGGTGACTACTTTTTCTACAAAAAATAAAAGTGCGTAGAACTATTATCTATGATAGAACGCCTCACGTTAGAAGTGAAACTTCTTAGGTTAGAGATGAAGTTCACTAAAGGCTCGATTTTTTTCTGCAGTTGTCTTGTTCTGCATTTCACTTATCTCTGACGTGTAAAAAAATGTTTAATCTAGGCCAAGTATTATTGTTATTATTAACGTTTTAAATGTCAAAATTAATGACTTTTTGATTATAAAATATTAAAGGCTGTTCTACACCCCATCTGACAATTTTGATGTCCGAAATTTTTCGATCGCAACTTAATATTATAAGTTTTCATTTTAAAATGTAAATAACAGTGATTCTAACGTTACTTTCTTTGATGTTTTACAATTAAACAATAATTTTGTTTTTTGGAAAACTTTCTCAGTCAAAATTTTTCGGATAAGAATAATTACATTTATTTTTTTTTTTAAATTTCCAACTGCCCTTAGCCCCTTGATCTATATTGTACCCTTTATTTGGGTAACCGTATTTTCAACGTTGTTGATAAGAACCGAACAAAGAACACTTAAACTTAACACCCTTTCTAGGTTTGTTGTTCATTCCTGTTCCGGTGTGGTTAAAGTCTTTGATGTGTTAATCTTGCTTCAAAAAATTGTAACACTTTTGTCAATTACTAATTAATTGTGTGCAGTGCTAGTGTCTTTAGTATAGAAACAGATATCTGATGCCGAACGGCTCTATAAAGATTTCAATTCTTGTTATCATTATGCATTTATCAACTGGAACCAAACCGTGAGTCTGTTTTCCAATGGGTCACCAAAACACGGCTTTCTAAAAAGCTCGGACCGGCCTTGCATAAAACCCCACAAACTTTAGGTTTCTGCTGGTGCCAGGTCAAAAATTCTTGAGCAAGAAATGCAAACAAAAAAATCATTCGCTGGCCCTAGACCAAAACAAAGTAAGCAGAATTTTAGGGAAAACAATTTATAGTGCGTCTTACACAGGATGATCGGACAATCGCCTTCTTTTTTTTTATTATAGAAGCCTGTCTAGAGCTCTAGGAAATTTTGAGCTGGCCCTAAATAGGTATATCTTGCAACAGGCAGATAATAATGAAGGGTTATAATGGACCACACAATCACAAATCTACTCTTAATCCGTCAATAATAAGTCACGTTTAGATTACAATGAATAAGACAAAAAAAACCAAATGTGATATCACGTGACTTAAGTAAGAAGCCGACCTCATTCTCACTCTCCCTTTAACAATTGATAATCTAGTGTGTACCTAGTTATAATATCATCAGTCACTAGATTATGACACCCGATAGTAGGTACAGCATGGAAGGGGGCGCTCAAAGTTAATCGGGCCAAATCAGAATAGATACAGTATATAAAAGACAATCTCCAATGTTTTTTTTAAATAATAATAATAATAATAATAATAATAATAATAAAAATAAAAGTAAAATAAAACAGATTGGTATGTAGACGAGATGAATTCTATTCAATTCGCTTCTTATTCATCATCCCATTTGGGATTCGATATATTTTCTCAAAAACACAAGAAAACTTCATATCAAAACTATACTGACTGATATTTATATACCTATATATATATATATATACAAATATATATATATGTATAGATAATATTTACATTTCACATTGAGATTCACCCCATTGGTTTCCGCTTATATGGCAATAATAATGTGTGTGTATATGTGTTTAGGATAAAACATTGATAGGGAGAGAAAGACATATAGATACGCATAATATGTATGTGTGTGTGTGTGTTTAACACACATACACATACGCACGTTTTATTTTACAATCATTTATCTTAACCTCGCAACAATAGGCTGTCAGAAAGGGGATGACACGGACACCTCGGCCCCTGTTGTAAAACACATCGACCGATCGGGCATATATACAATAATAACAATAATAATAATAATAATCATCATCATCATCATTTAGGTAAAGCTTTTATATCAAACTTTTGGCAATCGAATTGTGAATTCCATTAAAAAAACATTTTTGATAAAATTAAAAACGAAAATTACAATAACAATAGAATCAATTTTTTTTTTTTATTCCTATGTAGATTTGTAGTGAAAGGGGGTTAGTGAATTGAAAAAGATGCCTGCTGAGCCGTATGTCAACAACAATTTACGAAAACGATCAATTAGTGAATGGCAAAATGACCGCGGGGACTCCCCTTTTCCTCGACTACCACTAAGATGAATTACCCTCTCTCTCTCTACTATCGATGGCTTTTTAATTGTTTGATATACACCTGTTAGGGACAAAATTTTATATTCAATCATCCCCTAACACTTTTACATTAGAGTTATTAGAGTCATTGAGTTATTAAAAAATACAAGCCTCTCTAATACGACCAATTAGAAAGATAAAATAAGAATTTCATCAAAAATTGCGTCGCGACGTCGATCTACAAACAAACAAAAATACCACGGCCACACCGTTGATACTATATCTATATCTATATATCGGCACATATGTGTGTGTGTGTATAAAACGCCATATTGGATGACGGGCCACTCCTATGCCTGTTAGTGGCTGATATAATGTTATCTCTGTAGGCGGGGACTTACACTTAACTGACTCTCTCTCTACTCTTATTTGTTATTATTATTATTATTGTTGTTGTTGTTGATTTGATTGACAAGTCAATTTCTATCTTATCAACCGGGACAAAATCAATTGTTATTTGATTGATCAAAATTTATAAAAATCAAACAATTGTAATTAATTTGTAATGGAATTTTAAACAACAACACTCAAAAATGATGATTTTAACTCTCCAAACCAAAAAAACAAATCGATAAAGAGAGATATAGTTTAGATAGAGATAGATCAAGTTGAAAGTGATTGTCTTGACTTAGCGCCTTTGAATAACAGACTCCGCCTACTATCAATATTAGAAAGAGATAAATATTGTTTCTATATTGTTTAGATAAAGATCGATAGAGTTCGTTTAAAGTGAATATGTATTAATACGCATGCTCTTGAGAATTATAAAATTAGTAGGCGTGCCGTTTATCTATATGTTTGTGTGTGTAAATTATATATCTATATATATTTCCATATATATACAGGATGATATAAAGATAGATTTATTGAGTTTTGTTATTAGTTAGAAGATGATGGATATATAATCGAGTATAAGGTTTGTGTTCATAGGTAGATTGTAGCCCTCCTCTTTTATTACCACCACCACCACCACTACGGATACCACCACCACTACTGCCACTAGTTGTGTAGTATCATCATCATCATCCACCATCACTACCACATACACACAGTAACAGTGTAGATAGATCTCTATATGTTTTTTGATGATATATAGAGTAGACGACTTATGGTTAAACCGCGTTGGGAAGTGGCCCAGATTAGAGAGACTTTACAGTATCAAGTCCTAACCCGATATATCTGTGTGTGCGGGGCGCCCCGCTAAGCGTTTAAGACTTTTTAATACTTTCATAGGATTTTCGTGCAAAACCATTTCAGTCACCAAACGATTACCGAACCGGCACCAATCGTCGCCGTTTATATAAGTATTATCATAATCGTCGTCGTCGTCTTCTATCTATTTGTTTGTCGTTTGTTATTAGTGTTTTGTTTTGTTTCGGATTCTCATTTGTTTATAGTGAAATAATAAGTGACTAGATTTGTGATCATGTGTCTACCGACGGATTTCCATCAATTTCCCAATAAAAAGTGATATTATTGTGTGTGTGTTTTTTTTTGTAATTTAAATTTCATTTCAACTGTGATATTACACAAAATTTGTGATTTACCAGAACTTACAGATTACAGGTAGGCTGTGGAAATATCAAAAAATCCCTACAAACTAATTTTGTGGTTGCTTATCAATTGCCTAGTTAATTAATTGCACACAAAATTAGTAAAAGCAATCACAGTTAAACAAAAAAGGGGGTTGTTATTATTGTTACCCCCCCGTTAAAAAAAAAACAACAACACAACAAAGATAGAGCTAATATAGTGCGAGAAAGATGGTTATATTGTTGGAGAAAGCTACAGAGGCTTAGTAGCCGCAAAGCTCTCTCAGACCGATGCTGTTGACTATTCCGTCGCGACGCGTGCTCTTTCTCTTCTTCACCAACTTCCCTCCTATATATCCATCTATATAGGTGTATATATATATAGTATACAACATTTCACTTGATCCGATCTAAACCTGGCCAAAGCTGTTTTTAAGCTCCATACCTTTTTTCATGGACTTAACCGACTTTTGGTCTTTGTTCACGTCGCGCACCTGGATTTACTTACGATCTTTTAAGTGGATACGTAAAAACGGTAAAACTTCTGAGTGATTTCGTGTGTGCATCACACTGAGATTTTTCTTTAACAATTTGTTGTTGTTTTTTTGACTGTGCGAAACCAAACAAAATTAATTTGTTTTCTTTTTTGTATTCGTTTCAACTTTAGTGAGTTTGTGATGGAACGTATGGAATCACTATCGGATCAGGCGTTATGCCTTCAAGATCTTGTAACAGGTGTAACAACATCATCAGCTAATAATAATGATTTACATGGTGGTGTACATCATTTACATGATACTGTTAGTTCAGCAGTTTCGGTTAGTTCAGCAATAACTGGTATTATGAGTGGTGCATCAACATCATTATTAACTAGTGGTAGTGGTAATAATAGTGGTGGCGGCGGTGGTGGTGGTGGTGCCGGTGGTGGACATCATATAACAACACCACACGATACAACAACCCATCATCATCATGGTATTGTGCCGCATACGCCGACATTACACCATGAACCATTAGAGAAATTGAAACGTGGTGAGTCCGACCGAATTTACAAGAAAATTCTGGAAAAAAAATTGAGTTAGAGAGGATTTTGCTGCGTCGGCAAAACTTCCTTTAGCTTACACAGAATAGCTTATAAAATAACTCCTTTTGTTTCGTAGATAAAAAAGATTAATGAAGACTTTAATTGAGTTGGCGTTGAGTAGATTTTGTAGTGGCGGAACTGTAATTTTTACGGTCAAAAATTGTACAAAAACAATTGATTTTTAGACACGTTTTTGTAAAAACAATTGAGCTCTTATCTAATGCGACGGTACAGCTTTCCCTTTCATATTTTGTCGTGTAATCGTAACGGACTGTTTTGATACAAATGACGCAAAACTAGCGGATTTTCCAGAGGATCCGGACCGTTCCGGCATAAGTCGCTTCGATTCCAGCAATTAATCAACGCAGACATGATTTTTAATCACGAAAAAAACAGAAAAAAATCGATAAATAAATATATATAGATTATGGGGTAATAAAAATGATAATCGTTTATATAGAGTTACTTAAACAATTAGATGGCGAAAGTAAAAATATCATAAAACCATCATTTTAAAGTGCCTAATAAATTTCGTAACATTTATCTATCTAATAGCGAGATATTTATGGGTAGCTAATTACCGATAAATTTATCAATTATCAAATGTAGCTTTATCAGACCCTATAAAATTTATAGGTGCACACATATATCCACCACAAAAAAAAAACAAAAAACAAAAATGAAATGAGAGAGAACAAACAATTTTACGTTATTTTTTTCCGAGCATATTCGGTTATTATCAATTTCCAATTTTAACCAATTTCCAATGAATTCAATTCGTTTGTAATTAAACTTAATTAGAATTATTGTAATTGTTGATTAGTTAAAATAGTTGTGGTGGTGGTGGTGGTGGTGGTGAGCGGCTGGCTATCCAGTCGCCTTTTCTATATAATTCGCATTAAGTGGCCATTACCTCAATACCCGGATCATCTCAGTATTATCGGTTAAGCCGGAAAAGTTAATGAATCAACCTTCACCTTCTCATCTTCATCTAAATAATTATTGATTAAGTAAAATCAATCAGTCATTATTGTTCGATTGTTTTCTCTATCGTCTTTATTTATCAATAAGTATCTCAAAAAAAGTAGGCTATGAAACAGTAGATTGAAGTAAATAGTAATAATTGCAAAGCCTACTGTGATTAAATTTTTAAGCCATAATTATCCACCAATCAAGTGTTTTCTAATAAAATTGTCTGATTTGTGAATCGTCGCCTACTCGATTTGTGCAATAATATTCAAATTGATTCACACAATTGTAGACTATACACTTTCAACATACCTACTTGATTATTAAATTGAGCAATTGTTTTTCAGTCGCCTTCTTTTCGTTTATTGATAATTTTTGCAACAATTCTCAATTATCTGTTATAAATATCGAATTCTTACTATATTCATATTTTGTAAACATTTACGTTATAACCGACCGTATATCTGATAAGATCATTTAACATATAGGTGTTACTTTTCGTTATCTAAAATGTATGCATTTTATCTAAAAATATCAGTCTATAACGGAATTGATAAACAATATTGTTGTTGTTGTTGTATCTTTTGTTTTGTTGCAACCGATATTAATAGAAATTATTAACAATTTGATTCGAGTGTAGGTGGGAAATATCAGTGATACGAGTTCAAATCCCGACGGATGCAATTTTTCATATCGTTGAAAATCTTGTGAAAATCACATTTTTTTTGAACAATTTCTACAGTGGCAACACACAAAAGTGAAATTTATTAGGAAATTGACCTCACTACCAACACACTATCAACTTTATAAACTGTTACAACTCCTGCTTTATCGAACCGGATTCTAATGCCATTCGAAATTCACTCGCATACGGCTCTAGGTTATCCTACAGATAATCCTCACTTCCTTACCGTTTGTTCCATGTTCGTTTCCCAACTATTATTCGACGATTTTCAGTATTTGTACCGAAAATATTATTATAATTGCATTGGTTAAGGGATGGAATGTTATTAATTTGTATGTATAGCAAGTAAATCGACAGATGTGACTTTATTTTGTTATTTAAACAACCCAAATACAATACGAATTGTAATTGTGAGAAAGGGGTTGACCGCACACAACTATTAACTCTTCTATAACGAAAATTAATGATTACAATAAGGGGGGTGATTTTATTGTAGCGAACATGTGCTAGAAACACAAACAACTTCCAAATAAGTCAAGTGTTTCTATAGCGTTTTATAAGGTGCAATCACAGTAAACTCTGCCCCTGAAACGTTGCCGCAATTGTCGATGGTCGAAAATCGGTAAAAAATGGAGATTATTTGCCGGCCAATAAGAACGTTGTTTTTGTTGTAAACACTCGACTTTATGACGTGTCAATTAGATTTAATAATAACAAGAATTGTTGTGGTGATTGTAGATAAACGTTGCCGCAATTGCCGATGGTCAAAAATCGGTAAAAATTGGAGATTATTTGCCAGCCAATAAGAACGTTGTTTTTTTTTGGTAAACACTTGACTTTATGACGTTTTTTTTTCGGGAAAACAGATTAACAAAATATCGGCAATTTCCTAGAATTGGGATGTATTAACACGTTCGCGTCAATTGTTGTGGTGATTGTAGATAAACGTTGCCGCAATTGTTGATGTGTCGATAGATAAAAATTGTCCAATTTTGATTGCATTAATATTTATATAATAATAATATTATTAAGATGACAATGTTTCGAAGGCGTGACAAGAAATTTGCCAAGCATTAATTCCTCTTAGATTGAGCTTACAAGTGTAATACTTTGGATTAAAGGGATCATTAAAATTATGCTTGGGAATTATGGGTATAAAACTTGATAGCGCATCGAAGATTATCCTGGATCAGTTTGTTTTAGAAGAAAAGTACCTGTTTTTGATTTATATTCTCTACTTTTATTTATTTATTTACTTATTTTAAAAACAAAATAATAATCAAAATGGGGGATGATCGACAAAATATTGTATGAGAATTTGAACAAGTGTCGGGTTATGACAGATCCACCCCTACCTACATCACCCATCTAGTGTTATAATATTTTTGGTAGATTAGCGAATTATTCCAATTGGATGATGCTATTATAACATTTACCCCTCCGATTGATATGAGAAAAATCAACCATATTCAACCGTTGTAATATTCAAACGATTTATTATCGTACACGAATTGATTGATCGACTGTAGTAATTTTATATAATAAGAAAAAAAACGAGCCATCATTTCTATATTTCACCCCAAAAAATACGCATGAATTAACCCGGCGCAAAAGAGAAATTAATACTATTATTATCACCATCATTATTATTATTATTGCAAAGCCCGTGTCTCTGAAGAAAAAACCACCAAAAACTAACGCTAATAACATCACGTTTCCTAGTAGATGTCTAAAAGCACACCTGATACCGTCGGGGGTGGTGGTGGTGGTGGTGGTGGTGGACTATTTTTTCGGGTTGATTGCAGTTGCAAGTTTTAGGTGGTGGTGGGGTGGGGTGGTCGTTTTACTAGTTGTGTAGTAGAATTGATTCCCGATGTCAGTCTTAGGACACGTCGTCCACTAAGCTCTTAATCTCGACGTTCTTCCGTCTCCTTCACTGATTTCAAGGAAGTCATTTATCAGTCAAATCCAGGTGTTATATCGATAAACTTACGGAAATTTAACACTTTTTTTTTTTGTTTGAATTATGAACATCCCCTAGAATTGCCGGGGATTATATTAAAAGATTAAACATTTGTTTATTGTGTATAATAACCTAAATAAATGGATTTAAGCGCTACAGGGTGTATGAGTTTAAAGTCGAGTGTACTTAAGTCAGACGTTCTGTATAGATACTTTACCCACTAGTTATACAAATTATTTTTCCTCCTAATTAAATTTATAACTCTATTTACTTCTATTGTTATAATTTATTTGTTTTTATCCAAAAAAAAAAAAATTGTTCAAATCATCATCATCAACATAAATAATTATTAAAATTTTTGTATATTTGCTCGTTTTTTTTTTGTATGTTGTCGTTAACCAAATATTGTATAACAAACGTACATTTGTCTGTTAAATAGAAACAAATATTGTTATTTGTCTAGTTTTAAATACAACTCAACAATCGTCTTTGTCATCGCCCAATATATCTATCTCTGTCTAAATTGTATCACTACCTCATTATATAATTTATAACAATGCCATTATAAATAACTTTAGGATTTTTATCATCAATTATTATGCCAATAATTAAAGGATTCGTAATTGTTTAATTAGAGATAACAGTTGAAAAATTTTTTTTCTGTAGGTTTTCGTCGTAGTTTACGCATTTTATGAGAAATTTATTGTACTTTACTGGCGCCAACATGTTTTTTTTTTCTCTCTTTACCTTCATATATTCCTATAGTAAATAAAACACAAAATTACCCAATCGTTAAATAATCTAGCGAGTAAAACGTAGAACAAAGTTGATTTTTCGCTAACGATTTTGTATAAATAGATACACGTGTATGTGTATTCTTTAATTGTCTTTCTTTGTCGCACTTAGAATCTGTCTTATTCTGCTTTCTCCTATTTTTGTGCCATCATGTCGCTGGTTTTTTTTCGATCTTCCTCAGGCCTTGTATTGCCTCTTTCGGCTGCCTGAATCTTCCTTCTTTCAGAGGATACTAATCAAAAATTGCCTTATTTGTATGCCTTAAACGTCTCTTCTTTTATCTGCCTTGTGATGCCTTGTAATGCTTTGCCTTCAATTCTATGTGTGCTCAAGATAATAATACGAACTCTGGATAGGGAAACACACTACCAAATTATTGTTTCCAGCCTCGATCGCGTGGCATTTCTAGCGTCAAAAATAGTTACTTCAGTGGCGTAGCAAAGGGCGGGTGGGCAAGGGTGTCTATCATGCCACTGTCCCCCAAATAGTCTCCAAAACTATTCATCAAATTCATGTTGAAAATGCCTAATCTGAGCCTGTTTTCCTGATACTGCAAGCGATTTTGATCTACTTTGTTTGTGTCTCTTATTTCACCTCCTTACGGGATGAATTCTGAAAACACTGATAAACACCAATTGCCAAATTTTTAACTTAAAAGATGGCAAACTTTCATCACCTATTTAACCTTCTTAACGGGTGAATTTTTAATAATCCTCTTAATGCTAATCTACCCTATATGTAAGGTGCTCCTATGTAAAATGCAATGCATCGAAATCCAGCCAGTGTTAGGGTACGTTCATGTCGAAGATACTTCCTTTCAGCCTCACTGTTTACATCGTATGACAGTGAGGTATCTTTCACATGAACGTACCCTTAGCAGATACACTACAGAACGGATATAGCGTCAAAATTTTTAAAGAAGTAACTTTTTTGCCTAATGCCTAATCCTTTTATTATTGCTTTTGTAAGCAAATTTAAAGGCACTGCCAAATATGATGTCTGCCAAAAAATGCCACGTCAGAGCATTTGGCTTCTAAATATTTGATAAATGTCTTACTATAAAAAATGACTGAGTCACTCTGTATATTGGTAACGGGTGGTCGGAATTCCTTCAAATTACAATCAAATTATCTTGTTGTACACACACAATTAATCTAATTACCGGAAAATTGATGTATTCATCTGTTGATATCTATATCATCCTATCTCTCGACAGTAGTATTAGTATTTTTTTCTCTGTCTCTGTCTGTTTTTATTTTTAATTTTTTTTCTGTATACGAAATTAGACTTGGAATGAAAAGTTAAATAGAAAATATGTCGAAAATTGTGGTTATCAGCCCAAGCTATTTGTATGTTTGTTATAAATCATGCTCGTAAAACCGTCAGCAAACAGAAGGTAGTCGATGTATCTTCCATCTCTCCACCCATATGTATCTCTATACATTTATATGTTGTTCTGTTTATGTGTGTGTGTGTGTGTGTGTGTGTTTGGAACGTTTTTAGATAGAAGAAAATCTTACACAAACACGATTCAGATGACAACATCACCCCTCTTAAATAGTTTAACTACCACCAATTAGTATTGGGGCGGATTTGTCAACTTTGAGAAATTATTTCATCCGGAAAAAAATCCATCAGATAAATTTTGTTATTATTGGCTCTGTTCAAAAAAACAAAAACAAAAAAAAATAGAGAAAACTATTAATGATGCTGTGTTTTAAACGATAGAAATTTTTGTCTAAAAATATCTGATCTAATTTCTATACAATTTTTAAATAAAACTTCCACTCTTTAATTATTATCGTGTCTAAAGATCGTTTCGTGTAAATTCAACCGGCCGAAGGCGTGGCTTGTTCCCTACTACATTTTAGAATGATTGATCCGCAAGACGGCAGCACTAAGCGATTTATTAATATTTGTATCTAGATTTAAGTTGAGTACGAGACAACGAGCAATGTATAAAATTATTAATTACAGTGTGGGCTGAGACTGGTGATTTTCGTGATGCCCATAGTGGGATGTCTGGCACGACCACAATGGAACATCCACAATTAACATTTCCAACAACTGCCAGAAGTCGAACCAGAGATCGAAAAGGTAAATTAAATCAAAAATATATCGGGACGTCCGATGATGATAATAATAATTATCGGACATCCCAAAAAAATCTCCCCATACTGGATAGGATCGAATATATCAATCATTATTGGGTAGAAGAAAGCGAGTATTTATAAAAATCATCCATCATACTCGATAAATATTATTATTGTTACAATTATTGTTATCAAAAATATTTTAAATGGTTGGATTGTATCGAGTATATTTGACAGGTGAAGATGTCGGCAAAAACCAATCGCAAAGCTGTCAATATTTAGAATGATTGATAGGAGGCGGTACGAATTCAAAGGGAACAAAAAAAACTCGATATTTTTACGTAAAAAAGTTTATATTTTAGATAAATCTATCTCTATTCCACTATCACAATCTATCTCTTTCTCAATATTCCTTATCATTGGGCAATATTGATAGTAAATCAAAAAAAATAATATCGTTTCTCTTAGAACATTTTGATAAACTAGAGAGAATTGGTCGTTTTATACAAGGGAATCAATTATGCCCCCTTTTGAGACGTATACGCCCTCAATTTTTCTAAATGATCTATCGTAAAGATTTATTCAAGTATAAAATTTGATGAACTCGCTATTACTGCGCCGCCACCGCTATTACCGCCACCAATCCCCAATACTGTCGATCGTTGTTTTTTTGTGAACGAGGTAAAAGAAACAAAAATAATTGCAAAATCTTTCGATCAGATTTTCTGGCACTTTTCAGGGCTTAGCGGCTGAATTTTTAATCAGCTTTCTCAAACAGTTCTAGTCTATCTATATACCTATCTGTTATAACGTATAGGATATTGAAAGGGGTGGTGGTGGATTCTATTAAAAAAAAAGTGTTGAAATTTCCAGTAAAGGGGTAGATTATTTTATCAATTATTAATCACGTTCTACTGTTTTTCCGTGAAATATTGTCGGATTAAGTTATTGGGAAAACAAGGGTAGTTTTTCCTGTTTTTTTTTTATTAAATTAATTTAAAAAAAATCTCTTTTTTGTTGGGTTCACCACACAGCTAGTCGTTCTTTATCCGACCCGATTAAAACAGAAACTGGTGTGGGTGTTGATTCGACGGATGCCGATGATGGTAAAAATGATAAGAAAACAAAACGACAACGTCGTCAACGGACCCATTTCACTAGTCAACAATTACAAGAATTGGAGGCGACTTTTGCTAGGAATCGTTATCCAGATATGAGTACCCGTGAGGAGATTGCCATGTGGACGAATTTAACAGAAGCACGAGTTAGGGTGAGTTTTTTTGCAAGTTGATAATTTCTATAGTTTTTACACGCACAACATTAAAGAAGATGCTGCAGCAACAGCAAAAAAAAAGGCAATCTTTCAAAGTCATTTCGAATGTTTATTCAGGTATTTTTCACATAAAATATTGAGTCGGCACAGATAAAACATAATGTAAACATGTGTTTTTGAAATAGAGATAAGTGGTGGTTTTCTCACACCCCCTATGATGGACTAAACACTTGTTCGCTATAAGAATGCTTATTAATTTTGTCAAATCTCAATAGGCGTGTTTCATAGATAACGAAACCAGTAGCAATCTGTCTCTTTGTCTTTGTCTGTTGTTTGTATCGATCCGAAATGAGGGATGTTAGAGAGAGAAAGAGAGAGAGAGTAGAAGAAAAATTCGGACTGTTTTGTATGTTTCTAGAGATTTATGTGTGGTTACCACAACATCCTGTTCGTTTTTCAACTTTACTATAATTATTAGTGTTACTTTTATCTTATAGAATAGCCGATCAATAAATTAATTAACAAATAACAGACTTGACGTGTCAACATATAACAGAAACTTGATTTAAGAGATGGTATTTGTAAGATGTAAAGTGGCGGCTAAACTGGTAAGAAATCTTCTTCCATTTCAACCGACAGACATTTGTCTGCAAAGACCGAACACAATTCGAAAACCGTTCCGTTAGTCTAGTTCCTGCAATAGTCTGCCCTACGGAAAAATTACCAGTAATCACGCAAGCAGCTTCTCTTTTTTTTCCATAATCATTTCTATTCTTTTCTCTCTAGCATATAGCATATAGGAGAAGCCACGCCTTCTCGCGGCTGAAGTTACATGAAACGTTTTATAGCAAGAATCTAGAGCCACTTTAAATTCACTTTTCCTACTTGTCAACTTAGATATGTTATCTAATGAAGTTTCCAATAACTTTAAAGTGTAAAAAAACACTAAAATTAGAGAAATTTTACGTTTTAAGTTGGTTTTTAGACTTGGTCTCAGCCTGTAAAATCTTTTGATATGCTACAAAACGAAAATCAATTTTGCTCTCGTTTCTGCTAAATTCGATAGTTCTTTGATATATTTTCTTTTGTTTATCTATGATCTAATGATCGCAGAATTATTGCCCTCTCAGAAGCATTGAAAATACTAGACCAAGATTACTAGATGCAGACTGATTTTCCTCATCTCTAGTTTCTGTTAAATCTGACAGTTGTTTTGGAATATTTTCGACAGAGAGAGAGAGAGAAATTCAAAGAATAGGAGAGAGTAAGTTAGAAGATCATGAAGACGAGAACGAGCGAGATAGAAAGAGATTTCAGCAGTTAGTCCAATGTCGGCTTCTATTAATTTTATTTTTACACATTTTATTGAGGTAAATTTTCAGGCATCCGGCTAGGAGTATCAACTCCATTTGGATGACCTGCATCTTTTAAGTTCTTAATGATTTTTACAAATCAAGGGATGGACTACAGCCGTTCCAATAAAAGTTATAGGTACCTACTTAATGAGTTTTTCAGCATCTAGTTTTGTTTCTCTAACTTGACTTACTTTTCACTAATTCAATTGTCTTATAGTAATTAATGTATCAAGGGCGTTATGAGACAAATAACGCCCGTGATGCATTCATAAGTTTATGCCATAAGTAAAAGACGCAATTTAACTCTATTTTTGGTTTTTGATTTTATTTTTTTTGATATCTGAAAATTTGAGGTTATGATCACATTTTTTAAGTTGTTTATCATAGCAACGCGCCTTAACAGCGGTCTATTATGTTTCATAACGCCATAGCAACGCTAAGACGTTAAGAATATACTCGACAAAGAAAGTACAAATCACATGATCGATTTGGTCATAAAATCGATAAAAGATGTAAAAATTGCGGTTGAATATTGGTACTAAACAATGTTATCTATCTATACAGATTTATCAGTTTAGTTTATTAATGAGATATACATAACGATTTAGGTATTTGAGTGATATATTGTGTGTGTACACACATCCACCTACACATATACGTATATACACAACAGGGCCAACTAGCCAGGTATAGAGCACAAAGCCTGAAATGGTTACGTGTAATCCTTGCATGATTAACACCATAAATCTGCAATGGATTAACGCGATCACCATCGCGGACTAGCTGTTGTATACATGGTATGAACTATTGCCCATATCCCCCTGAGGTGGTGGTGGTTACAATATATAGAGACATACATATCAGTTTAAACAATACGACATAGATATGGTTAATATGATTTATGACTTTTTCAATATATGTTGTTATGGTTGATAAGACAATAATTTTTGTTTTGTTTCATTTTGTTTTGTATCACATATACAAGCGAGTGAAAAAGAGGAGAAAAGCAGCAAGAAAAAATCAACGTGCACCAAATAACCGCACTTCATTAAAAATAAATTCCAGTGAAGAGCGTACGGCCGTTAACGAAGGCCGCCCGGATCTAGAAGGATTTCCCGGATCTAGAAAGCACAACGCGGCACACCATATTCTCTCTCTTCTCTCTTTATACTATATACTTCTTCTTCGTATATACATACAAAGCTCCCAAACTAATGTATGCTGCTTAGGTGTGCTTCCTTCTAACAAATCATATAACTAATGGTAGATTTTTTCTCGTATTATTCTCTCTATTCAAGTAGTATTAAAGAACAAAAAATAATAAGATAAAGAACAACAACACGAAGGGGTGATTGTTTTATTAAATGTTACCCTTTTATTGCTTTTTATTAAGTAAATATAAAGTGATTTACGAATGATAATCTGTAATGTATATGAGTACGGAATTTCCGGGGGTTGGGGGGGACACCTTCTATATCCGTCCACTATTCATTTATTCATCCATCTATCTATCTCTGTTTTTCTCTAATATAGTCACCAATGCGATATTGTTCACAATAGGGGGTAGAGCAATATATGTGCACCCCCTAGTGGCAGGCTCATTCATATGACTTGTTAATCAGACCTCCATGTGATTGTTCAATTATAACACCCTTGCCGCCACTATATTATTGTTTCCTTTATTAGTATTGTCAACGGTGGTTGAATATTTGCGACTATGGAAATTTATTAATGCATGGAAATTCAACAACAAAAAAAATATAGAGGGATGTTAGTATTGGAGCAATATTTCCTTTCCAATTTAGACACGAAATAAGCAAAACACAAATCCCTTTCTCTCTTTGTTACTATTACTACGACTAGTAGTAATGTTTTCCTCAAAACATTTTCTCTCCCCCAACATAACTTCGCGCCGTCGCGGCCAATCGCACCCCTCGTCGATCTTCATTCCAAACCGCCGCAATTAGATGGGTCGTTGGCCACGGTTCGTCGTATAGTCGGGGGCGGTTGGGTTTTGTTCTTCTTCTTCCTCCATCTCACCCTCTCTATTAGGCAACCCCTTGGAAAACACATATACAAAAAAAAAGGGAATGAATGAACGGATGGATGGATGGTTGGTGAGGTGAAGTGAGAGGTTGCTACCGCCACCACCACCGCCACCACCGCCGCATCATTCCAAATGGAAGACAGGCGTAATAGAAGATGACGGCGAAAATGGTAGGTCGTTTTATAAAGACCAATTTACCGAGCTGGATTCATATATCTCTAACTAAACACAAGAGAAAAAAAAATAATAGAAAGATGAGAGAGGGCGGAAAGAAAAACAAAGAGCTATCTAGCCAAACAGGCAACCAAAGGAGCTATTCGTTTCAAACAAAGTAATGGGACACACTTTAACTGAAATATATCCTGTATCTAACTATCAAGGAAAAGTATATAAAAAAAGAACTGGAATAATAATAATGATAATAAAAACCAATATCAACTGTAACTTTGTTAAATTACAGTTTAATAAGCAGGACGACACGTGTCCTGTTCCCTTCTCAAATTTCATACCGTGTTAATCCCATTAGCAATGCCACATATTCTCACGGCTCATCTAACTAAACATTTTCTATACGATCAACAGTTTATTTCACTCTAATTGTATTTATTAGAAAAAGACCGATAGAAAAGATTGATTGGTAACGAATTGAAAGGGACATGTATACATTTTCCGGGAAACGTAAGGCAATCAAGGGCTGTTATAGATTGATCATTTATTCTACCATTTTCGGTTTGGTAAATCTACATATACAACATGTGATTGAATGAATTAATGATTGAATGAATGTGAAACGGTCAAGCGTATTAACCAATGAACCGGATTTAATCGAATATAAATTAAGACATTTGTCACCCTAAATATCTAACGAATTAATGGGCAATTGTTGCAGGTATGGTTCAAGAATCGTCGTGCCAAATGGCGGAAACGTGAACGTAACGCAATGAATGCCATGAATGCTGCGGCTGAATTTAAAACCGGTTTCGGTACACAATTCAATGGTCTTATGCCGCCGTTCGGTGATACCGATACACTTTACTCATCGTACAGTTACAATAATTGGGCAACAAAAGTACCAAGTCCTTTAGGTACGAAACCATTTTGGTCGGTGGTACCATCGAATCACCATCAAAGTCCAGTGAATTGTTTCAATGCAGCCGCAGCTACATCAGTAGCTTCAATGACCGGTGCCGCTAGTACTATGTTGCCGGGTAGTATGAGTACTGGTCTAACAACAACACCGACCGCTGTGGCGGCACCACAACCATGCCCATATACAACACCCACAAATCCGTACACGATGTACCATCATCGTACAGCCGCTGAACCGTGTACAGCGATGTCGTCGAGTATAGCATCGTTACGTTTAAAAGCCAAACAACATTCGGGAGGTTTTGTTGGTTATACCAGTGTTAGTCCGGTACGTTCCAGTTCTGCTGGCTTATCAGCATGCCAATATGCTGGCAGTGGGATAGGTGTAGGTGAACGGCCAGGCTGAGATCACGAATTGGCCATTATGGCCCAATTGAAACACGAAGACCAAGATGATTAGATTTTTGATATTTACGAGAATATCTTTAAGCAAACAGAAGGCAAAAAAAACATAAAAAAAATGTAGCAATACTTGGTCTAAGTGTATATAATTTTGTATATAAAAATTAGTAAATATATATACGAATATATAAGAAATTATTAATTTTAAGTGCATATAGATTGTAGTTTGATGTAATCGATTTGTAACGATTTTTGTTCCGCAAAAGAAAAGACCAACAACATAACAACAACCAACAAATCAGATAGAGGAAGACGACGAAAAGAGAGACGATGAAACCGTAGCTACAGGTAATTAATAATAAATATGAATTATGCAAGTTTTTAATTAAGAAATCAATAAATTATCTTGCTCAAACCGCCCTTCTCAATCGCGCACCCCCACCAAAAAAAAAGAGTAGGCAATTTTAATTTAGTTTAAAACAACCGATACCGGTGTCTGGATTTTTTTCCTTTTATTTACCAAAAATAATTAGAATCAAGTGTGCCAAATTTTTGTTGAATTTTGTTTTCATTTACTATTATTATTTAATTATATAAATACAATTAATTAAAATGAGATTGTTGGCTACAGTACCTAACACAAAAAGGCTGTAAAGTGCAATGTTAGTGTAACGGGTGATCTAAAATCTAATCTCAATTTGTTCGAATTATTCAACACTATATCAGACGAATATTATCCCAGATTTACGTAGATCGTAGAATAATTCACTAAATCTAATTGTAATTAAATTATTATTATCTAATTACATACCTGTTTGATCAAGGCAGGCTGTGTGGTGATTTTCAAACAAAACACATACGTTATATAGGTACCAATATTAGAAGATTTTTGTCACTAGATCACTTATTTTAAATCACGAGTAATTAAAAATTTAGTCGATTTAATTATAATTAATTAATTGTGGCTTGATTACGTTTTTTTTTTTAAAATAATAACCGTTAAATCACTCTGTATCAATCGTGGTTGAGGTTAGGTGATTATAAAACAAAACACGATCACTAAACAAAGTCGTACCAATATTACCCGATTTTGTCACTAGATTTTGTCGCGAAATCACTACTCGTAATTCGCGATTAATTAAATAATTTAAATTCAATAATTAATCAATTATTGTCTAATTACGTACAATTTTGATAAACACCGGTAAATCACATTGAGGTTATGTGATTATAAAACAAACAAAAACAAAAGACGATCACTAAACAAAGGCGTACCAACATTAGGCCGTTTTGTCACTAAATTACTAACAATTTTTTTTTTGTCACTAAATCATTAGTGATTGTAATTCCCGAGTAATTAAATAATTTAACAAATTCAGTAATTAATCAATTCTGATCTAATTACCAATAAATCCCAATGTACCGTTAATAATTGGGGTTATGTGATTACAAAACAAAAGATAATCACAGAGACGTACCAACATTAAATACTTACTGTCACTAGATCATTTATTAATTTAATAATTAATTAAATAATTGAACATCTCGAATTATAATTAACTAATTAAAAGGTAATTACAAGCATAAAACCGGTAGATAAAACACAGTGAGCCAATAATGATTGAGGTTAAGTGATTAGAATACAAAAGACGATCACTAATACAATCATACCAACATTATTCGGTTTTTGTCACTAGATCGTTCAAAGACGAAAGACGTACCAACGTTATAAAGTCTTTGTCACTAGATTATTCGAAATTATTGGTATTTCCTTAATGATTTATTTAGTTTAAGAGTAATTAAATAATTACAACGCAATTATCTGTTTGATAAAGACAATTCTGCTAAATCCACAATGATAAAAATTATTTTTCCGTAAAAAGAAAAAACAAAATCACGGGGGTCGTACCAACAACACAATATTTTTGTCACTAGATTATTTGAATACTTGAATGCTTATAAGTAATATTGAAATAATGCTTCTTGCGAGATTTTCAATAACTGAAAAAATCTAGTCGTGCCAACTTAACAAAATAAACAACACTAAATTGAGATTTATTTAAATTTACCGAACGAAAAACATCTTTAAATGTCGAACAGTACCAACTTAACATTTTGAAAATACCTGATACCTACTGGAAACGTAAATTACCAACTTAACATTGATAAAATCCCCAAATTGTGCGATTTGGATTGATTTAGATCATCCGTTATATTAAGAAAATAATTCTTATAAATGTATTGGTGAGACATTACCGGTAATACTTAGAAATTCAATCGAATTAGTTTTATTCTATTCTACATAATTATTTTTAAGAGATTTAGCGAGGAGGAGAGAATGTAAAATAACGTACCTTACAACCTTTATTATTATTATTATTATTATTATTATTATACTCTGTGCATATCGTTTGTAATTAAAGAAAAATTATACAAAAAAAAAAAAAATCTTCGATCTAGTCAGAAATAAATTTAATCGCTACCAAAAATTATGGTGTGTTTTATTTATTTAATCGGCGGGGGGGAAAGCCCCGTTGAAATTATCACAAGTGATAATTTCGCTTGTTATCAACAAATTGATTGATTTACAACAGAATTTATCAAATAATTATAATGATGGTTGGATATTCTTCTGTTTTATTGTGATGAAAATTTTGACGGGATTACCACCCCCCTTCCGCCCCCCGAACCGATTATAAAACACTAATCCGCTTTTAGTTTAATTAAACTATAATTGAAACGAAAAACATTAACAAATCATTGTTTAAAATTCGAAATAGATTTGATTAAAATGCAGGGCGGCGGTGGTGGCGGCGGCGGGGTCGTTTTTCCATCATGATCCTCATCATCGGCATCATCAACCCCTAAAGAGATAAAATAATGTGTACGATATAAAAACGATGATTAGCATAATAGTTGTAAGGGTGCTAGTTTCGGGGCGGAGCACCATGTCACCGCGTCTCGACTCCGTCGATCCAGAGGGTGCTATAAATAAACGCAAAGCATATTGAGGTTGCATTGATATTGTATCAGTGTCTGGTTTTATTGCAAGTGTAATCCCTCTATCATGGGCCCCCG
This sequence comes from Epicauta chinensis, assembly GCA_021725515.1. NCBI lineage: Eukaryota > Metazoa > Arthropoda > Insecta > Coleoptera > Meloidae > Epicauta > Epicauta chinensis. The sequence goes on from JAEDXX010000040.1 coordinate 266,201, forward strand.
ATCAGCATAATAATAGTTTAAATGTTGCACATCTGGGACGTGTACCAACCACCCCGCGAAATGATGGTAAAATAATAACAACGAAAATCAAAATTTCTGGGTACGAAAAGTAATCGTATAGAAAAGTTTATTACATACAATTTTCCCTCTGTCTGTTTCATTTTCCTGGGGTTTTATATCTTTTTTGTTAGTGTCTGTGTTTCTCTTATTTATCCACCCTTGCACACGTCACTTTCAGTATTTTACAATCTAATCATGGGGAACGCACTGGTGGCGTAATCCTACGTTATTTCTCTTCTCGGTGTGTTTTCCAACTACCCCTAAAAGCAGCTCTAATCGAATACTCCTTAACATATCAACAATGTTGGGGATTGGGTTTCAATATCGAATTGCTCGACTGTATCCGTTGTTGTTTTGTTTTTATAAATAGTAACAGGAAAAAAAAATAGTTGCCACAAAGTGTTGTTTAATTAAAATCGCAACAATTAGTAGCACAAATTCTCTCTCTAGTTACACACAACTACAACAGCAGGAGTAACGCGCGCCAGCAGCAGCAGGATCAAATAACTGTGAAGGTAAATCTCATGGACTTAAGTTCTAGACTTACATCCTAACCCAGTTATTCATCTCATTCCAACTTGATTGTATTCCGTTATCTATCTATTTCGCTTCAATTGTATGGTAGATGATGCCAGGTGCCATCTTAAGCTGACTTGATTCTTACGGATTTATCTACTGTCGCTGGCAGGATTCGAGATTCGAGACAATTGATTTAAGCAGGAAACACCACAAAAAAAAAGTGATCGCGAATTAAAACTCGAAGACTAAAGCGATCTCACACAATAATTCTTCTACTCTTCGATGAGATTTAAACGGGATTTTTAGTCGTTACTGTATTACCACGCGGCTTGTTATTTTAAATCCTGTCGGGCTTTTTATTTCAATTTTGTGCGATTTTCCAGCTTACACTTAAATTAGCACGGTATTTAAACCTAATGGATTTTCAATGCACACACCATTATATCTATATATCTAAACATTGGTGCTTGAAAAAAACTATAACAAGTCGAGCCACAGGTAGGTCGTTAGCACCCGAGATTCTCGACGATTTTATACCAGAAAAAACAACAATTTCGTATTGTTTATCGATACGTCTTGTGGTTTGTTTGTTTGTTGTTTTTTTCTATTTATATATATATATAGAGAGAAGCGGGTAGTTGCAACCCTCGGCTGGTCTTGATTGGCTCCCGGCTCCACTAATCCTACTTGAGCCGTAGTAGCGACCGCCACCACCCCCACTATCTCTACAACACAACTATAGAATGAGAAATAATTCCAAAGTCAAGTTGATTATCTCGGGATAGATGTGTTGTAAAATTTCAATTCGTTGATATTTCAATTATTACGCAAGATTTGCTGTAATCGAATCATCCGGATGTTGGGTCCTGTATCTCAAACCCCCGGACTATTCCTGATTCCTGCACCGTTAATCTGGATTATCATAAATGTTGTTTTTGTGTTGCTAACGTATTTTTGATCGACTTTCGACAGGTTATCCAGAAATCCCGGCACAGCCTTGTTTTGTTTCTCCAATGTTGTGTTGGTAATTGAAAGTCGATACTAAAAATAGAGCTGTTTTTTTCGGGAATTGTTTTCATTTGTTTTCGTCAAAAATGGATAATCTTGAAGGAGTGTATGCAGTCGAAAATAGCTCTGCGGTGCATGTTGGGATTAAAATTCGCAGGAAATTCGTTGTTGTTGGAAAAGTGTACAGTAATAAATCTTCAATGTACTTGTCCTGCGATATCAGTATCGATTATTTGGTCCATTTGTTCCAGTTGATGCGGTAAAATATAAATCTTCTTAGTCAATCTACTTCTCCGTCTTATTCTTCATCATTTTCTTCATCGATCCGTCCACGTTTTACAGCATTTAATCAATTTATTTATTTATTACATTTATCTATTAATATGATTTGTTATTACATCTGTTTCGTTGCGTTAATTTATGTTATTTGTATTAATATAATCATTTTTTGTTATTGATTGATTGAATCAATACAAATTTGAACATATGTTCGTTTGCTGATTATTTAAATGATTCCAAATAGAAATCGCATCTTTTCCGCTGTGTTATTTTAAGTAAATCCGTAATTTCCGTCGACACGCTGGCCACACGCTTCAATCACAAATTATTGTCGAGAGATAACGAGTCTACAGGATTTAGTTCCGTTTTCTACACGGAAAGTTTAGATTTGCAGGAATTTTGTAGCGCGGCGCCGGCCGCCGGATCGCCGCTTCTTTCCTGCAATTCCATCATTTATTATCCGATGATTTCCGCAATTTTTTTTGCAGGATTTTTGGCCGATTTCAGAGGACTTGTCGAAGCTGCAGCAGACGTTTGATCGGGCACAGGAGACTAAATTTTTGAATCCGAAAACATTTGCTACAGTTTGGGTGATTTTCAAATAGATTTTCAGGAGGTGCAACCTTGAGCGAGTCGAGCAGAACCTCAAGTCTTTATTTTGCCACCAATCGCCCAAATTAGCAGGATTTAGCTCCGTTTTCGTCGAGTGCACCGACAAACGTTTAGATTTGCAGGAATTTTGTAGCGCGGCGCCGACCACCGGATCTCCGCTCCATTCCTGCAATTTTTCTTTGCAGGAGTGTTAGTTGATTTTTGGCTGATTTTAGAGAACTTAGCGAAACTGCAGGACGGTTAAGCAGACGTTTGGTCGGGCACAGGAGACTAAATTTTGAAACGGAAAACATTTGCTACAGTATATGGGTGATTTTGAAACAGATTTTCAGGAGGTGCAACCTTGAGCGGCTCCAGCAAAATCTCAAGTCTTTATTTTTCCTCAAATCGCCCAAATTAGACAGCGTTTTCGCTTAGATTTGCAGGAGTTTTTTTTTCCATCATTTATTATCAGACGATTTCAGCAATTTTTCTTTGCAGGAGTGTTAAGTGATTTTTGGCCGATTTTAGAGGACTTGCCGAAGCTGCAGCAGACACAGGAGACTAAATTTTGAAACGGAAAACATTTGCTACAGTATATGGGTGATTTTGAAACAGATTTTCAGGAGGTGCAACCTTGAGCGAGTCGAGCAGAACCTCAAGTCTTTATTTTGCCACCAATCGCCCAAATTAGCAGGATTTAGCTCCGTTTTCGTCGAGTGCATACCGATTTCTACACGAAAAGCTTAGATTTGCAAGAGTTTTTGTAGCGCGGCGCCGGCCGCCGGATCTCCGCTTCATTCCTGCAATTCCATCATTTATTATCAGACGATATCCGCCATTTTTCTTTGCAGGAGTGTTAAGTGATTTTTGGCTGATTTTAGAGGACTTGCCGCCGCTGCAGGACAGTTAACAGGAGACTAAATTTTGAAACGGAAAACATTTGCTACAGTATATGGGTGATTTTGAAACAGATTTTCAGGAGGTGCAACCTTGAGCGGCTCCAGCAAAATCTCAAGTCTTTATTTTTCCACAAATCGCCCAAATTAGAGAGCGTTTTCGCTTAGATTTGCAGGAGTTTTTTTTTCCATCATTTATTATCAGACGATTTCAGCAATTTTTCTTTGCAGGAGTGTTAAGTGATTTTTGGCCGATTTTAGAGGACTTGCCGAAGCTGCAGCAGACGTTTGATCGGGCACAGGAGACTAAATTTTTGAATCCGAAAACATTTGCTACAGTTTGGGTGATTTTCAAATAGATTTTCAGGAGGTGCAACCTTGAGCGAGTCGAGCAGAACCTCAAGTCTTTATTTTGCCACCAATCGCCCAAATTAGCAGGATTTAGCTCCGTTTTCGTCGAGTGCATACCGATTTCTGCACGGAACGTTTAGATTTGCAGGAGTTTTTGTAGCGAGGCGCCGGCCGCCAGATCTCAGCTTCATTCCTGCAATTCCATCATTTATTATCAGACGATATCCGCCATTTTTCTTTGCAGGATTTTTGGCCGATTTCAGAGGACTTGCCTGTGACGTTAAAGCTTTGAGCGCATAGCTGACGTTTGGGAGATTACGAGTCATTAGCAGTCAGACGTTTGATCGGACACAGGAGACTAAATTTTGAAACGGAAAACATTTGCTACAGTTTGGGAGATTTTTAAGCAGATTTTCAGGCGGGGCAACCTTGAGCGGTTTCAGCAGAATCTCAAGTCTTTATTTTTCCACAAATCGCCCAAATTAGACAGCATTTTCATAGTATTTTGCGAATAATGACTGTAGCCAGTTTTTCAATTAAAATTTCAACATTTATTTTCCGTCTAATCGAAAGAAAACGTGCTTAATTAGAAGTTTCTCTATCTCGCTTTTTACGTGCAGATAGGTATTCCTCAATTTTTCGCTGGAGATCATTTTACCTACATGTAACTATTTTATCGGCTGCAAAGTGGAAAAATTCAAGAACCAATAGACGCTTGGACATATTTCTGGAACTTTTGGACAGGACCCGTCCAAGGTCTACTGGCGCTCCAAGAAAAGTTGAGGCTGCTCTACTGTTTCTGGTTGAAAAAGTAAAGAATTAAAAAATATCTCTCTTAAAATTATGCCCCGGTAATAGGTAAAGAGTAGGTTTATTATAGTACGTTCATGTCGAAGATGCCTCGCTGCCTCGCTATCAAAATCGTTATATCTACCAAGCTACCAAAAGTTGCGTTTCATCTCTACAGAATCATCATCAAATGATGGCCGGAATAGATCGCTAGAGAGTCCAGCTAAAGTGCGAGGAATCTCCGCCGTGAACGTACTCTAATTTAGCAAATTGTGGATTTGTTGTAAAGAAGTTGGATAATTAAAAAGTGCAGCATAATATTGTTGCAATATCTACAGTTTCTTCCGATTTAATTGGTTGAATTTTGTGGCGATTCCACAGCCTACTTATTTCGAAACACCAGTCGCAGTAATCTATCAAATTCCTGCCGTTATCCCTTACACACGGTCCATCATCTTTTATGTCAAATGTGAAATTTCATAAATCAACCGTCGGCAACAACCGAGTTGAATATCAACTGAAATGTGTGGGCAACAAAAGGGAAACTAAGACATCATCATCATCATCATCATCAACATCAGCATAGTCTAAGCCATCTCCGACACGACTCGTTGCTTCTAATTATGCACGCAAAGATTTCTCGCTTAATTTACTCCTACCGGTTCGCCCTACACTCAAACACACACACACACACATCTATATATATACATATATTTAAATATCTTTCGCCCGTTTACTTTCCCATAAGACTGTAACTGTAATTCTAATGATTTTCTTATAACGCACAGTAACAGTCTAAGTTTCAAGAAGGCTGTTGTCATGGCAACACGCAGAGTTTTAGAATCGAGTAGTCGTAGTAGAATGGAGTAGGGGTGCGCCATTTTGTCCCTGTTCTCTTCTAGTTGGCAGTGGTGGTGGCGGCAGCGGCGGCTATAATGGTGGTGGGTGGCAGCATCTACCCACACCGCCGCAATCCCTCCCCCCGAAAACGGGAGTTAGCGAGAAAGCGCCACAAATTTATATCTGCCTCATCCAGGGCTCAAAAGAGATCATTACCAAAGCTTTCTACTCAATTGCGGATCGCCTGGAGTTTGATCTATTTGTCGTCGCTCCTTACCTGACTACTACGACCGTACACGCACACACACAAATACAAGAGCACAGATTCAATCATTTCTTTCATTAGAATTTTCTATCGAACAATTGATTAAGTCGGGGGGTATTTATAACAAATTAACTTGAAGGGGGAGAGAAACGGTGACGATAAGTTAAACCTACTGGAAAAATACATCGAGTAGAAGAGGAAAAACGAATTATTAAGGAAAGCCATGAAACGGACAAATCCAGTTATGGAATTGGAAGCACAAAATCAATGAACTTCAAAGATCTTGACTTTTAGCCCGGAAACAACTCCACAGCAACAACAACCAATCAATACCAAACAAACGAATTTCCAATTATAATAGTTTTTCCATAATAATAATAATAATAATAATAATGATAGTAATAATAATAATAATAAAGCAAACAGTAGAAACAAATAAAAGACAAAAGAAAATCGACAATATATTTCGAATAAATATCAAGCTATCCAAGATTTTTGTGCGCCATCTATGAAGAGCCATATTTATTAGAAATTTGTATTGTAGCGACATCTTGTGAAATTGATCTCAACTAACAACAGTGCTGCGCCATCTATCATCGATTAAATAAACCAAATTTCCTACTATAAATAATAGAAACGATAGTAATAATAATAATAAACAGTAGAAACAAATAAAAGACAAAAGAAAATCGACAATATATTTCGAATAAATATCAAGTTATCCAAGATTTTCGTGCGTCATCTATGAAGAGGCATATTTATTAGAATTTTCTATTGTAGCGACATCTAGTGAAATTAATCACAACTAACAACATTGGTGCGCCATCTATCATCGATGAAATAAACTAAATTTCCTGCGGTAACCAGAAATGATGCAATAAATAATTTTCAAACATTATCGAACTATTTAGAATATTGTCAATTGTTTTATAGATACAGGGCCGGCAAATCGATTAGGTATCTTAATGAGCGGAAAATCCCCAAATTATCTCACAAATATTTAATTTAGGCTGAAAATTAATAAGATATCCGGCAATCTTGTGGGTCATGACCTGAGATGGCCTTGAACGCAGCAAACAATAGGAATATTTTGTTAATTAGGTAGTAATCATCGATGAACTTTGATGTTTTCGACAAAACCTTGATAACATAGAAATGTTTGGACAAGGCAGTCTAGATCCGTTGTTCGATCGATAAAGATGTTGTTGGAATTATGTTTAATGCTTCTTCTGCTTACTTTAATCCACCATTATTATACGAATTGGGAGTATTATAAATTGGGCTCTAAAACGCCAGGACCATGGAGTCTACCATTTATTGGAAGTATTGGTTTTATTGTAAACAATGTTGTCAGTACGTATAGTCGTTATTATTATTATTATTATTATTATTATTATTATTACTATCGATAGATCCTTTGGACGGCGTACTCAAGACGATGAAGTCTTACGGTAATAATCGGATGTCAATATGGCTGGGACCACGTTATCTGTTTGTTACGCAAGATCCCAAAGATATCGAAATTATCTTAACACATCCGGAATGTATCGATAAGTTCGATATTATTTACGATAAATTAGAACCAATCACCGGCAACGGATTGATACGCTCGAAAAGTAAGAATTTGTAAAATCTCAGGTCAGCAGCTTCGCAAAATGTCTTTAGACGCGTGTTAGGAGCGTGACGAAAATGGGGGACTTCCCCTGTAACAGACAGCTGAGTGGGAAGAGTGGGGCGTTGCCATAGCGTCGCTTCTACTCTCTCTCTCTCTCCCCCTCTCTCTATCTCAATCAGGCAACGACAGAAAGAAAACAAACCAATAAAGAACTTCATCTCCAACCTAAGAAGTTTCACTTCTAACGCGCGACATTTTAGGCACTTTCATTTTTTTGTTTTGTATCTTGGAATCCAAGGCTTTGCAGGATTGATTTAGGAATTGTTGCAGCTGAAGTCTGGAAGAGACACCGCAAATTCTTTGCACCATCCTTCACCAAGCCAGTCTTAGAAGGCTTCATTGATTGTTTATTCAAAAACAGTTGCCGTTTAGTTGATGAACTGCGCAATGATTACGGGAATGACGAACGGGATATATCATTTTACATGTACGATTTCGCCATTTGGGCTTACTGTGGTGAGTCAGATTCGTTCGTATTTCGGGCGTAATGAGGTGATGAATAAAATTACACGATTACAGATAATTTTATGGGAGTTGATGTAGTGGAACTCAATCACAACCACCTTTGGGGCACTCTATTAACAAAGTACGTACGCTACGGCAATTGGCGACTTTTTTCTGCTAGTTTCAATAATTTTTTGCCGTTGCAGAGGTAACCAATTAACGTGGGAGCGTATGTTTAAGCCGCCTGAATTAATCGATCTTACTTACGATTTATTGCCAAAATCTAAGGAGTTTTACAGTGCAGTCAAGCAACTCCGTCAATTCTCCAGAAGCGTTTTAGATATGTCTATCGAAAAATTTGGCAACTCCTCGACTACCGAGGAAAAACGGAAAATTTTGGTGGAAGTAATGCTACAACTAGCCGCCCAACAGAAATTATCGATTAAAGAACTTGAAGATGAAGTCGCAACGATTATGGTTGGGGTAATTAAAACGCTTCTACAAAAATTCTGATTAATCCAAAACCCAGAAATTCATAGGGCTCCGATACGACAGCTTTAACATTAAGCTTCATTGCCGTAGTCTTGGGCATGTATCCAGAAATCCAAGAAACTGTCCATCTGGAAGTGCTAGAAGTGTGCGGCCGTTCCGATCCAATTACACTCAACCATTTGCATCAGCTGAAATATTTGGAACGTGTCATAAATGAAGTGCTACGATTGTTTCCAATGGTGCCTCAAGTTGCCCGCCAAACACGCAATTACATTGATTTAGGTCGGCTACAATTTTTTTCGGCTTCTTCTATTATTAATCGAATGATTTGCAGGTGATGTTGTACTACCACCGGGCACCGGTGTCGGTGCTGTTATTTTTAACGTGCATCGGGATGCGCGTTTCTGGAACGATCCGTTGCGATTCGATCCGGACCGTTTCTTGCCGGAGGAGTGTACGAAACGGAATCCGTACACTTATCTGCCATTCCTGTTGGGATCACGCAACTGTATCGGGATGAAGTATGCCATGTTACAATTGAAGATTGCCACAGCACACTTGGTGCGCAATTTCACATTTTATTCGAGATATAAGAAGATTGAAGAAATTGATGTTGTAACTGTGATCTTCTCGAAGATCCGTGATGGGTTCCAATGTAAACTTGATCCGAGATTATGATTAAATTTTCTTGTAAATTCAGTCTCCCATTGGTTATTCGTTTGTCGTGCTATGATTGGTCGGCACAGCGCTGCAGCTAGGCGCTCGTGTTAACTCAACTACAGCGCCATCTATTTGTAATAAAATCAACTATTTTTTCAAACAATTTATTTAAATAATAACAACAAATTCTCGTAATTATCTTACTGATAAGGCATCAGTATTGTTTGTGTTGTTGTTGTTGTTGGACAGGCATGATTGTGTCGATAATTCAAATAAATCATACCAGAATTATGCCAATAGATGAATGCCCACACCACCAATAAATGCCACCATTGATGGGAATGTCCCAAATAATCAAATCGGCCGTGATAGAAACGTTCTGGTATTTTTGTTAAATAAATTAGGAATGCTAAACCACTGATTATGTACATACCAATAACTCTTGGTACTAATAACTGTAAAATAAAAAAAAAACACAAAAATTAGTTCTGCTGAAGGTACAGTTGAGATCAAAAAATTTTCGACGGCGTTTTTTTTGTGACGTTTAAAAATCTTTAATCTGGGCCAAGCATTACTGTTATTATTGACGTTTTAAATGTCAAAATTAATGACATTTTGACATATAAAATATTAAAGGCTGTCCTACACCTGACAACTGACAATTAGATGCGTCCTTGACGTCCAAAATTTTTTGATCGCAACTAGATCTTTAAAAAATGATAAAACTTACAGCAACTAAGGGATGATTGAAGCCACCCTTAGAAATCGTCCAATGTAACGTTGGTATGACGCCGTAAGCGGCCCAACATACAAAGACGATCTGTTTAACCGATGACGGTATTTTTAATCTTGGTATTTGTAAAATCATAGCAAATACAAAGATGAACGTTACTGTGATCAGATAGAAATTCAACAAAACCTGCAAAAACACTATTATAAAATTCTACACTAAATTTTCAACAACCCAAAAGTTACTAGATTTGAGTTGGTACACCTGAGTGTCAAATCTAGTAACTTTTCGGTCGGTAATATAGCAATTCTCTAGTCGGCAAACGAACCGCTTCTACTTGAACTGTTTTACCGACTGAGAGCAAGTTTGAATCGATCGAAAATTACCGGATCACACCAGAAGGCGTAATAAATTCCTGAAACGTAGATCGCTAATAACGACAAAGCAATACCAAATAGGTCTATCGACAGGAAACGATCACAATCCTGCTCTGAACGACAGGAGAACGTGTGATATAACGATGATAATAACATGCACGCCTGAAATGTTTAGAAAAATTACGGGGACAAATGCAGGAATTTTTTAAAAAATGCGCAATTACTTGAAAACACATCAAAACACAGCCGACTAGAAGCTTATCACTGAACGGTGTATGTATTTTCAGTGCGTATGCATCACGTATTGCAATCAATATGAATAGAAGAAAACCGAAAATATGCGACCAAATGTTGATTGTCTCATTGGTCCACCAGAATACGCTGCAAAAAAAAATAATTAGAGAGGTCGGATCAGTGGCGTAGGTAGTTAAGGTTGGATCGGCACTCGCGCCCAAATCCTAGCTCCGACACTGGCGCAAGCAATTAAGTTCGACGTTACGCCACGTTACAATACGAATCAATAATAATAAAACGGTGTACGTGTCTTTTAACGGTAATCAATCAATAATTTTACCTTTCTATACATAATTTAGTGTTGAGTATGCCACGATAACCAGTCAATATGTAGCAATTGTGTTTCATGTATTCAGGTGCTTCATCATAAGTCAACAACCTTCTTGATTTTGTACATTTCTCACTATTACTATCATTATTCTTATTATTATTATTACTATCTAATTTATCACTGGTTTCATATAAGTCTTTCAGTACGGCGTCCTTACGTAAGCAAAGCTAAAAATAAAAAAAAATACTGTTAAAAAAAAAGTATTTGTTGGGAATCGAACGCATATTGAAATCCACAATCGGATGTTTAAAATAGATGTTGGCACAGTCGAGTTCGATTCCCGATCGTTACGCTTCAGACTTTTTTCGATTATTTCGCGATGCATTCGACTACACTCAATCGAAATAGCTTTAGTAATATTCGAACAACACGTTTTAAGCTGAAAATTGTCAAGAGGCCGGCGCCACTGTGCAAATACTAGTCCGTCCCTGGTTTCAGGCGATTTTGAAAAGTAAACAGACACTAACACACTTTTTCAGTTAAAAAATTGCTTATAAACGCTTCAGGATCACAAAAAAAAAAATCACCTCACAGCTTTTTTGTGTAAGCCTCTAAGCCACTGAGGCCGACCCTGTGGATGTGGCTTAAGCTCGATTCAGAAGAGACTCACAACTCTGTATCGGCAGACAGGGACGGACTAGCAACTGTGGCCCGGATTTTTACCAACCCTAAAGTCTCTTAAAAACGAGCCGACTTTTTCTGAGGCCCTAAACTTGGCCCTATTGTGTGTATTCAAAGCAAAATTTTGACAAAAGGCTTTCAAAGGTGTCCTTGCGTTTTAAATTACAATAAAATAGACCAAACGATGTTTATAGAATTTTTGCAAATGTTTCCATCACAAACAACCTTGAACCTTAGACAATTACATAAACACAATGACCTACTTGAAATGTTTACATAATATCTGAACTGAAACTAATAACAAATCAATATTCATTGATTCGTTGCAATACTACGTACGTACAGAATAAATTAATTGCAATCTTTTAATTATTAATAATTAAAGATGGCAATTAAACGGCCAGTTATAAGGGCTGAATTCGGGGCCAAACCAAGTAGAAAGTGTGCAGTAGAAATCGGATACTTGGAGCCAACTTTCATCTCTCAGTTGAGGAACAATAACGGAAAAATTGTCGTATCTATCAATTGATAAAATGGAAACTCCGCTTACTAAGTGACTCCTCATTAAATAATACTCAGTAATTTATGTGAAAGTGTCTTAATTACAGTGGAAAGTTGGAAAATACTCACATTACGGCTATGATTGTCATCGTATTCGCCCATTATACCTAGTTTGTTTTTGTTGCTAGAAAAAGGCACAAAAATCACTAGAATTATTACAGAATCGACCGCTTACATAAGCGCGTCTCTTCCGGGATAATTTCAATAAAAATTAATAAAATAAATACAAGAAATCGCGTCTCACTTACCCAATTGTAAACAATTGTACAATTTAAAATTGTTTATTGTTTGGTGGTCATAGCGCAACTGTTGGTCGACTGAAAAGTTTGAATGGCCGCGGCGGCGGCGGCGGCGTCTCGAAGACAAATGCGCGTGGCGATCTAACAACTATCAAGAAAATTTGTCGATTTTTTATTATTGCCGGATTGTTTGTAATTTAGAAAAGAACAAAAACAATTACAAGATGACCTCCATTAGCCAATGACGTATTCAATAATTTAAATTGTTTATTTTTAATGGAATTCTTATCGGAAACACACTATTGTTTGTTGTCATTTTTATCAAGTTGTTTTGAAGGCGACAGACTCTAAAACTATCGACAACAGAAAAATGTCGCAATGCCAAAGTTTACAAAATGTGCAGTGGCGTAACTAGAAATTTTCCTCAAATAGCGTTGTTTTTGGTAATAATTACAGTTGGGAAATCTTAATGAATCGTTGCAGTAGTTAGCTAACATCTTTAGCAAACGATTGGTATTAGAATTTCCGAAATACGCCTTTTAGTTCGGTAGTTATAAGCGAAGATAGTTCGCTAAGTTTTTGGACAGGCTCCCTCTGCAATTGCCAGTCCGTCTCTGGATAATCAATAAACAAATGAATCAATAGTCGAACACAACCAGTAGGCTATGGTGATGGTGTATTGATCGTAAAATAGACGGTTAGGTAACAATAAAAATCTTTACGCACTTAGTGGGCGTAACCAGGCAAACGCGTGATGAATATTTTATGAAAAGAGCACACTAAAATCGACAATTTATTGTGCAAGTTCGTTTTAAGCGTTGATAGTCGCTTTTGTTGTTTTAGCGCGCAGACGAATCCTGTAACTCATCGAAAGGAGATACGACGAGGCGAACCGATACTCACTGAGTCTCACAGCGTCTCGGTGAAAAAAAAAATCGTGGCATACTTAGCAATTTACTTGAAAAGTGATTAGAAATCCAACCGATCAAACAATCGATATTTAATTAAGGCAAAAGTAGTTAATTAATAGTAAATAATAAGACCGGAAGTTAATTTTCTTTAAATTTTTCATTATTCTTGCTTGATCTCCACATATTTAGCAAACAAAAAAAAAATTAAATCGACTCAAATTTTTTCAGACTTAAAATTAAAACCAGCTTAAGCACCGTTGCTTAGCACCCAGAGCTTCCTAGATGCGATCGTTTTTAATGCGTAAATGCTCTGAATTACTGTGCACATCCTTTTTTTTATTCCATAAATACTCTTCGTTTAGTTCTTGAATATTATTTTCTATTGCTAAACTACATTTTTCCAATACAATATTTTATTGTGGAAACACTTAATTTATCGCGCAATCACCGTTTTTATTGTGGAAATAGTACAAATTTTAGTGTGCCCTCAGGCAACTTCTTGCCCTAGTTAAGCTCTAGTGTGCAAAGTCTTGCTAACTGCATTCTCTACTTTGCTGTGCAAAAAATCCTGTTTAATGTGCAAAATCTCGATTTTAGTGCGCAAATGTTATTTATTGTGTAAATCAGGGATTCAAACGGTTTCGGTTCTGGTAAAGATATCGGTTTTCGGTTCGAAATACACTTTCATAGTTCTTAAATTTTCCGTTATTATTCGGTAAATCCGCTTTATTACTCTAGGTACGATTTTTCACACTTCGAACCGTTATTTTTTCGTTTCGGTTTTCGGTTCGATTACCAAAACGGTAAAGATATCGCTCTAGTTTTATTGCGTAAATAGTATTGAGATGCATTCTCCTTTATTGTGCAAAATCTCGATTTTAGTGTGCAAATGTCATTTATTATTGTGTAAATCATGACTTCAAACGGTTTCGGTTCTGGTAAAGATATCGGTTTTCGGTTCACTTCCGGTTCGAAATACACTAACATAGTTCTTAAATTTTCCGTTATTATTCGGTAAATCCGCTTTATTACTCTAGGTACGATTTTTCACACTTCGAACCGTTATTTTTTCGTTTCGGTTTTCGGTTCGATTACTAAAATGGTAAATCGCTCTAGTTTTATTGTGTAAATATCTATTTTAGCCCGAAAAGTAATCTAGTTTATCGCTTAAATATTTGCTTATAAAATAAGAAGAAAAAAAAGTAATGTTTCCGCCCGGGATCGAACCGGGGACCTTCCGCGTGTTAGGCGGATGTGATAACCACTACACCACGGAAACTTACTACAATAACCAATATAACAAGTATTTATACTCAATTAAATTTAAAACGAATCTAATTTATTTACTATTTTCTTGAAATTATTACAAAATGGGCAATTCTCCAATTAAACCGTCTTTTTTTCCTCTTATTTTTGTTTACTTTAATAAATTTGTAAAATAAGTGATATAATTAACATATAGAATAATTTAATTAATCGATATATTATTGAAGAGCAAAAATTATAATAAAACAGAAGAGGAGATAAATCTGCATTTTATAAACAATTCAAACAAAAAGTCTTCTGTGATTCGTGTGGAACTTAAATTAAACAAAAATCTCATACAGATACAGGACGAAACAAAAAAGAAACAACAGGAAAAATTCTTGCGTGTTCAATCCAAAATAAAACTAAAATTGAGCAAAAATCTTTTTAAATTGAAACAAATGTTTTGACAACAGAAAAAAAATATAGTAAGAAATCATTACAATACACCAAATTCAACCACAGAAAACCTACAATTATCTATAACAATATGTTGTTATTATCATTACCATTTGTGGTGATTTTTCTTGTTTTTTTTTAAGTCTAGATGCAAAAGGGGAAGAAAAAACTCAACTCAACACAAACTCTACAACCACAATATCCGTTGTTTAAATTTATTATTTTTTTTTATTTATTTAAATACAGTAATTGATACAAATTAAATTTGTGGTCTTTCTTTTCTATAACAACACTGTCTTAATTATAATAATCATAGTAGTAATAATAATTAATTAATTAATTAATAATAAAAACCTCCCTTTTACAAATAAATATTGTGGTAGTAGCAGAGGTGTATGTGTGAGAGATAAAGAGAGAAATCAGGAGAGGAGAAAGATATTGATCGATTGATTTGATTTGTTTTGATTAATTAATTATATATATATAGTCCACAAAATAATAATAATAATAATAATAGATAATAAACAAGCAAATGTACAAGATTTTTGTGTGAAACATTAAAGGAAAAAAATAATAAATCAAACACTGGCTTATCCCCTCCATATTGTTGTTTTCTTGTTGTTGTTGTTGTTTGTTGTTGCTTTTTATGTTTAAATTTATTTAAATAAAATCAATTGAAAAAATGTGTATTAAGGGGGCCAGGGCATCACATAGCATATTTGCGAGTCCACTCGCGCGCTAATTCATTGTATTTCTCCCGATCAGTTTTATATATCCTAGCAATTTCTGGTACTAATGGATCATCTGGATTTGGATCACATAAAAGTGAGCAGATTGATAACAGTACTGAAATTCCATTACAAAAAAAAAAGAATTAGTAAAATTTTTACGGAATAAAAACAAAAGAATTTTACTATCAAAGGTCAAATCGTATCACTGATAAGCAATAATTAATTAGTCATGTAGGATATCAAGCTTGTTTAGTCATTTATATATATATATATACAAATAATAAAGATGTTATAAATTGTTTTCTGTAAAAATCGATTTTTAACACTTTCACATCCGTTGACGTCACAATAGCTTATTTACCAATCGCAACATATTAGTCGCCACGTTTTAAACAAATTCAAGATTATTCACCTGTGCAGGGTGGCTATAGATATAGTTATTATCAAAAATGTGGGAGTTATTTTGAAAATTTCGATTTCGCAAGTTGTGATTATAAAAATTAGATTTGAAAGGAATTTAGAGTGCCATGTAACAAATACTACCTAGTGCAAAACGAGAAAACAAAAGAATACATAGCAACCCAAATAATAGTTCGTTGACAAGCTAAAAAACAATTGTTTCATAGCACTCTAAAGTCCTTTGCATTTAGGAATTTAGAGTGCCATGAAACAAATACTACCTAGTGCAAAACGAGAAAACAAAAGAATACGTAGCAACCCAAATAATAGTTCGTTGACAAGCTAAAAAAACAATTGTTTCATAGCACTCTAAAGTCCTTTGCATTTAGGAATTTAGAGTGCCATGAAACAAATACTACCTAGTGCAAAATCGAGAAAACAAAAGAATAAATACATAGCAACCGAAATAATAGTTCGTTGACAAGCTAAAAAACGATTGTTTCATAGCACTCTAAAGTCCTTTGCATTTAGGAATTTAGAGTGCCATGAAACAAATACTACCTAGTGCAAAATAATCGTTCGTTGACAAGCTAAAAACAATTGTTTCATAGCACTCTAAAGTCCTTTTGAGTAGAATTTTGGGAATTTTTCCCTTCGAAATCGAAATTTTTCAAACTCTCACATTTTTGAAAATAACTATAGCAAACCATATATATTTGAAATCAGAAAAGAATAAGCAATTTAATGAGCAATAAATTAAATATGGGTTCCATTTAAAAAAAAAAAACATAAGTTTGTGTTATATCTTGAAAATGACAAAAGTTGCACAAAATTCAATTCAATTAATAAAATCAACATAAAAAACTGCACTAGAAACAATAAAAGTATCATCAAAAATTTTTAATAGTACAAGAGATATAGAGCACGTTCAAAATAGTGAAAAACCGGCCATAACTCAAAAACAAATGAATGTATCAAAAATCCAATTAAATCATCTGATTACTCTCAAAAAAAAGTAGTCAAGAAATCAGTTATGTTGTACGGACTCTACTTATAGGAGATAGCCTGCAAAACCATTGAAAAGTAGCCACCCTGTGCATACCGCAGATATTTTACAGCCCCAGTGGGGCGCCGCATATTCTCTAAGAGAAACAATATTTAACTAAGGGCGATAGTTATTTCTTGTCTCTGGATCCTAGCCTTTCTTTAGAGCAGTGTTTCCCAAAGTGTGGTACGCGTGCCCCCTGGATAACGCGACGAGTTTGAAGGGGTACACATGTGGCTCCGGGCTTTTGCTGCGCCTGATGCAATAAGCGACTTATTATTATTAAAGTATATGCATTTTTCTTGACGAGGGGTACACAACAGTGTTACGAAACTTACAGAAGGGGTACACACATATGTCGAAAGTTTTGGGAAACACTGCTTTAGAGAAACGAATAAATAAATAGTGTTGCTGTGACAAAAGTTAAATTATCAATGGCCATTAGTATTAAAAATCTGAAAACTAATTTTTTTTTGAAAAAAACAAACGAAAATATGAAGTAATCCGTCGACTATATTTGAAAAAATGATTACTTTTTATTGATTTTAATAGATTAACACGTTCAACTGGGAATAGGATACCGGTATCTTGGCTTTTATCAAACACTAAAAACAAATGAGCCGAGTATAATCATACAAAGAAGATATACCGATATGAACGTGTTAATATCTATCTATTTAGCGATATTGGGGGCCGAATATGTACGTATCTAGTTATTGTATAACAACGACTAAACCCAACTGATGTTAGCATAGCTTTGTGGACGTCAGTGTTCAAAAAAAAAATCTAGCGTTCTTGCAATGCACATCGTCAATAACACTAGACAACAAAGGTTTTCAACTTGAATGGGTGTGTGTGTGTGTGTTGTAGGCATTTGCCTGGAGCTCCAAATGTGGACGTGGATGTTAATTAACAGATTACTAAAGCGAGTTTGCCAGGAGCGATGGAAAACTTTAAGCTGGCGCCGGGTGTATGTGTTTTTTTTTCTTTACTGAAAACTATCCATGAGTAATTCATGAGAAATATGATAAATGATATCGTTGCTGAAATCTACAACTCCTCGAACAATCTCGGCGATAATTCATAGGAAAGTGTGTAGAAAATGACACTAGGCCTCTTTTAAGTTATAAGCAAAATCTAATTTTTTTTGAGGCTCGATCACGTAAAAACTACTGATCGTTTCGACATGGGACCTTAACTATTCGATGCAGAATTTTTCGTAGATAATTATAGGCTATTTAGTTTTTCGATTCCGTTCGTCCTTTGTCATTTTTTTTCCAATTTAGTTTTGTGTATATTTTGAAGCGCCAATAAAAATAAAAGACGCTCATTTTGTTGATTTTAATCGATTGTTTGAAAATAAAAATAAAATCTAACTGTCATTTAATCGACTGTCTTTTGTTTTAAAACAAAAACTAAGTATAATGGACATGTGATAAATCACCATAAAATAAAGTGTGACTGTGAGAAAAATCGTTTTTTTCCCACTTTGATTGAATTTTAAAGGGTCTTTCGTTGCGTGTATGAAAAAGTGAATATTCCCATTAAAAAGCTAAGAGTTTTTCCTACAAAAAGCTACATTTTTCCAATTTTTTTGAAAAAAAAAGCTTTTTACCTCAAAAAAATTTCAAAAATTCATAACTTTGAAACGGCCGCATATTAAGAACTCAAACTTTCAGGGAATCTTGTTAATAATAAGTTCAATAGAAAGTACCTCCTATTTTGGATCTAAAAAAGAACTGAATTGCAATAGTGAAGGTGCGAATAAGTCGTTAAATTATCATTTGACCGATCAGTTGCCTAAATAAAGAATTTCTTTATCTGAAATATATTTTCCCAGATTGAATTATGCAAAGTCAATGGAGAAGAGTGCCTTTGTTGGACCTGACATTGCTTCCATTTTCTTGACAATCAAAAAGCGTATTTATTAGACATTTATCTAGACTACTTTGGGATGCAATTACCGACAATATTTATGGAAGATTTTACCAAAATATCAATGTCTATGGAGAAGATAATTGGACTATCAGAGCTGGCCATAGCAAAGCAGATCTATGTTGAGAGTATTCGGTTATTAATTGTAAGAATAAAAAGCAAAGAGTCCCCAAAACTGCTCAGAACTCCAACAAATCATCGACTGATTTAGCAGACTATTGCTGGATATGAAAGACTGCTCGCCTTATCAGTACAGAAAAACCACAAAAAATGTAGCCTTATTGTTTCTACCTTAAGATTTCTAAGCAGCACATTAAAAGTAACAAAAATTGTTGCCTTGTGTAATTGAAGAAATATACTAAACTGCTAAGGCAACAAAAACGTGTGCTTTATCCACAAGTGAATAAAAATTCTTAATAATTTATCGCTTGATATCCTACAATTGTGCAAGATTTTTCAACAAAAAAACAACTCGAAAGATTTGACACTTTGTATAGTAAAATTATGTTTTGTTGGTATTGTAAACGAACCTTTAGAAATTGTTAATGCTGGCGACCATTGCGAACGTAAAATATCCAAACAAATACTACCATTACTGTTTATGTTTGGATGATAGATTCTGGTTGTAAACGCCACTTTTGGTGGTTTGAATGGATAATCTGTTGGGAAATGGATCGTTAAAAAGAACACACCACCTTGGTATGGACTATCAGGCTGGAAAATATCAATAAATTAATAAAACTAGAATTTTCTAGTAAATTTTAACAAACAAACAAAACTTACTGGTCCCATTATTGTGGCTTGCCAGTGAAATACTGAAAATAATTAACAACAAATTTAATCAATAATGTTAACAGTAATAATATAGGGGGGCTTACAGTCATCACCCACAGGTCCTGCGGAACATTGTGCAGGCGGATCTCTACCAAGATCTTGTAATTCCTGCAAAACAAACAATAAAAATAGCGTATAGTTAGAGGTTAATTATAGACACTTGAAAGTTATAAGCCTAATATGGTTTGGTATCATTATTTCGTTGATTTCCATTTTTTTTTCAATGATTGATTCGTTTCCACCATTTCGACGACGACTCGAACAACACTGAATCATTACGATGATAAATCAATGACGAATTTTGAATGGAAATCAACAAAACAACAAGAAAATCGATTCTCAACCTTAAAGATCGGTTTTTTGAATGAATACGTACCTTATTAATTCGTTTTAAAGCCATTTGATGGAGTGTATTTTATATTATTATTATTTTCTTGTCTAATTTTTAATTTCGATTTGATACGTTTGTCTACGTGTGTGTGTGTGTGTGTGTGTATTACTTATATGTGTGTGTGTGTGTGTGCCTCCCTCTTGGTTGTGGTGGTTGATTAACGTAAAAAAAACCTGCACCCCCGAATTTAACAGACAATGCGAATCTTTTTTGTCGGTTTTTATCAAACGATACAAGGACCTCTCGTTGTTGTCGGATACGAGGAGATTGCAAAGATGGCCTCCTTCACCACATACACATGCACATAACACACATATACAGAGAGAGAAAAAAGTTCACTTGACAGAAACCGAGTTAATCAAATCAATGTTTATCAATTTCAATATTAACTAATTATTTATTAAATTTAAATAAATAATTACTAATCGATTTAATTTATTAATTCTAAATAGAAAAAATCACACTAATTTCAATTCTATAGACTACCCAAAAATTTTTTGTTAACAATAGAGAATGTTGCACGTTTTATTTCATTCGACACGAGAGAAAAAACGGTAAATTCGAGAAATGACTGACCACTTCCGCAACTCGGTCGATAAAACAGATAATCACACGAATCTATGGGTACAATTACAAAAATAATCAATAGATGACGCTAATTTTGCGCAACAAAAATCAAACAAATTTATACCAAAATTACAATTTATCGGGACACAATTTTTATAATACTCTAATCTATAGAAATGTGATGTTTAATTTGGAATTTTCGGCCGGAATTATGTCGAAATAACGATAGTCGGTAATAACGAAATCTGTAATTGTATTGATTTGTTGCCGGGGTGGTATCAGAGATAGCGCTAATCGGTTGTGGTGAAATGGCGCGAATTTTGAATATATCCACAATTCCGGTTACTTATCCGGAATTTTTAACGATAATTATGGATAATTTTTGTGTATTTTTAAATTAAGGCGCCAAATTCAATTTTTCATCAGTTATTTTTCTTATTGATAGCAGTTACGGAAATAGAATTTTGTTTAGAATATTTATAAAAGCAGCAATAATTGTGTTTGTTAATATTTTAAAAATGGGCGCTTTTATACTGTTATATGATTGGTGCGCTCGTATTTTCTTGAGTATAATTGGACCAATCAAAATTTGATTTGAATCGGCCATTTGTGTTTTAAAATAACGCGCCAAATTTAAAAAATTCGTTAATTATACTTTTATTTATCGTTTTTAATTACAAATGACAGAAAAAGGTTTGTTGTTTCGTTAATTAAGCGATAATTCATTAATTTGGTTTGTAATATTGATAAAGGCCACGTCAGTTTTGTGTTGGTTGAATAAAATCGATAATTGATACTAATATACGGGGTTTATTCAAAACGACGAAATATACGGGGTCGCCCGAAAAGTGACTATCTTCAATGTAGGCTATCTAAATTTGATTTACACACGATAAAGTAAATACTTTCATTACTAGTGTAGAAAAACAAGTTTTATGTTAGTAAACAAAGATTGGAACAATTGAGCAACGTTGACCTGGATTCGATTAGATTCATCGTTTGTCGGTCGATTTTCATTACTTACGCATCTTACAAAATACACTGTTACGCTATATACGACTTTCACTTAAATGCAGCGGTTCCCAACAATAAAGTAAAGTGTTTTTACAGTTTACACAAAGCTAGACCATAGATTCCCAACATCTGGTTCACAGACTAATTAAAGCATTTTGATTTCAGACAAGCTTCCTGGAGTTGACCTTGAAATTTTAAATTGACATCGCGCCGGCCTTGATTTCGCAGTGACCCTCGTTTGGCAGTCACTGCTCTATTGCAGAGCCGATGCGTTACTAGTGATTAAAATCTATTTTATCCACTAGTGCAAGGACAGGTGTGTTTCGTTTTGAAAACAACAAAAAAATGCGGAAGAAACAAAAAAACCCGATTTTTGCACAATCACTTTCGCAACACAATTCAGGTGTAATGTAGACGAACACGTGATCGATTCTTATAGGACACACCTTTGTTCCATGTCTGGCAAATTATTATGGAAAAAAAAATATGAAAGCAAAAAGATTTATACTTAAGTGGCCTTGTTGATTTACTTAAAAATAAGTTTGGTAATCGTCTATTTGAAATCACTACGTTCGATTTCGTAGCACAAAAAGATGATTAATCGGGGCGACAAGTTCAAGAACACAAAATCGAAATTTTCAAGTGAAAGGGTCCCCGATTTGTTGCGTATCGAAATTATCCCTGAAAATATTTTGTTATTTACATTTAATATAAACACTTTCATCGGATTTATTAGAATCGGGAAGGGATAGTCGAGTGATTTTTATAAAACCGTTTTGTAGTTTGATTGATTTTCTAGTACTATCGACACATCGAAGTTGCCATAAAATGTGGTTGCGATTCGTAATTGTTTGTTTATTGTTATCAATCATATCAGCACAGTATTTCCAATTGAAGCATTTCTTCAACGATCAACAAAAACAACAACATTTTCAGCCGCCTAATGGGTTTGTTAATAATCCATTGATAAGTCATGGTGTCCATCAACAACCATTCAAATTGTTCCGTCCGAATACGAAACCGTATCTACGTCCGGAAACGGATGGTCAAATCGACAATTACAAGAAAGCGTTAGAAGAGGAAGAAGAACAAGAAAACGTTGTACAGGATAATCGAGTGCAATTGCAACAATTCCAAAAATCGTATGTTAATGTTAATATAAATACAGGCCGAAAGTTTGGTTATTCTTATAGTGTTTAAAAGTGTTTGAAATTTTGTAATAAATTCATTTGAAATGCTGTGTTTGATTTATTGTTGGTCTTACAAAATCCGATCGGTGACGTGATGTAAACGCAATTATTTATTCAACAACTGTAGCGCTTCAGTGGCGAGAGTTGCAACTAATTTGGGTGTAAGCCAGCGGCTATCAATCTGCGGCGCGTGCACCACAATCATCATAATCAATCGAGTCTAAATAATCTGCATTAGTCACGGATTCGATCGTGACTAGATATTACACAAGACTCAGAAATTGATCTATTGTCGTGTGGTCACGAAAGGCTCTAGGTCATGAAGACCCAGCCCAGATCCGCCATTTATTTGCAATCAAAAAATTGAGTTTATATTTTTACCAGTGCCGGTTCGAGGGGAGGGCCATGGGGGCATCCGCGCTGGGCACCAAACCATTTAAGTACTTATGAAAAATATTATTTAATAGATTACGAAAAGTGTGTATAAAACTCTTGTTTGCTAGGGGCGCAATTTAGTCTCGATCCGGCTCTGATTCTCCCCGATAATAACAAACATATTTCCATGGATAATGTGATTTAAATGATTGCAAATTGGATGTTGAATATAATTGAGACTGATTTAATTACTTTGTTATTTTATATTGAAAACCGGTTTTAGGGGCAAAATTGCTCAATAAAACAGCAGCTCTCAAAACGTGCCCGGTAAACGCTTCTAAACAGGTGGGTCTAAAACAGGAGTTTTGACGGATTTTGACGTATCTTTTTTGAGGGTCCATTTCACCCCGCTAAAACGGCTCAAAAGCTTATTATTTTTCGATGGACAACAACATGTGAAAAGCGCAAAAAAAAATCAGAGTCAGACACCCCCGAGTAGTTTCCCTGTTAGCAACGCCGACACTGTATAATCGGCTACAATTTATTTTAAGGTGGCTGGTGTTGCCTAGCAAACAAATGACATCAATCAGAAACAATTCAGAGATGAGAACAACAGCAGAAACGTCTTCATTGCAAAATAATAACAATGCACCGGAAGAAGAAAGTAGAAAACCCATCAATCGGCAAAAAAGAAAAGGTTTGATTTTGTTTTTACTATAATCAGATTTCATTTGACGTGATAACGTCCCCCCTCTCCCGCGAGAGTATGCGATGTTGTTACTGTCATCCGTAAGAGGGCGCCACGATCTGCTACAAGCAGACTTATAGTGTATTCATGACCTAAATAGTTACTAGATTTCGGTTGGTATACTTGAATCTGGTGATTTCTTTGTTAACATACAGTCGCGATCAAAAAATTTTGGACATCAAGGACATCAAAATTGTCAGTTGGGGTGTAGGACAGCCTTTAATATTTTATATGTCAAAAAGTCATTAATTTTGACATTTCGAACGTTAATAATCACAGTAATGCTTGGCGCAGATTAAACATTTTTAAACGTCAAAAAAACGCCGTCCGAAATTTTTTATTTACTGAGAAAACGGAGTTTTTTGACAGCTTTTGACAACCTAGTGACCAAATTGATAGAATAAAATTTCCCATATTTAATTCTAAAAGCAGCTTTTTGTAGCTCTTCTAAGTATTTGGCAGCCTTTTTGTTTATTTATTTATTTTTCTATTTATTGTATATCGAAGTGGTTTTCGCCATTACCACAGAATATTTTTAGAGTATTTATGCTTTTGTTTTCACAACTCTCTTATTTTGTAAGTAATTTTGAATTTCGCGCCATAAAACTAGTAACTGATCTAGTTACAATGAATATCCCGAGATTACGTACTTTGTTTAGGGCAAATCTGTCAAATCTAGTAACTTTTTGGTTCCTGAATCGACTATACCAATTGCGCCAACTGAACAACAGACGTGATCACAGTTTAAAATACAATTTTAATTGTAATTTCAATTAATTAATCCAAAAAAAAAATTAAGCAATATGGATGACTCGAATTTCGCGCCATAAAACTAGTAACTTATCTAATTACAATGAATATCCCGAGATTACGTACTTTGTTTAGGGCAAATCTGTCAAATCTAGTAACTTTTTGCTTCCTGAATCCACTATACAAATTACGCCAACTGAACAACAGACGTTATCACGGTTTAAAATACAATTTTAATTGTAATTTCAATTAATTAATCCAAAAAAAAAATTAAGCAATATGGATGACTCGAATAAAACTAGTAACTTATCTAGTTCTCTCAGTGAATACCCTAAGATTACGTACTTTGTTTAGGGCAAATCTGTCAAATCTAGTAACTTTTTGCTTCCTGAATCCACTATACAAATTACGCCAACTGAACAACAAACGTTATCACGGTTTAAAATACAATTTTAATTGTAATTTCAATTAATTAATCCAAAAAAAAATTAAGCAATATGGATGACTCGAATTTCGCGCCATAAAACTAGTAACTTATCTAGTTATAATGAATGTCCCGAGATTACGTACTTTGTTTAGGGCAAATCTGTCAAATCTAGTAACTTTTTGCTTCCTGAATCCACTATACAAATTACGCCAACTGAACAACAGACGTTATCACGGTTTAAAATACAATTTTAATTGTAATTTCAATTAATTAATCAAAAAAAAATTAAGCAATATGGATGAGTCGAATTTCGCGCCATAAAACTAGTAACTTATCTAGTTACAATGAATACCCTAAGATTACGTACTTTGTTTAGGGCAAATCTGTCAAATCTAGTAACTTTTTGGTTCCTGAATCCACTATACAAATTGCACCAACTGAACAACAAACGTTATCACGGTTTAAAATACAATTTTAATTGTAATTTCAATTAATTAATCCAAAAATTGAAGCATTATGGATGACTCGAAGTATAGCAGAAGAATTTGGTCGTGAATACGTTTTATTAACAACATTCAGAGAGGCTGTAATCTACACGATTTTCATCATATTCGTAACGTTAGGTGCTTCAAATTAAATTTAATCAATTTCTAATTGAATTTAATTTAAATTTGAATTTAATTTAAGCAACAATTGGTCGACATACAATATCGAAATTCTATCTAAATCAAGCCATCCATGATCAATTAATTGAAAGAGAATTTGAAACAATCAACAATATTGCAATTACATTCCACGATATCCATACAGTCACCGATTTTTGGCATGTAATTAATCTAATTAAATTAATTCTAATTAATTCTAATTAATCCGTAAAGTTTACAGAAACTCTAATGATTGATACATTGTACAATAAAAATTTCGGTAATGGTAGCGAAACAAATGAGAAGATACTCAATGAGAACTTATTATTAGGTGTACCACGTCTACGACAAGTCCACAATTACCCACTTTTTGTAATTAATATAATTAATTAATTACGCATAATTACAGGTAAAAGTCCGTAGTGATTCTTGTGTGATTCACGAGTATTTCCGTCGCTTATTCTTGGATTGTTACAATTATTTCAATGATAAGTCAGAGGAGCGCAGTAGTTTCGGCGGGTAAGTCGACTTAATTAAATTTAATTTAATTTAATTTAATTTTTGTAAAGATGGGTTTATCTGAGTGCTAAACAAACTGAGAGTCTAGCATTTACGGGTAAAATCGCCACTTATAATGGTGGCGGTTATTGTGTTGATCTTGCACGGAATAAACAGGAGAGTTTAGCAATTTTACAAAATTTAAAAGATAATTTTTGGATACGGCGCGGTACTCGTGCTATTTTCATCGATTTCACCATTTATAATGTTAATTTGAATTTGTTTTGTATTTGTAAGTGAGTATTTTTGGAAAAAAAGTTACAACCACCAACGGGGATCGAACCGGTTTTAAGTTTCTCACAAATTCAACTCAACGGTGGGTTCGAATCGCAATCATGACTTTTTTTGTAGATTGATCTTCGAATTCCCACCAACTGGCGGTGTTGTACCGTCAACATCATTCAACGTGTTAAAATTGATCCGTTTATCGGTGTGGGATAATTTCGTGTTGATCTGTGAATGGATTGTTGTTGGTTTTATTTTGTTTTATTTATTACAACAGATCCGTGAATTGTGTTTTTTTAAATGGAGGTATTTTTTGAAATTTTTCACTTATATCGATTTAACCATTACTATCGTAAGTTAATTTGAAAATTTTAATTAATTAGTGATTGTTTTAATTAATTCAAGT
This sequence comes from Epicauta chinensis, assembly GCA_021725515.1. NCBI lineage: Eukaryota > Metazoa > Arthropoda > Insecta > Coleoptera > Meloidae > Epicauta > Epicauta chinensis. Next base: position 293,080 of record JAEDXX010000040.1, read on the forward strand.
TGGGTGTAAGTTGTTTGATTTTTCGTTTAGTAATTTTACCGGATATTGGGAAATATTTGAAAAATCTCAATCAATACAAATATTTCAATTTAGAATATTTATGTACGATTAATGTTGCATTCAACACATTATTGGCGTTATTATTGTTTCTTTGTTATATAAAAATTTTTAAATATTTGAATTTCAACAAAACTATGGGACAATTGAACAACACTTTAAGACGAGTATTTACTTAACAAATAATGCGACTTAAAGTTGATAATTTTTGTTGTAGTGTGCTTTGGATATTTTAGGTTTTTCCATAATGTTCTTTATAATATTCTTTGCTTATACGGAATTGGGTTATCTGTTGTTTGGTACGAAAGTGGAAGATTTTTCGAATTTTGGACGATCAATGTTTACATTATTATGTGCAATATTGGGTGATTTTAATTATAAAGAAATTGAGAATGCCAACCGTTATCTAGCACCCATATATTTCCTATCATATATTTTTCTAGTCTTCTTTGTACTTTTGGTAATTATCTTTTAAAGATACGGTAGTGGTGGAACAATCAAATTTGAAATTAGCGCCAAAATACAGTGGTATTTAGTTATATTAAGTTGGCGACAATTAGTAATTTATAGTACAGTTGGTACACTTGAATATAGACGTCTCTCTCTTATTCATTATGGCGTCATTTCGTTTGTCTCTCTCATATTCAACAGAATAGTTATTTTAATTTGAATGACAGCGCGAAATTTGTTGTTTGTTTGTGGGAATATTTAAATAAATTCGAACAATTTTTATAACAACAAATTTGATTGCCTCTAAAATCTAGTAATCTTTCTTATCGTTCAGTTGGTAGCGATTAAATTCAAATTCCCCTAAGAAATGGCGCGAATTTTTGAACTTTCTTTTCTTGTTTTTTTCGTAGAATATGTTTCTATCTTCTTTGTACTTTTGGTAATTTTTTTTTTAAAGATAAGGTAGTGGTGGAACAATCAAATTTGAAATTAGCGCCAAAATTCAGTTGTATTTACTGACATTAAGTTGGCGACAGTTGGTACACTTGAATATAGACGTCTCTTTCTTATTCATTATGGCGTCATTTCGTTTGTCTCTCTCATATTCAACAACATTTATTTTAATTTGAATGACAGCGCGAAATTTGTTGTGTTTGTGGGAATATTTAAATAAATTAAAACAATTTTTGTAACAACAGTTTTACAATATTATCAGTATTTTGAAGAAATTTTTATTTTACAATTCCAAATTTGATTGCCACTAAAATCTAGCAATCTTTGTTATCGTTCAGTTGGTAGTGGATTAAATTCAAACTCCCCTAAGAAATGGCGCGAATTTTTGAACTTTCTTTTCTTGTTTTTTTCGTAGAATATGTTTCTATCTTCTTTGTACTTTTGGTAATTATTTTTTAAAAATTTTTAATTTCATATTGGTAGGGGTGGAACAATCAAATTTGAAATTAGCGCCAAAATTCAGTTGTATTTACTGACATTAAGTTGGCGACAATTAGTAATTCATAGTACAGTTGGTACACTTGAATATAGATGTCTCTCTCTTATTCATTATGGTCTCATTTCGTTTGTCTCTCTCATATTCGACACAATATTTATTTTAATTTGAATGACAGCGCGAAATTTGTTGTGTGTTTGTGGGAATATTTAAATAAATTAAAACAATTTTTGTAACAAAAGTTTTACAATATTATCAGTGTTTTGAAGAAATTTTTATTTTACAATTCCAAATTTGATTGCCACTAAAATCTAGTAATCTTTGTTATCGTTCAGTTGGTAGTGGATTAAATTCAAATTCCCCTAAGAAATGGCGCGAATTTTTGAACTTTCTTTTCTTGTTTTTTTCGTAGAATATGTTTCTATCTTCTTTGTACTTTTGGTAATTTTTTTTTTAAAGATAAGGTAGTGGTGGAACAATCTAATTTGAAATTAGCGCCAAAATACAGTGGTATTTATTGACATTAAGTTGGCGACAATTAGTAATTAATAATACAGTTGGTACACTTGAATATAGACGTCTCTCTCTTATTCATTATGGCGTCATTTCGTTTGTCTCTCTCATATTCAACAACATTTATTTTAATTTGAATGACAGCGCGAAATTTGTTGTGTTTGTGGGAATATTTAAATAAATTCGAACAATAACAAATAATGAAGTTTTGACAAAATAATTCCAAATTTGATTGCCACTAAAATCTAGCAATCTTTGTTATCGTTCAGTTGGTAGTGGATTAAATTCAAACTCCCCTAAGAAATGGCGCGAATTTTTGAACTTTCTTTTCTTGTTTTTTTCGTAGAATATGTTTCTATCATCTTTGTACTTTTGGTAATTATTCTTTAAAGATAAGATAGTGGTGGAACAATCAAATTTGAAATTAGCGCCAAAATACAGTGGTATTTATTGACATTAAGTTGGCGACAATTAGTAATTAATAATACAGTTGGTACACTTGAATATAGACGTCTCTCTCTTATTCATTACGGTCTCATTTCGTTTCTCTCTCATATTCGACACAATATTTATTTTAATTTGAATTACAACGCGTTTGTGGGAATATTTAAATAAATTAAAACAATTTTTGTAACAAAATTTTTACAATATTTTCAGTATTTTCAAGAATTTTTTATTTTACAATTCCAAATTTGATTGCCACTAAATTCTAGTAATCGTTTAGTTGGTAGCGATTAAATTAAAATTCCCCTAAGAAATGGCGCGAATTTTTGAACTCTCTTTTCTTTTTTTCGTAGAATATGTTTCTATCTTCTTTGTACTTTTGGTAATTATTTTTTAAAGATAAGGTAGTGGTGGAACAATCAAATTTGAAATTAGCGACAAAATACAGTGGTATTTAGTTACATTAAGTTGGCGACAATTCACAGTACAGTTTGTACACTTGAATATAGACGTCTCTCTCTTGTTCATTACGGTCCCATTCCGTTTGTCTCTCTCATATTCAACAGAATATTTATTTTAATTTGAATTACAACGCGAAATTTGTTGTGTGTTTTTGGGAATATTTAAATAAATTCGAACAATAACAAATAATGAAGTACAAAATAATTAGAAATTTGATTGCCACTAAGATCTAGTAATTTTTCTTATCGTCCAGTTGGTAGCGATTAAATTCAAATTCCCCTAAGAAATGGCGCGATTTTTTGAACTTTCTTTTCTTGTTTTTTTTGTTCGTAGAATATGTTTCTAGCAATCATTAACGATACTTACACCGATGTTAAAACGGAAATTACAATTGCACCCAATGAAATACAAATGTGTGATGTTTTAAAAAAGAAACTGTACGAATTATTGAATAAAATCGGTTGTAAATTACGTCCGACAACACCACGAACTGATACGAAAACGATTCTACAGGAAATCCGGGATATTTTAAGAAAATACGGTTTCAATGATGTCGAAATCGAATTGTTCTTTGCCCGTTACAATATCGATCCGAATGCCGATTTGAATTATGAAAATATCAATGAATTAATTGATGAAATCAATGGACCAACGGCTGGTGATGATTTTGTGAATTTTGATGATTTTCAAAGGTGAGAAAAGGGCGTATTTTTGTCGAATTTGAAAAAATTGAGAAATAATCGATTTGTATTAGACAACAACAACAATTGGATAATATCGAAGAATTAATCGATGAATTATCGAAGAAAATCGATACATTATTACAACAATTGGATAAACTTGGTAATATTAAAGTTAACAAGAAGGCTGCGCGAAACAATTAACCAATCAAACAATTTTATAATTAAATCTTTAATTTTACTTAAAATAATAATAATTATGTTCTCCCCGTCGCTACGCCACTGACGAGTATAAACGTCAACAAATACGAATACGATCATAGAAGGACTTGAATTCAAAAACAAAAAACAAACAAATTGCCTGTATCATGAATAAATACCTCTATTAGATACCAATCAATTGTTTTATTCAAAATTTCTTATCAATCGAGCAATCAGATAATTGCACGGAGAGCTACAACTAGCCACTCGTCAATGAGTAAGTCATTCATCAGGAACTGGTCGGCAGGTGACTAGATTTGACAGGATATGGACACAAACAAATAAATCCCTAGAAATATAACTATTTTCAAGGATACCAACTTAAATCTGGGACATTTTTGGTTGATGAATTTATAAAACCATACCAAATATTCATTAAAGGTGGATTTGGGCTCTATCACATTTAGGTCAAACGTTTACTTTGATATTGTAGAGTAGGCAACCAGTAATACCGCAAGTTGAAGTACGGGTAAACTATACTAATATATATGATTAATCATAAGAAAGAAGGTGGGATGTTTTGTTGGACAATAAACACTTTTATTGAGTGTGTGAGAGAGATAGAGAAACAGAGGGAGAGACAGTGCGAAAGGGAGAGAGATAAAGCTGATTTTCTGTAAATATTTTTAATTAAATTCTTATTTACAAGACTTATTTACACAATGTTCACCTAAAAAATAGTTATAACTAGTTTAATATTGTTATATGTAGCATTTTTTCGTTTGATTTGCCATTAATGTTCTTGGGAATGATTGGCTGTACATAGATGAACATTCTAATGGTATTTGGATTTGGTCCAGGACATTTTTTTTAAATAATAATAATAATAAAAAGACAACAAAGCAACAACTCAATTAACAAGTTTTTTCTGGATTTCGAGGCTTTATTTTTGAATAATGTTTCTTTTTTAGAGAGAGAGAGAGAGAAAAACCAACACACACTCTGATTCACACCTCATACAGAATAACATTCACACAATATCCATTCGAAATTAATTTATTTTAATAATTAAAAATCAATCACATCTGGTGATATGAACGTGCGCGTTTCATGTTTGTTTCGCTGGATGCGGCACAACGGCTTGTGGTTGTTGTTTGAAGCATTGCAACAAGAATGCTGTATAAATAATGAAGGCAATACTTAATGCGAACAGTGCATACATGAAAATGTTCAATTCCGGTTGTCTGAAGCGATTCTTACGCAACCATTCCAAAACATCCGCTTCGGAATGTAAATCACCACGATAGATGCTGGGGAAACGACGCCGGAAATACACAATAGCCGGTAAATTCGTTACGCCCCATTTACGTGCATACCTTGGATCCGCCATCTTTACAAACGTTATATCGAAATTATCCAATTCACTATCGATATTCTCCAGCCGCTCCATGATCGCTTTACTCTCTTCGGAGGTGATTTCATCTGAAATTTGGTGGTCTCTTTGTAGCTCAACCAAAACAAAACAAAATAGTTGCTTACAGAAAAATACGGTGACGAATTCGTTTTCTTCCAACAGTTTCTCCAACATTTTCTTATTGACCTCTTCAATCTCATTCTTAATCTCGAACACGTCCTGTGACGTCAGCCATTCCAACACCTTATCGGATTGCATGAGATCACCTTCGTAGACCATTGGTGTTTTTTTGCGGAAATACATGAGGGCTGGTAGGGTATGGAGGCCTTGGTCGGCGGCCGCTTCCGCACTGCAGATCTTGACGAAATCGATGCCAAACATATCGGCCTCACCATCGATCTGTTCTAAATTCTCCAAAATCTCATCGCACTCTGGACAATCTTCATCGTCTAAGAAAAGCACAAAGGAGAACGGAATTAATCTCGAATGTTCGACAGAGTGTTCCACCACAAATAAGCATTTTTGCTAGCCAGAAGCTGCCTCAAGGAGCCAAAATCTACTGTGTTTGTACGGAAACTGGCAATTGGTTTTGATTGGGAGAAGCTTTCTTGAGCTCCTTTCGTTGTCTGCTAATCTTCCCTTCTTCCTTTCTTCTACTTACCGCCTTTCCTCTATTTGCACCTGCCGGAGCCTTCTTCTTAGTTTACCCACTTCTAGACCTCTCCCCGCATGCTTGCGAAATTTTGCCATTTTTTGCACAAACACAGTACGCACTCGCAAAGACTTTTTGCAGCTGTTTTTGGCTTTGCAAAAGCTAGATTTGTGGTGGAAGAGTCTTTTTGGTTCCTTACAGAAGAATACAGCCAAGAATGGTGATTCGTTCAACAGCCGCGTCAACATGCGCTCATTGACCGCTTCAATCTCATCAGCCAATTCACGATTATCATCATCAATCAACCATTCCAAGACGGAATCTTCATTTTGCAAATCACCCTCAAACAACAACGGATTCCCATTCCGGAAATAAACTAATGCCGGGAATGTTTTAATACTATAACGTTTCGCCAATTGTGGATCTTGGATCCGTACCAAATGGATACCATACACATCGCATTCATCATCGATCTTCTCTAAATCTTCCAAGATCTGTTCGCATATATGACAGTTTTGTTTGTAGAAATAAACGGCCAAATATTGCGTCTCTTGCACCATATTCTCCAACATGACACGCGTTATCAATTCAATACGATCTTCCTGGTGTTGTTGTATCAACCATTGCAAGACTTCTTCTTCCTCTTGTAGATCACCTTCAAAGACACCACCGATGCCGTGCTCGAAATACATTAAAATCGGGAAATTCGTAACGCCATATTGTTCGGCTATTTGTAAATCTTGGGTCTTTACAAAGCGGATGCCGTGTCGTTCACAATCATCATCGATATTTTCCAATTCTTCCAAAATATGGACGCACTGTTCACATTCGTCGTTATCTAAGGAAATTCGACGATTAGAAAAAAATGTTTAGAGTACCATGCACCCGGAAAGTGTGCATAAATGATTATGGGGTGGAGTATTTGCACAGTAAATGGCAACCCAAAAACGTGTTTGTACAGTAGAATTATTGTTCAGATGTTCAGAAACGGTGCAGATGGTTGTTGGTATGGACCTTTGGCTTGCAAAATTTTTGCATTTTAGTCTTGCCTTGTACAGTAAAAATTTTGCACATCCGTATAGAAAATAGATTTGGTTAGGGTTGCGTCTTAGCCTTGGGCATCTTCTTGCAAGATTAGAATTGGATTACTCCTTGAGAGATGCTTGAAGAAGCATGTTGAGCATTCGAGGCGATTAAATTAGAAGAAGTGATAAGAGAAGGAGTGTTTCCGCTCTTAAGTCACTCTTTTGCATTCTGGTCCTCACCTTAAGACCCATTTTTTAAGCTAGAAGTGGTCAAAATAATGAGTTGACATTAACAAATTTAAAATTAAGATTTGGGAAGACTGTTTTCTTTACGAAAGAGGTTTGTTTTATTAGAGCTTGGTCAAAACTTCCCTTCTGAAGACTAAAATCTTCCATTGGTCTACGAAAGAAGTTACTCGAAAGCTCTTAAGTGTCGTGAAGAATCAAAATTCGACTGATAGTGGAACGAAAAACAATAGCAAAAGACCTGAAATATCTTCGGGGAGGAGTCTGCAAATTTTGACAGGCATACCACAGCAAAATTACAGTTGGATTACTCCTTGAGAGATGCTTTAAAGAAGCATGTTGAGCCTTCGAGACCATTAAATTAGAAGAAGTGATAAGAGGAGGAGTGTTTCCGCTCTTAAGTTACTCTTTTGCATTAAGTCACATTAAGTCTCCTTTTTTAAGCCAGATGAGGTCAAAATACTGAATTAACATTAACACATATAAAATGCAATGAGCAAGATTTGGGAAGATTGTTTTCTATACGAAAGAGGTTTGTTTTATTAGCGCTTGGTCAAAATTTCCCTTCTGAAAGATAAAATCTTCCACTGGTCTACGAAAGGAGTTCTTAAGTGTTGTGAAGGATCAAAATTTGAGTCATAATGGAACGAAAAACAATAGCAAAAGACCTGAAATATCTTCGGGGAGGAGTCTGCAAATTTTGACAGGCATACCACAGCAAAATTACAGTTGGATTACTGCTTGAGAGATGCTTTAAAGAAGCATGTTGAGCCTTCGAGACCATTAGATTAGAAGAAGTGATAAGAGGAGGAGTGTTTTCCGCTCTTAAGTAACTCTTTAGCATTTTAGTTCTCACATTAAGTCTCCTTTTTTTAAGCCAGATGGGATCAAAATACTGAATTAACATTAACACATTTAAAACGCAATGAGCAAGATTGGGGAAGATTGTTTTCTTTACGAAACAGGTTTGTTTTATTAGCGCTTAGTCAAAACTTTCCTTCTGAAGGCTAAAATCTTCCAAGGAGTTACTCGAAAGCTCTTCAGTGTTGTGAAGAATCAAAATTTGAGTGATAGTGGAACGAAAAACAATAGCAAAAGACCTGAAATATCTTCGGGGAGGAGTCTGCAAATTTTGACAGGCATACCACAGACCTCATTTGCTTTAGAAAGTCTTTGGATAAAAACAGCAAAAAGGCAAGAGGCTCCATAAAGCTGAAGAAATATGGAACAAGTCTTGGGGTGACGAAGATGGTGACAAAAAAGGTCTACGAATCGACCTTTTGGCAACCGAAAAAGATTTTGCAAAACGATTCATGGTAGGCAAGACCCACAAAATTTTCTACCGTGCAACTACTATCGTGCCATTTGCCTATTTTACTGTGCCAATAGCTTTTGAATGTGTGGTTTTGTTAATGATTTCGAAAAATGTGTGTTTTCCCAACAACTACTTCAATAATAAAAATAATTATAATAACAGGGGCGAAAGAATTGATTGGAAATTAATGGAGATCGATGAAACATCTATCTACAAGGGTAAAAGATACCGTTCTTATCAGCATCTTCATCAGACGATGAAGCACCCGTCCGTGCTTTTTGCGTTTTCCGTCCATGCTGTTGTTCTTGTGCACTGCACAAATCACATTGTGTCTTGTTCCCTGCACACATTTTTTTTAAATCGAAATTTAAATTCAAATCCTCGTGCTATCCGGGTGTTGAGAAGAGCGCCTCAACGCCCGGATAGCACTCAGAATGTCTCTTAATCTTTAATCAATTAATTATATTCTTTTTTTTTTGTTTTGTTTTGGTGGAAAACACATTTTAGGCTTAAGGGCAAAATGTGGTAGCTCTACAGGAATACTTACAGAAATATACAGCTAAGGCTTCCTGTTCTTCGATCAATTTCAACAATTCGCTGCCTTCAGTCGCCTCAATCACATCACCAGATGGATCTTTTTGTGTTAGCAGCCATTGCAGGATCTGTTGCTCGTCGTACAAATCACCAGCATAGATGACCGGTTCTTTGGTGCCTAATTTAAAGAAGAGTATCGCCGGTAATGCAAACACACCTAATTGTCGCGCCATCTCTTTATCATCGATCTTTACAAAATTGATGCCTGCTGAATCAGCTTCATCATCAATATGTTCAACTTCAGCAAGTACTCGTGGACATTGTTTGCAGTCGCTGCTATCTAAAACATGCACGAATTGTACCAAAAAAAATTCGAAAAAAGTTCGGGCACCCTACATAAAAATACAGCAACATAATCGGAACGTTGCCGTATCTTCTCAAACATCTTCTTATTAACACGTTCAATATGATCCGTCAATTCCATATTCTCCGGATCAGTCAACCAATCCAAGATCTCCTCTTCATCATCGATATCCCCATCGTACTTGATCGGTTTACCTTTCCGGAAGTAGGTGATGCCCGGTGGATTGCGGTAGCCGTACTTTTTCGCCATTAGACGATCTTTCATTTTAACAATCTTGATACCGTACTCGGCCGCCTCATCATCGATCAATTCTAAATGACGCAGTATACGTGGACTATCCGAATCCTCTTCTTTATCTAACAAAAATTACAGATTAACAACAAAACTCGTTAAAATTATTGTTGAAATTACAAAAGATCACTGCAAGGAATTCCTTTGTTTCGATGTAGTTGAAGAGCGCGTCCCGATCGATCTCTTCAATACTTTCGTCGTTCTTCTGGTCGCTCATCCATTCCAACACCTCGTATTCGTCGAGTAGATTGCCTAGATTCAGATAAAAACGATAAATTACGAAAAAAGTGCTGAGATAATTTTAGTGTACTGAACGAGAATCGAACCCGTTGATGATAATCATCGGGTCGAGTACGGTTCGATTCTCGTTCGATTCAAATCACAATTTCGTGTAAAATAGAGGACAATTGTTGTGGAATGGCTTTGACTATCATTTGTTAAAACAAAAAAACAAAAAAACTTACCGAATCTTATCATGCTCAGGACATTTAAGCAAAATATTTAAACTATAAATTAACAAATAGAAAACAATTTTATTATTTTTATTTAAAGAGAGAGTAGTTTACATGTTGTTTGTTGTTGTTGTTGTTATTCAACAAAAAAAAAATACATGCGAGGTGTTTGGCAGTGATAAGAATGAAGCGCAAACACCAATTGTTTTTAACAACACACCCGAATGCAAATGATGCAAACACGTAGAGCCTTTTTGTTTTTATTTGTGAAAATCTAACGCTTGCCGCCGTCAAAGTGTCAGATCGAATCATGTGCATTCGGGTTGTTTTGTTATTTACATTAACAACATTCATGCTTGTTTTTTGTTTTGGTAGAAATGCTTACAATTGATGTTTAATTGTTAACAAAGTATTTAACAAAATATATTTACAATTTGCAATATAACAATCATTAAAATCAACAAAAAAAAAATAATAATAATAAGAGAAATGATAGAATAAGAGAGTTTGTGTACGGTTTTGGAGCAAAGCCGAAATTTCCTTAAAATTTGGTGGTGTGAGTCCATGTTTAACTTTTGTTTTTTTTTAACTTTATTTAATATTTTTTTATATATACACTGGTTCACGCTTTACATGAAATCAATTAATTTTCGATTAGATTTTTCACCATTTCGTGTACCTACCACCACCAAATATATTTACCGGTGCCGAAAAAGCCCTTCTTTCCTTTGCCTTTATCCTGTTTATTAAGCAAATTCTTGTCTTTGATCGGATGATTGGCTTTGGATACGGTAGCAAACGGTTTTGGTGCGTTTTTGTTGTTGTTGTGGTTGTTGGTTGCTACGGTTTGTTGGCGACTGTTCGCTTTCAGTTGTTTCGCAGTACCCTTCGGTGCTAATTTAGCAACTTTCGTTCCACGACTCGGTTTACTGGGACAACACTGATAAGGTTCGTAGGTGTTAGGTTTGGGTATTTGACCTTTTCCACCCATTCCAATGTAGAAACAACCATCGCCTGCAGCACACAGGAAACATAATGTCAGATATCACTCGATATTTCGGTCTTAATTAACAAAAAATTATAATATATTAAAAGAGATAGAGCTTAGGCGCTTAGTTAGTAGATTTGTCAAGGAGTGAGTCTGACACTATGTCCTGCATGCAGTGTTTATTTATTTTTGTGTGTTTTTAGAGAGAAAAAGAGGTAAACATGCACAGACAAGGACACCCACTCCAAAATAGTAGAGAAGAAGCTTTGGTGTATCGTTCCAGGTCACGAGGGTGGCGCCCCAGTTTACCTGAAACGGTTCTTTTATCATTGCCAAAATCATCATCTTCATCACTATCGTCATCGAGATCGTCCTCTTCTTCATCTTCTTCTTCATCATCATCTTCATCATCATCACCTAGGACAAACATGCAGCAATCATGCAACAACACAATCACACACACCGAAATATCCCGTAGAAGCACAAGCTTACTTGATTTTTGATTTTTTTGTTTTTAATTTAATTAACGCGATCACAATTATTACGATTTAATTTAGAAGAAAAATTTAGAGTAAAAAACAAATTAGTTAAGCTTACTTTTTTGTTCAATTAGCCATTCCAGAACTTTGTCCTCGTTTTTAAGATTGCCTATAACATACAGTTAAAAAATTTAATTGTTTTTTTTTTCAAGTGTTTTGTGCGCACGCGCGCACACAATAGTATCTTTTATCCTTTTTCTATACACATCTGTAAAAATACAAGAGCAAAAGAGAAAAACGGAAAATATTTCCATTGCTTACCATCATACATTATTGGTACACCAGTTTCATAATAAACTAATGCTGGAAAACTGAAAATACCAATTTCGGCGGCCAGTTTAACATCTTTCGATTTAACAAATTGTATCTCATGCTTATCAGCATCATCATCGATATTCTCCAATTCATCCAATACTTGGTCGCATTCATCACAATCGTCAGTGTAAAAGAGGACGGCCAAATGTTCAACGTCATTGATCAAAACCTGTCAAGATTACAGAAGAAGTTATAGAGCCGAAATTGTCGATCTACAGTGGTGGCAAATCAAGTAGGGCGGAAGGACAACTTTTCGGCAAGCAAAGGAGGCCGTGGAAAATCTAGAGAGTAGAGAGGTAGGGAGGAAGAGAGCGAAAGACAGAGTAAGCACTAGTTTGAACATATCAGGTTAGGTAGAAGGGAAGAGTTCATGGAAGAGTGAGAGAAAGGTAGACACTATCACGTGTAACACTGCAAGAAGGAGTGAGAGAGCGAGTAAGATAATGCGAGAGACAAAGCGAGAGATAGGTGCTCAGTAAATGTAGCAATGCGGAGGGCCACAAGTAGTGAGCGAACGAGTAAAAAAGAAGTTTTAGGTGAGTGCAACAATTAAAGGAAGGGAAGAGAATAAGAAAGTCCGCAAGAGAGAGAGAGAGAAATACTGAGAAAGTATAACACTATTCGGAGAAAGAGTGAGTAAGATTGTGAGAGAGGCATAATGATTTTTAAGATCACAGAGGACAAAAGTGAGCGAGAGAGTAAGCGGAAGAGAAAATTATATTATGCTGTTGAGGGAACGAGCGAGTGAGAGGGCGAGCTAGTGACTATGTAAAAGACAATGTAAAAGAGTGAGAGAGCAAGATAATGCGAGATACAAGGGAGAAAAGAGTGAGTGAAAGAGTCAAAGAGAAGTTTTAGGTGAGTGCAACAATTTAAGGAGGGGAAGAGAATGAGAAAGTCCGCAATAGAGAGAGAGAGAGAGAGAAGTATTTAGAGAGTATAACACTATAGGGAGGAAGAGTGAGTGAGAGAGTAAGATAATGCGAGAGACAAGGAAGAAAAGAGCCAGAAAGCGAGAGATAGGTGCTCAGTAAGTGTAGCAATGCGGAGGGGCAGAAGTACTGAGCAAAAGAGTAAAAGAGAAGTATTGGGTGAGTGCAACAATTAAAGGAAGGGAAGAGAATGAGAAATCCCGCAATAGAGAGAGAGAGAGAAGTATTGATTGAGTATAACACTATAGGGAGGAAGAATGAGTGAGAGAGCGAGCAAAGCAGTGAGAGAGGGGTAAAAACATAAACGAGTAAGATACATAAACAGAGTGCAAACACTGTAGAGAGGAAAAAAGGATGAGAAAGCGAGACTTTCTGAGATAACAGAGGACAAAAGTAAACGAGCGAGTGAGACAACGTGCTAGTAACCGTGAAAGAGACGATACCAGAGCTAACTGCGAATTCAATCTTTGCCACTTTGTGTGGAGCAAAAATGCGCTGAGTCTATTGCTCCTTTGTTCTAAGCGAAAAATCCTCAAGCGAAGTACAAAAAAGAACCAAATCCTAAATAAACCAAACTTAGAAAGCTTCTAGCACTTATGTAGACGTTTTTTTGGCAGTTTAATTGCATCTCCCGAAAAAATCAGCCGAAACAAAGCCAAATGATCGACTCGAGAAGTCCAAATAATCGATCACAGAATAAAACTCAACGCTTTTAGTTGCTCCTTATTAAAGCCAAAGTGTCCCAGTCAAAAAAAAAACCATCAAGAATTGCCCGATTGCTTGCCCAACGATTTTGTGGTCTTTTGCTCAACTTCTAGACTAAAAACTGTGACCACCTAGCGTTTGCCAAAAATTTTGCCATACCTGCAACGTTTTCCTGTCGACACTCTCAATAACATCCGGTGCTGAATCACGCAAATCCAACACCCATTCAAGTATCGCCTCTTCGTGCATCAAATCACCACTATAAAGGTCTCTAAATCGATGTCTATAAAATGCCAAAGCCGGTAATGTTGGTAAATCATATTCTCTATCAATACCCTCATCGGAGATCTTCACAAAATCAATATCTTTATCTTCACATTCATCATCGATATTCTCCAATTCCTGTAAGATTTTCTGGGATTTCTTATCACCCTCCTTATAGAAATAGACAACAACATGCTCATTCTCCGATAGTATCTTATCCAACATTCTAATATTGACTTCTTCGATACGATCCGGTATCTCTAATGTATCTTCATCGGTCAACCATGCCAACACTTCATCCTCATCACCAATATCACCGGAATAGATCAATGGTTCACGATTACGGAAAAATACCAATTTTGGGAATTGTTTAATGCCATGCTTTTTGGCCAAATTCAAATCTTCAGTTGTTACAAAAATAATACCGGAATCATCTAATTCATCATCGATATTCTCTAATTCTTCTAAAATATCATCACATTTATCACCCTCATCACATTTACCACTGAAATAAACCACAACGTATTCGTGTTCTTGGATCAGATCTTCTAAGATCTCATCGGTGACCTCTTCAATTGTTGCTGTTGTCTTTTGTTCAACAAGCCATTGCAGTACTTCATCTTCATTCATCAAATCACCTTCATAGATCGATGGTATTTTGTCTTCGAAATAGACGAGTGTGGGTAGATGATCGATACCGATCTCTTTGGCTTCAGCATCATTATCCATACGGACGATAACGATGCCTTCTTTCTCCAAATCATCATCAATGTTCTCCAATTCGTTCAAAACTCGTATATCTTGTTTATCATCTTTATCATCTGCAACAATGGAAAAATTGGAGAGTCAATCTCTTAAGTCGTTGCATCAACTATACTAAATCGCTTACAGAATAATACGGCAAGATATTTGGTTGATTCGATTAGTTTCTCCATCATTTCGTCGGTGATGTCGGGTATTTCGCTGTGTTTCCTTTGGTGCAATAACCATCCCAATAACTCTTCCTCTTTGGTCAAATCGCCCTCGTACAAGTGTGGGATGCGTTTCTCGAAAAAAACTAAACTCGGTATATGATCAATGCCGTATTCTTTGGCCTCTTCTGGATCGTCGATCTTCACAAATGCTATGTTGTTTTGGTCGCACTCGTCGTCGATATTCTCCAATTCGTTCAACACTTTTTGGCTCTTCTTTTGGTTCTTATCATCTGCAACATATTGCGTAAATGGTAAAATTTTGAGTCGAAAAAAGTCGAAAGTAGATTTTGGCAGGCTTAAAACGGTTTTGAAGAGGCAATAAAGGTGATTTTTGAGTTGAACAAAAGTCGAAACTACATTTTGCTAGGCTTCAAACGGTTTTGGGGAGGCAATAACGGTGATTTTTGAGTTGAACAAAAGTCGAAACTACATTTTGCTAGGCTTCAAACGGTTTTGGGGAGGCAATAAAGTCTACCTTCAGCCTTTTGAGTGCTTAACAGAAAAAGAACAAGATTTAGAATAACAGAGAATAAGGAGAAGAGTTTGAATTCTATTAATTTTGCATTTTTTTTTTGTAAGAGCAAATTACGCATCTTTTGCCTTTCTAATTGCGATGAAAATTTTCGGTGATTCCCCTGCCAATTCAATTTTCCGAATAGTGACTAAACTTAGTGAAACTTGATTGATCGACAACTGTGACAAAAGATAATCGAGTCTACCTGATTGGCCAAACTGAGACAATCGAGTTACTCAAAAATATTAAAATGATACTAGTCGACTCCTATTGGTTAAAAATTAAGATAAAAGACAATCAGGTTGGTTGACATAGTAACTAGCAACCTATTGGTGGAAAATTTAAACAATAAAAAACAATCGAGAATGAGCTTCTATCGTAATCGAAAATTGATTGGTCAAAAACTGTAAAAAAAGAATCAAGTCTCTCTGATTGGCCAAACTCTGAAACAAAAGATTAAAGAGTTTGTTCTCTGGCAACTCTGATTTTAAAGAATTTATGTTTTTACTAAAAAAAGGGCAACAATTGCCGCCAATCGAGTTACTCAAAAATATTAACAATGATACTAGTCGACTCCTATTGGTTAAAAATTAAGACAAAAGACAATCAGGTTGGTTGACATAGTAACCAGCAACCTATTAGTGGAAAATTCAAACGAAAGAAAAACAATCGAGAATGAGTTCAAAAACTGTGACAAAAGATGATCGAGTCTACCTGATTGGCCAAACTCTGAGACAAAAGATCAAAGAGTTTGGTGATCTCTAGCAACTTTGATTTTAAAGAATTTATATTTTTACTAAAAAAAAACGACAACAATTGCCGCCAATCGAGTTAACACAAAAATACTAACAATGATACTAGTCGACTCCTGTTGGTTAAAAATTAAGACAAAAGACAATCAGGTTGGTTGACATAGTAACCAGTAACCTATCGGTGGAAAATTTAAACAACAAAAAAACAATCGACATTGAGCTTCTTTCGTAATCGAAAATTGATTGATCAAAAATTCGGATAAAAGACAATCAGAGGGCGTAACTTGAGCGTAAGCTCGTGTGATTGGCCAAAATTCACACATTAAAAACCAATCGAGAGCTGAATCTAGAACAACTTTGATTGAGGCACAAAAAAACAATCATGTAATAATTTGTCCAATTCGTATTGGTTAAAAATCGAAACAAACGACAATCTAGCCTATACTTGTTGTTGACTATGATTACAAATGAAATTTCGAATAATAGACAGCTATTGGTTGTAAAATTAAAACAAAAGACAATCAATCTATAGCGACTTTGATGCAATTCAAAAATAGGGAATTCTGAGTTAGGTTGAAAATTGAACAAAAGACGATCAGCTCTATACTATCTTTAAAGCATGGCAACTTTGATTGGAATTCAGATTTGCAATAATTGGTTAAAAATCGAAACAAACGACAATCGACCTTATACTTTGTTGACTATGATTACAAATGAAATTTGGTTGTAAAATTAAAACAAAAGACAATCAATCTATGATGATGTGATTCAAAAATGGAGAAATCTGAGTTTGATTGCAAATCTATTGGTTGAAATCGAACAAAAGACGATCAGCACTCTATACTTTGTTTAAAGCATGGCGACTTTGATTGGAATTCAGATTTGTAATAAAAACAAAAGAGTTTAACTACAAACTAAAACAAAAGACTAAAAACATGGCAAATTTGATTTTTGCTTACAAAATAGGACGGCAACAAATTGTTTCTTGGCAATAATCAGATCGAGCATCTCATCGGTGATATCTTCAATTTCATCCGATTTCACCTGATGTTCCAACCATTTCAGGACTTTCTCCTCCTCCTCCAAATTGCCCTCATACAATGTCGGTATGCCATTCTCAAAATACACCAAAGATGGTATCTTTTCGATACCATATTCATGGGCCTCATCATCATTATCAATTTTAACAAATGCAATACCCAATTGATCGCACTCATCATCGATATTCTCCAATTCATTCAAGATCTTCTGCGATTTTCGATCGTCTTCATTATCTATAAAAACAACAAAAAATTTACACATTTTGATAACAATAATTGAATTTGTGATAACGTACAGAATAGTACGGCGATATTTTTGCCTTCATTAATCAATTTATCCAGCATTTCATCGGTCACATCCTCGATTTCATCTTTCTCCAATTGCTGCACCAACCATTCCAAGAACTCATCCTCCTCCTCCAAATCCCCATCATAGATATTCGGTATACCTTTCTCGAAATAAACAATGGCAGGTAATTGATCCAAACCATATTCTTCAACAGCCTGATCATCATCGATCTTCACAAATTGTATACCGTACTTGTCGCAATCATCATCGATATGTTCCAGTTCTTCTAGGGCTTGCATCGATTCCTCATCACCGTGATCATCTACAAAAGTACACTTTTCAAGGTCAAACTTTATCTGAGTAGTGTGGCAAAATTTTTGGCCACACTCTCCAGTTAAAGATTTGTTGAGAATAATTACAAAAAAGTACGGCCAAATGGTCGACGCTTGTTATCAGCGTTGATAAGGTCTTCAAGGTGACATCTTCAATGACATCATCCTCATCGCCGGTACTCTTGTGTTGCACCAGCCATTCCAGCACATCTTCCTCTTTGGTTAGTTCGCCTAAAATCCAATAAAATCGTTGAAATATTAGGCAACATGCCACGTCACAAATTTTTGGCTGTGTTTGGTGTGTTGCCAACTTAACAGGTGATAAAGACACAGTCCACTATATACGAGCATTGTTGGCAATTATCCGGATAATTACCTTCATAAATGATTGGTATTTGATGTCGATAGTAGACTAATGCCGGTAATGTGCCCAAATTGTATTCTTCCGCCAGATTCTCATCGTTGATCTTCACAAAACCGATGCCCAATTGATCAGCTTCATCGTCGATATTCTCCAATTCCAATAGGACTTTTGAGCATTTCTTGCATTCCGGTTTATCTGCACAGTTTTCCAAAATTAATCAGTTGCTCTAATCTAACAGCAAATTGGCCAGTTCGCCAAATTCTCAAAAAACGAAACGTTTCAAAAAAATTGTTTAAAATCCCAAGTGCTTTGCAAAAAAAAAGAACAACCTAATTGTGATGTTATTTCGATAGATAGGCTGGGAAAAAGCGCAATTTTTTTCTCTACTCGCAATCGAGAGAGACTACTTGTTGCGTTTCGACACTGCCACAAGCTTTTACTTACTGGCTCCTTTGCTCGAACAGGTATTTGCATCAGGACCTGTGTACATCACACACAAATAGAAAAAAACGAAACAGACGTGGTTATACACAAGAAAATTGTTAAACACATAGATGTACCTAATTTTTTTGGTTTTTTGGGAAGGCTCAGTTTTGGTTTACTTACAAAATAGGACGGCAACAAAATCGGTTTCTTGTACGATCTTATCTAAGATCCGAGCATTAACCTCTTCGATACGATCCGGCAGATCCATCGCCTCCAGACTAGTCAAAAAGTCCAGAACGCTCTCCTCATCCATCAAGTCTCCTGCAGAACACATTTGTCTTACAAAATCATAAGGAGGCAAGGTTTTTTTTTGGATGGTGGTAGTGGTGAAAATTACTCATTTGTTTGTGTGCTATTGTCCAAATATTTTGGCATTGATTTTGGCTCTAAGCTCTCCTTACCTTCGTAAATAATCGGTTGTTTCTCTCTAAAGTACGTTAAAGCGGGGAATTTATTGATGCCATACTGTTTGGCTAATCGTTTATCGTTGATCTTGACGAAATCAACACCAAAGGAGTCTGTATCGTCGTCGATTTGCTCCAATTCTTGCAGCACCCGGTCGCAAGTGGTGCAGCTGCGAGCATCTACAAAACAAAACAAAAAACGAATTGGAAAATAATCGTTTAATTAAAGCTAAATTGTAGTTGATTTGGGGAGTGTGCGGTATTTAGTAATTCATGTGGAAAATGAAGGCCACACACATTTTTGGCAATTGGCCAAAATTTGGAATTTTTACAGAGTTTAAATTGATGGGGAAATGGGAGAGAAATCTTTGCATTTCTATCATTTATATTTTTCCGTTTTGCTATTTTTAACTGCGCGTCTACAAGTGTTTGTTGCTTAGTTGGAATTCTATATTGATGTGTGTGTGTTTTTGCAAAAGTTCTGCCACGTAACATTGGTGGCGACGAAAAAAATGCCTATTTATAAAATGTTAAAATAATAGCGAAAATATCACTGTGTGTTGTTCTCAAAATGGATCATAGTGCGGGAGGACTGGTTCATATAAAGATCTACAACAGTTTAACGTTCACCAGGACACTGTTAGACGCGCCAAATCGGGATATGGCATGTTCCTCTCCCGGATCGAGACACTTTACACTCACTGACCGTCATCGTCGTCATTATTACACATCCACACACACACACACACACATCTATATAATTATTTATATAAATATATAGATATATATATATACACACACACATACAAAGACACTCAAAATATTAGCTATAGGTGATTAGGAAAAATTAGCTCTATTGGCTGGTGCTAGGTTGTGTAAATTTATTATTAAATTTTGGCACAAAAAAGACAAAAAAAACGAAATACTCACACCAAAACACGGCCACATAGTCCTTTTCAGTTAATATACGTTCCAGTTGTTTGGCCGTGACCTCTTCAATGATGGGCTCCTGATGGGTAGTTGTCGATGTTGGGGCACGTTTTGCCGTCACCAGCGCCACGAGCAGCAGCCACCACCACATGCTGCCGTCCACTGAGTTGTTGTTGGAAATTTGGGGGAATAGGAGCGGCGTCGCGGCGCTTCTCAACTCCCACCACACAACTATATCTAACTATTATTACTATTATTATTATTATTACTAAAGTTAAGCTGCCCACAATTTAGACACATTGGAAAATATTTGTGAATGATAAGAGATAGATTATTTTTATCGGTCAAAATTTTTGCCAAAACCATTTTTGGGCATTACAGAACGTGTTGATTCGTCACGATTTTCAGTTTTCAAAATACTTCAGAGTTTTATTTAATCGGGCAAATCAGATCTGCAAAAAAATCATTTTTACGCTATATGCGGCTCTGCAAGGATAGCGTAATCAAGAAGGTCACAAACAAAAGAATGCGATACAAAATATGCAGTCATCGGTACAATATTTCTGAAACTTCTGAGAATATTGTAACAAAAAATCGAAAGCGCGCATTAGAAGTGAAACTTTTTAGGTTAGAGATGCAGATCCTTTCGGCTTTGACGACAATCCTTTGAAGGCAATGCTAGAGCACAAAATCCATGCCAATCAACAAGAGAGCTGGCAGAACAGTTGAATATATCACAATCGATTGTTTGCTGTCACCTTAAGAAATGAGGGAACGTCGGCGCGCTGGGAGTATGGATACCTTACAGGCTCCTGAATAGAATAGAGCTTCACGAATGGCGCTCTCTTCAATACCAAGAAGTATTATACAATGGTTTATTCTTGTTGCCTATACTTTGAACCTTTCCCTCCCCTCTCCCCACGGCTCACTCATCCAAGCATGTTTCACATAGCTCCTCCAACCTTATGCAAAATGGTTGTATTTGATTTAATTGACTACTTTTTTGAGACCAATCAGATGGTTTGATTAGATTTTTGATACATTCATTTGTTTTCGAGTTATGGACGTTTTTTCGCTATTTTGAAAGTGCTTTATATCTCTTGTACTATTAGAAATTTTGATAATACTTTTATTGTTTTTAATGCAGTTTTTTATGTTGATTTTATTGATTGAATTCAATTTTGTGGAGCTTTTGTCAATTTCAAGATATAACACAAAATTATCTTTTTTTAAATGGAACCTATATTTAATTTATTGTTCATTAAATTGCTTATTTTTTTCTAATTTCAAATATATATGGTTTGCTATAGTTATTTTCAAAAATGTGAGAGTTATTTGAAAAATTTCGATTTCGAAGGGAAAAATTCTCAAAATTCTACTCGAAAGGACTTTAGAGTGCTATGAAACAATTGTTTTTAGCTTGTCAACAAACTATTATTTCGGTTGCTATGTATTCTTTTGTTTTCTCGTTTTACACTAGGTAGTATTTGTTTCATGGCACTCTAAATTCCTAATTACAAAGGACTTTAGAGTGCTATGAAACAATTGTTTTAGCTTGTCAACAAACTATTATTTGGGTTGCTATGTATTTATTCTTTTGTTTCGTCGTTTTACACTAGGTAGTATTTGTTTCATGGCACTCTAAATTCCTAAATACAAAGGACTTTAGAGTGCTATGAAACAATTGTTTTTAGCTTGTCAACGAACTATTATTTGGGTTGCTATGTATTTATTCTTTTGTTTTCTTGTTTTGCACTAGGTAGTATTTGTTTCATGGCACTCTAAATTCCTAAATGCAAAGGACTTTAGAGTGCTATGAAACAATTGTTTTTAGCTTGTCAACGAACTATTATTTGGGTTGCTATGTATTTATTCTTTTGTTTTCTCGTTTTACACTAGGTAGTATTTGTTTCATGGCACTCTAAATTCCTAAATGCAAAGGACTTTAGAGTGCTATGAAACAATTGTTTTTAGCTTGTCAACGAACTATTATTTGGGTTGCTATGTATTCTTTTGTTTTCTTATTTTCCACTAGGTAGTATTTGTTTCATGGCACTCTAAATTCCTAAATACAAAGGACTTTAGAGTGCTATGAAACAATTGTTTTTAGCTTGTCAACGAACTATTATTTGGGTTGCTATGTATTTATTCTTTTGTTTTCTCGTTTTGCACTAGGTAGTATTTGTTTCATGGCACTCTAAATTCCTTTCAAATCTAATTTTTATAATCACAACTTGCGAAATCGAAATTTTCAAAATAACTCCCGCATTTTTGATAATAACTATATCAAACTATATATATTTGAAATCAGAAAAAAATAAGTAATTTAATGAGCAATAAATTAAATATAGGTTCCATTTAAAAAACCATAAGTTTGTGTTGTATTTTAAAAACGGTGAAAGCTAGAGAAAATCTAATAAGTTAAATGGAATTAGCTTTAAAAACTCCACTAGAAATTCCGAAAAAAGCGTCGACTTTTTTGAAAGCCTACGAGATATGAGGCATCTTCGAAAAAATGAAAAACCGGAAATAACTCGAAAACAAATGAACTCTCCTTATATTCACCGAGCTGCACAATTGCATATTTGATACCTACCGTTGACCACTGAAATATCGAATAACAAAAATCGAAACCGTGAAACCTTAGAGAGCAAACAAACAGTCGACAATCGACCACAGTCCTGTGTTGTGTGATAACAGCAAAATGTCACCTGCTGAAGATCGGCACGTTATCATCATCGGCGGTGGATTGGTACGATTTTTTAGCACCCCCCATATTTCGAAATAATCCTCAAAATTTCTTACAGGTCGGCGCGTTGATTGCGAATTTTATGGCCAAACGCAACTACAAAATCACCCTCTACGAATACCGAGACGGTGCGTAATCTCCCTCACGCAATAGAAAATCTCAATTTTGTTAATTAATTCCACAGATAATCGCCACAATCACTCATTTCGCGGCCGTTCAATCAATTTGGCACTATCGAATCGTGGCCGTCGCGCCTTATCAGCAATCGGCTTAGAACGTATCGTACTCGATAAGGCCGTACCGATGTACGGCCGCTACTTACATCAACCAACAGGTCGTACGAAAAGCATCGCATACGATCCATATCAAAAACAATGCATCTATTCGGTTGGTAGAAATGATTTGAATCAAATCATCTTGGAGTATCTTGAGCGATATCCGAATGTTGAGATCCACTTCAATCATAAATTGATTCATGTCAATTTAGAGGAGGAAACTGTTACGTTTCTCAAGTAAGAAATCCAACCCGAATTGTAGATGGCGGTAGCGGCTAGTTAACTAAACGATTAGCGCGACACTAGCGCTCTCTGTATTTATGCGACAATTTTGTTGTTTCAGTACGAAAACTGAACAAACGGTGACGTGTACGGCCGACTTGATTATCGGCGCCGATGGTGCCTACAGTACTGTACGTAAAGCAATCCAACAACGGCCCTTATTCGACTACAATCAAACCTACATCGAACACGGCTATCTCGAATTATCAATACCACCGAAGAATTACGACAAAATCCAAACGAATCATTTACACATCTGGCCACGTAACGATTTCATGATGATAGCACTACCGAATCGTGACAAATCATGGACGGTCACACTATTTATGCCATTCAAACAATTCGAATATCTCACAAATCGTGATAAATTAATCGAATTCTTTGCCATAACATTTCCCGATGCTTTGGATCTGATTGGTGTTGATCATTTGGTGCAGGATTTCTTCACCAACAAACCATCACCGTTGATCTCGATTAAATGCAACCGCTACCATTACGGTCGTAGATTTTTGATAATCGGTGATGCCGCCCATACAATGGTGCCGTTTTATGGGCAAGGCGTCAATGCAGGCTTTGAGGATTGTTGGATCTTCGATCAGATCCTCACGAGGAATCGGGAAGATTTCGCTGAATCAATTGAGGAGTTTAGTGAAGTTCGCCGCCATGATGCGTACGCTATTTGCGAATTAGCCTTCTATAATTATGTAGAGATGCGTGATCTTGTCACAAGAAGATCGTATTGGTTGCGGCGTACCATCGATGATTGTTTGTATCGTTTGTTTCCGAATTATTGGGTGCCGTTGTATAATGCGGTGACGTTCAGTGAGATGAGCTATAATAATTGTATAAGACATCGACAATGGCAAGATAAGCTATTAATGCAACTATTCTGGTTAATTGTTGCTTTCTTATCAGTTTTATTGGTGTGGTGTCTCTATTAACACTCATTACGGCTCTTATCAGTTGCAGCAATTTTTTAACGCGCCTTCAGTTAGACAACCAACAATACACGCGCACGCTTAGGCAATCAACAATACACGCTTTAGCCGGCCATGCTGCACCTAGCACGCGCAGTTAGACAACCAACAATACATGCGCTTAGGCAACCAACAATCGCTTTTGTAGGCCAGGCCGCACCTTCAAGGCTTCTATTGAACTCGCAATTAATTCTAATTAAATCTAATTGGTTCAGAATGAAGAAAATTCCAATTTTATCCCACATTATTAATATATCCTCAATTGAATTGGAGACTATTTGTAACAACACAACGTCTTCTAATTGATTTGATTTGTAACCGGTTTCTAGGATTGTTGTTTATTATTAGATAGAAAACTATAGATAGAGGTGTACACAACAAACTTTGAGGGGGTGCTCTGTTCTAAGTTCATCTGTACGCACGTGAATTCCACATTTATTTCTTATCTTAAATTGAATTCGATATTAAATCAATCAGTAATTCCGTGAACAGTATGTAGGAGTGATCAATTTGTCATTTGTTTAATTATCTAAATAAATAATTAAATAGCAGGCGTAATTGTTGTTCATTTGTTTCTCTGTGTGTGTGTTTATATTCAAATCGAGTACAAAAAATAAGGTAAGTTTTATTTAAATGAAATTCTAATAATTTTCGTGAAATATTTAAAGCCAATTTCTTATCAAATTGACTAAATGCCCAACTGATAGCTTATCTCTAAATCGCACGTTTAAAATTAGTAAAGTAAACTGTATAAATCTTCAAGGCGATCTGTTTTACCGATTGTACTTCAGCCGCGAGTTGAAGGTTTTTCTATAGTAGTTGCAGTGACTTAAAAGACTGACTTCAATTGTTAATATTAAATTTCCGTGAAAAGCGTGCTTTACTGATCGGAAATATCATCGAAACTATCTTCTGCATGACTGCCTTCGTTGTACACAGTCGTAGTAGTGAAGTAAATCGCAACTGTATCAGAAAAATCGACTATTTTTTTTTTTCGAAAAAGCACCCTGCAAGTATTGTTCAGGATGTCGAAAAAGTGAGCCTGTGAAAGTATCAATTCTTAATTTCAATATTAACAGGTGCCCCATCGCGATTTTACATTTTCCTTTTGATTAACATGGGAAAAAGATTTTATTGCACTTTGGAATATATTTCGAAATGACTAAAATACAGTCTTATAGAAAATTTGACGCTCTACAAAAAAGGTCGCTTACAATTTTTTGATATATTTAGTCCTTCAAAAGTTATTCAAGGTTAATGGTAAATTTTTTTCACTCAGTCTCTTAAGTCGACGCATCTACTATAAACACATTTTACGATTGAATATTTGAATTTTACATGATTACTGAAGGCCGAATTTCCCCTCTTTTTCTTATTCCCACATTCTTCTCTTTCTCTCTTGTAATTTTTGATTCTCTATCACTGTCTGTTTAGACGTTTCTCCTTCTCTTCCCCGCTGCCATTATTTTATTAGTTTCTTTTTTTTTTTGACAGAAAATGTCGCTGAATCTCCTTTTACTCTTCTTGTGGTATAGTTCGATTTTCACATGTATATCTGTCCTTGTCTAAAAATGTCAACTTGTCCTGATCCCTGTAGAGGCTCGGCGAACTCAACAAAGTTCAAGCAGTGTACAGATCGGCCCACAGATTGAAGATAAATAGGGCTAATTTCGAACCAGATGTGGTGCAAATGTTTTGAAATTCCAGTGGCGTAGTGAATACTTTTCTATCTATAACTATAAATAAAGATTAACAATATAGTGCTATCTTTTTCTGCACTGATTCTTAAAAGATTTCGAAGGCCTCTCACAACACTATTTTCGATTTAATTTTTTAAAAAAATTAAAATTATTGCCATCGACTACTGCAACAGATACTTTTGGGTGTAACAGTGTTTTCGCAATTTATAACACGACCCCTTTAGAACACCGTGATGTTTTGAAATTCCAGTGGCGTAGTGAAGACTTTTTCTATCCTATAACTGTAAATAAAGATTCTTAAAAGATTTCGAAGGCCTCCCACAGCACTATTTTCGACTACTGCAACAGATACTAACAATCTCCTCGCAATTTATAACACGACCCCTTTAGAACACCGTGTTATAGAAGTGTTAAGGATACAAATACAATAAAATCGCCACGTTTGCTTTGTTGATAAGTGCTATCTTTTGTTTCTAGATGGAGATCCTTGGTATCCAGTTTGCACCGCTCAACATTCCCTTATCGCGCCGTTTCCAAACACTCGCCGCCTGTGTCTGGTTTATAATGCTCGCTTTTGGTCCATTAATTGGTATACTGTTCGAATTGTATCTATTGTTCTTCACAAATTATTGGTGGTTGGCAGCACTGTATCTCTTATGGATCTACTACGATCGTCAGACTTGTGAAATGGGTGGACGACCATTGGAATTTGCCCGGAATTGGTTATGGTGGCAATACTTCCGTGATTATTTCCCATTAAAACTAACCACAGCCAACAAAGAGCTACAATTAGATCCAAATCGTAATTATTTATTTTGTTGTTTTCCCCATGGTATCCTATCAACTGGTGTCTTCTATTCATTTTCAACAAATGCAAGTGAATATAAAGATCTCTTCCCAGATCATCAACCGAAAGTTGTTGTATTAACACAACATTTCCATTCACCGTTTCTACGTGAGATCGCACTATCATTGGGCGGTATCTCGTCGACATTTCAATCGATTTATAATGTTCTCCAACGTCGCGACGGTGGTAATATTGTTGTGGTAATGCCGGGTGGTGCTGCCGAAGCGTACTGTAGTCGCCCCGGACAATATAAAATCTTGCTAAAGAGACGCAAAGGTTTCGTACGGGTTGCATTAAAAACGGGTGCCCCACTAGTACCGGTTGTATCGTTTGGTGAGACGGATGTGTTCGATCAATTGGCAGGACCGAATTTGAAGAAATTCCAAGAGTTTCTGAGGAAATTCATTGGAATTGCACCGGTGCTACCGTTGGGACGTGGCATTTTCCAGTATTCGTTTGGTATAGTGCCACATCGGCGACCTATCACCACTGTTGGTAAGTTTTTTAATTGCGCAATTGCGGTGGTACACGCCGGTGTTCAATTTCAGTACAGTAGACGCAATTATGTATCGATTTTCTGTGCGTCATTTTCGATATAAGCGTTTATTGTCCAAGAAAAAATCCCGCCTTCTTTCCTGTCGACAGTTTTTATGCCACATCATTTTTAATTGGTATGCAACCAGTAAAACGCTAACAGTGTAGCCAGTGTTGCCGGCTTTTTCAACACCGAGTGTTGGACGAAGAAATGCGTTTGGCGAGATCTTTTCTTTTTCTAAAATAATAAACGTTTTGATGATGTATTTGATAAGGAAAACAATACAGTTCAATTGTGGAAATTTGGCAACAAGGCGGCCATAAAATCGATACAGAATTGTTCAACTTTGGTGGTACACGCCGGCGTTGTTCTAATATTTTGCGACCACCAAATTTCTAATTTTCTTCTTAATTCCGCAGTCGGTGATCCGATTGATGTGGAGCGAATCGAAGAGCCCACCAACGAACAGATCGATGAAGTGCATCGAAAGTTCGCAAGTGCCTTAAATGAATTGTTCGAACAACAAAAACATTTCTATTTGAAGAATGCAGAAAATTTACATTTAGAATTTTAAATTTGTTGTATTATTGTTTTGTTTCTAAATAAAGAAAAAAATTAGAATTGTTGATAGTGTTTGTTTTTTTAGTTTGTTAATTGGACAAAAATCGTGGTCAACAAACTGTGGGTCACGACAACATTAAACAACTACAGAACATTGTCGAAAAGTTTGCGAATCAGTGGAACCAACGATTTTACGCCGGTTTTTTTGTTAGGCCAAGTAATTGAGCAGTTTCGCTCAAAATTTTCAATTAATTCATTAAAACGAGTCGTTTTTTGCGTCCATTTAGTATCATGAAGTTATTCGAATAATTGTGAATTGAAATAGCTCAGGTGGTGGCGTCGTTGTCTCGTAAAAAACAATAAATTTTTGATTTCTTTTAATTTATAAAGTAAAATAAAATTTAAAAAAAAAAGTTGTTTCGACAAATACAAGAAAAATTTTCCGCGTGAGGATAGAACCCTGTACTTTTGAGCGCGATACAACAACGCAACCAGTTGAGCTATTTCAAGTCACAATTTAGCGCACAACTCAATAATATTAAATGGACACAAGAAACTTTGACCGCTTTTTTTGCGATAGTACAATTTTTATTGACAACTTAAGTCAAAAAAAACGTTAGCCAATGAAATGGACTGTACACAAACTTAATGCTTGTCCTTTAATTTGATATTTTTATCGACATTCTTACGCCTCAATAACAAGAAAAATAAATAAAAAAAATTGTTTTTGATTAAATATCGAAATGTAAGTGCTTTTATTTGTAGAACCATCGTAAATAATCGCCTTTTCAATGTAATGTCATTCAGTATTCGATTAAACTGCTCATACGAAACATTAAAAGTAGTACATAAGGTAAGTCTTTTGCAAATATCACATTCAAGTAAATCGTAGAATATTCTAGAAGTTTAACTCTCCTCTTTCCTCTCTCGACTTTTTTTTTCATACTGACTCCTTTTCTTATAAATATGGGTCATTCCCCCAAAATCATTTTTACGGGTCAACCCCCACCGATTCTTTTCAAAATTTCTGGAGGTGTTCTCTACTTTGACAAAAAGACTCCCTGAAAGTTTGAGCTCTTAATATGCAGCCGTTTCGAAGTTATGAATTTTTGAAATTTTAAAGAAAATTTAGTAATTTTTCTCCCACTAGGTTGGTAACATTTTCATTGCTTTTGACAACTGTCAAAAATCATAAAAACAAGATATTTAATATAGCGTTCTTCGTACTGATCTTTGGATTTATCGGGTAGTAAATTGCTTCCTGCATTTTCAGCAATTTCCCTTATTTCAGGTCGAGTTCATGAAAATTCTTCACGCATTGTTAAATGAGCAATATGGCGAAAAAACCAATTGACTAAGTGTGAAAAATAAAACAATTGAAGTTTCCTAGCTGAATGTTCAATTGTTTTTTTTTTTAGTAACACCAACTCCCACTAATTTCCCTAAATATCAAATCTCGCATTTTTTTTGTAAAAAAGGGCACAAAATGGGCAAAATAGAAAGCTTTTTTTTCTATTTTGCATCAATAATAGCGCTATTATTAAACTGTATCGAAATGAACTCATTTCGATACACTGTGTAAAAATGGAAAATGTAGTAATTTTTTTCCCTAACGTTGGTATTGATTTTGACAACTGTCAAAAATCGTAAACAAAATCAACAAATTTTGATAACTTATACAATCACTAATACATCAATCAAAAAAATCAAACAATGTTCAATTGTTTTTATCAGTCATACCAACTCCCACCAATTTCCCTAAATTTGAAATCTCGCACATTTTTTTTGTAAAAAGGTCACAAAATAGGCAAAATAGAAAGCTGCTTTTTTTTTCTATTTTGCATCAATAATAGCGCTATGATTAAACTGGCTGTAAAAATGGAAAATGTAGTAAATTTTTTTCCCTAACGTTGGTATTGATTTTGACAACTGTCGAAAATCCTAAACAAAATCAAATATTTGGTAACATATACAACCACTAATACATCATTCAAAAAAATCAAACAATGTTCAATTGTTTTTATCAGTCATACCAACTCCCACCAATTTCCCTAAATTTCAAATCTCGCACATTTTTTTTCGCAAAAAAATCCCTTTTTTCACTTTGATTGAATTTTAAAGGGTCTTCCGTTGCGTGTATGAAAAAATCAATATTTTCATTAGAAAGCTGACAATGTTTCCTACAAACCTACATTTTACAAATTTTCAAAAAAAAAACAATCGTTTACCTCAAACAAGTTGATGAGAAAGTTGAAAATTTTTTGTTTCTTCAAAATTTCAAAAATTCATAACTTCGAAACGGCTGCATATTAAGAGCACAAACTTTCAGGAAATCTTTATCTCAAAGTAGAGAACACGTCCAGAAAATTTGAGCCAAATCGGCGCGGATCACTTTGTAAAAATGATTTTATTTATAACTAGAAAAATGAATTGATTGTGAGCTCAATCGAAGGCAAAAACCTTGTCCCGAATCTTTTTATATTTCAATTTTTTTTTCAATATTTCTAGATGGAAATGTTGGGCATCAAATGGGCTCCATTAAACGTGCCTTTAACACGACGTCTACAAATTCTCTCAATGACCCTTTGGATGTTCTCATTTACTTTGGGCGTTTTTATCGGTGTATTTCTCGAAATTTATTTACTATTCTTCACAAATTATTGGTGGTTAGCTGGAATTTATTTATTATGGATTTACTACGATCGAAATACAAGTGAAAATGGTGGACGATCATTATACGATTTCCTCGATTCTTGAAGAATTCCCTATTAAAGTACGCCACTGGATCGGCAATGTATGCAACACAATATACACACTGTGAATTATAAGCTTGTGGTTAGGCAACACAAAATACCACCATACACAAAATACTGCATACTTCGGACCGATTATACTTTTGGTGGTTAGGCAACACAATATACTCGCCTGAAAAGAATTATACAAAATTATTCGTATTTAAGTGTTTTTCTGTAATGATAACAAACAATTCCAACAATTATAAACGATAAATTACTCACGAGTCGATTATTTATTTAAAATATACTAATTACATTGTTTTTATTTATTTTGATGATTCATTATTTGTTGATTAGTAATTGATCGGATTTTCGATCGACTATTATTTATTTATATATTTAGTTCAATGTGCGTCAAAATAAACACAAATATTTGTCTAAATTTTCAACAAATTAATGCCAACAATTCAAATTTAGCGCCAAATAATCAAGACGTTTCCATATCGATTAAAAAACAGTCTAAAAATCACTCAAAAAATCTGTAACTATAAAATCAATAAAATCAATTAATTATGTTGCTAAAAAACAATCAATAATTAGAAATTATTGTTGTTTAAATGATTATTTTATAAATTTTTCTAATTGTTGATTTGATTAATGGAGTAACCGATAAGTATCGAACTTGCACGACGTTCTGTAACAAAACTCGAACGATACGCAATTCATCATTTATTTGTTTATCAATAATTTGTGTTGTTAATAGTGGAAAATTCAAGAAAATTATCCGATAATTTCCATTGGAAAACTGCAAGAAAATGAAAATTCATTGGTTTATCCTGGGGGTGGTACTTGTCGGTAAGTTGTACAAAAAAAACAAAACAAAACAATTGCACCGATCACAGGTAACTCTGTTTTGATTATTGTTGTTATTGTTTTTATTGATTATTTCAAATCGATTTATCGATTTTCTACTAATTATTTAAACAATTTTTGTATATTTTCTTGATTTTAATAAAATTCTACGATTTTCGATGAATACAAGGAAATTACTCATAATTATGACTCATCTGAACAGATAACTTAAAAGACTTTCAACAATATTATCGAATTTTTTATTGTTTAAAATTGTAAAATTCGCGATAATTTTGCTATAATTGTGGATAAAATCTGGCATCGTGACAAATATGTTTTGCGTTCTGAACTTCTTCACCTTTGACTGTACTGAGATAACAAGTCAATAAATCAACAATTTTCGTACTTTTATCGTTTCGAATTTGATTTATTAATAAATCTTGTAATTTACAGCTTGTACAAGTGCCGTCTTTGTGCCACCACGTCATCGCGCCCATCAACGTAACGTCGAATTATTGGGTGCCAAAGAGTGCACCTGGGGACCCTCGTATTGGTGTCAAAACCTAACGTAAACCGCCCAACAAATTTCAAATAATTTCACAGAATAATCGAGATTATTGTTATAGGGCGGCTGCTAATTGCCATGCAGTCAAACATTGCATCCAAACGGTTTGGATACATAAAACACTACCACCGGATACGACAAGTGTCTGTCAGATATGTTTGGATATGGTGAAAGAAGCACGCGATCAATTACAAAGCAATGAAACACAAGAATTAATCAAAGAAGTTTTCGAAGGCTCTTGTGCTCTATTACGTATCAAATTGATCGTAAAAGAATGCGATAAAATAGCCGATCAATTTATAGTCGAGTTAATTGAGACTTTAGCTTCGGAAATGAATCCACAGATGGTGTGTTCCGTTGCTGGTCTTTGTAATAACGACAAATTCATTAAATTACAACAACAGGATAATACAGCAAAACTAACAACAACTGCAGTATCGTTGAAGGCGAGCAATTGTCAAAATTGTATAAAACTCGGTCATATTTTAGAGCAACGTATCGCTACACTAACATTAGACGTTCTACGTGACGGCCTATTGGTGGTTTGTCGTAAAATGGGTAGTTTTTCGGATAGTTGTAGTAATCTCGTTCTAAAATACGTATCCGATCTCTTTAATCATCTAAAAACTGAATTTAACGCCCGTGATTTTTGTTTATTAACCGGTGAATGTCATATCGTTTTCCATCAACACGATATCGAAATCACACCTTTATCCGAGATCGGTTTTGTTAATAATAACGATGATTTACCGTGTGATTTATGTAAAAAATTAATCGGTCATTTGCGGGATGTTCTCATCTCGAATACAACCGAAGAAGAATTCAAATTAGTCTTAACCGGTTTATGTAAACAAACCGAATCGTTTAAACAAGAATGTTTGGATCTTGTCGATCAATATTATTCGGAAATTTACAGTTTTTTGGTTAACGAATTAAATGGTAGCGTTGTCTGTGAATTAATGGGTTTATGTCCGAAACAAATCAATGAACCAATAATGCCATTACTGCTAACTGAAGATAATATCCAAAATAGTGAATTAGAATTATTACCGATTGATTTGTTGGTACCGCCGCATACTCAAGTGCTCTACAATCAAAAATTCTGTGTATTCTGCGAGTATTTTCTACATTATCTGCAACAAGTGATTACCGATCCGAAATCTGAAGATGAAATTAAACTGATCGTCGATGAGGCGTGCGAGAAATTACCGGCAACCATCAATAGTACTTGTGTTGAATTCGTTAATATGTACGAACCGGCTTTGATAGCATTATTGGCAAAAGAAATCGATCCATCTGAGATTTGTCCATTGATACGTGCCTGTCCGAAAATTGATAAACAACACGACATTGAGATTTTTATGCAACAAACAAATAAAGATAATGAGAAATGTCCGTTATGTTTGTTTGCTGTAACGAAATTAGAAGAAATGATTAAGAATCATAATAGTGAAGCTAATATACGGAATGCTTTAACGAAATTATGTTCACAATTACCAACGAATCTGGCTAAAGAATGTGATGATTTCGTACAAACTTATACGGATGAATTGATTGAGATGTTGGTGGCTGAATTGGAGCCACAAGAAGTTTGTGTTTATTTGAAATTATGTACGGATAAAGTACAATTACCACCACTTAAGTCACATTCAATTGGTGGTGGTGATATTGAAACAAATATGATTTATGATAATACAGTTAATGGACATGTTCATGCGGAAACGATTGATCAACCAAAAGATGATGCTACTTGTGTTATTTGTGAATTTGTTATGAAGGAAGTTCAAGATGAACTGAAAAATAACCGAACTGAGGTAATAATCACTGATTTTCTATAAATCTTCAATTTTGAACAGTTCTAATGATTTAGACTTTGTACTTATCTGCAAGGCCTGAATTAACAAATAACGAGTACTTTGTTGTTTTTCGGGTACCACTTAAATTATCTCCACTTGAACTGTATTTATCAGAAATCGAGCATCGATTGTATTGTTGTCGACAAGGTTTGATTTCTTTAGATTTTCAATGTTGATTGTTTGAGATTCTGAAGTATTTGCATTGGAAGTGCTAAGGCTGCTTTATTGTTTCATCTACTTAAATTAAGTGTACTTAAGCTACGCTTATCTGTAATCGGTCATCGATTATATTGTTATCTACAAACCCAATTTTTAATCGTTTTTTTATGTTCATTGTTTAAGATTCTAAAAGATTTGCATTGGATGTCCTGAAGACTAATTTATTCTTTCAAGTCTCTACTTAAACTCGTCTTTGTTCTACTTAAATTAAGTGTACTTAAGCTACGCTTATCTGTAATCGGTCATCGATCATATGTTATCTACAAACTTTGTTTTTTTATCTATTTTCAATGTTCATTGTTTAAGATTCTAAAGGAATTGCATTGAATGTCCTAAAGACTACTTTATTCTTTCAAGCCTCTACTTAAACTCGTCTTTGTTTTACTTAAAATAAGTGTACTTAAGCTACGCTTTTTTATCGATTTTCAATGTTCATTGTTTAAGATTCTAAAGGATTTGCATTGGATGTCCTAAAGACTACTTTATTCTTTCAAGTCTCTACTTAAACTCGTCTTTGTTCTACTTAAATTAAGTGTACTTAAGC
Organism: Epicauta chinensis; assembly: GCA_021725515.1. Taxonomy (NCBI): domain Eukaryota; kingdom Metazoa; phylum Arthropoda; class Insecta; order Coleoptera; family Meloidae; genus Epicauta; species Epicauta chinensis. The sequence continues at coordinate 327,654 of JAEDXX010000040.1, forward strand.
TACGCTTTTTTTATCGATTTTCAATTTTCATTGTTTAAGATTCTAAACGATTTGTATTGGATGTCCTAAAGACTACTTTATTCTTTCAAGTCTCTACTTAAACTCGTCTTTGTTCTACTTAAATTAAGTGTACTTAAGCTACGCTTTTTTTTATCGATTTTCGATGTTCACTGTTTAAGATTCTAAAGGATTTGCATTGGATGTCCTAAAGACTACTTTATTCTTTCAAGTCTCTACTTAAATTCGTCTTTGTTTTACTTAAAATAAGTGTACTTAAGCTATGCTTATCTTTAATCGGTTATCGATCATATGTTATCTACAAACTGTTTTTTTTATCGATTTTCAATGTTCATTGTTTAAGATTCTAAAGGCATTGTATTGGATGTCCTAAAGACTACTTTATTCTTTCAAGTCTCTACTTAAACTCGTCTTTGTTCTAGTTAAATTAAGTGTACTTAAGCTATGCTTTTTTTTATCGATTTTCAATGTTCATTGTTTAAGATTCTAAAGGAATTGCATTGGATGTCCTAAAGACTACTTTATTCTTTCAAGTCTCTACTTAAACTCGCCTTTGTTCTACTTAAATTAAGTGTACTTAAGCTACGCTTATCTGTAATCGGTCATCGATCATATTGTTATCTATAAACTCTGTTTTTTTATCGATTTTCAATGTTCATTGTTTAAGATTCTAAAGGATTTGCATTGGATGTCCTAAAGACTACTTTATTCTTTCAAGTCTCTACTTAAACTCGTCTTTGTTCTACTTAAATTAAGTGTACTTAAGCTACGCTTTTTTATCGATTTTCAATGTTCACTGTTTAAGATTCTAAAGGATTTGCATTGGATGTCCTAAAGACTACTTTATTCTTTCAAGTCTCTACTTAAACTCGTCTTTGTCTACTTAAATTAAGTGTACTTAAGCTACGCTTATCTGTAATCGGTCATCGATCATATGTTATCTACAAACCCAATTTTTTATCGTTTTTTTATGTTCATTGTTTAAGATTCTAAACGATTTGCATTGGATGTCCTAAAGACTACTTTATTCTTTCAAGCCTCTACTTAAACTCGTCTTTGTTTTACTTAAAATAAGTGTACTTAAGTTCATTGTTTAAGATTCTAAAGGCTTTGCATTGGATGTCCTAAAGACTACTTTATCCTTTCAAGTCTCTACTTAAACTCGTCTTTGTCTACTTAAATTAAGTGTACTTAAGCTGTGCTTATCTGTAATCGGTCATCGATCATATTGTTATCTACAAACTCTGTTTTTTTATCGATTTTCAATGTTCATTGTTTAAGATTCTAAAGGAATTGCATTGGATGCCCTAAAAACTACTTTATTCTTTCAAGTCTCTACTTAAATTGGTTTTTGTTCTACTTAAATTAAGTGTACTTAAGCTACGCTTTTTTTTATCGATTTTCGATGTTCACTGTTTAAGATTCTAAAGGATTTGCATTGGATGTCCTAAAGACTACTTTATTCTTTCAAGTCTCTACTTAAACTCGTCTTTGTTCTACTTAAATTAAGTGTACTTAAGCTACGCTTTTTTTTATCGATTTTCAATGTTCACTGTTTAAGGCTTTTTTGATGATTTGCATTAGAAGTATTAAAGTCTGGCTTAAACCAGTTCATCTTGCTTAACCTATGTGCCAGTCAGTGGGAGGGAGGGAGGGGGGGGGGTTCCACGGATTCATCCAAAATCTACCAAATTACTACATCGTGGCGGTTATTTAGAGAAACCACTGTTTTCCCCGTGAAATTACGTTGAAATAAGGGAAATCGTTAAAGTTGTTTCGCACTTTTCCTAGGAAGAGTAATAAAATTTACAAATCGTTAAGTAAAAGATTGACTTAACTTTACGATTTTGTGTGCCACTCTTAAATCATATTGAATTTCCGAATGAATTATCAGAAAGGTGATTTTTTCGATAAAATCTCAAATGTCCTTTTTGCGTTAAAACTGCAACAGTAGGCGATGACAAAATTTATGTCTTTTCAAAAAAAAGCTTTTTCTATTCTTGGATTTATCGGGTAGTAAATTGCTTCCTGCATTTTCAGCAATTTCCCTTATTTCAAGTGGAGTACATGAAAATTCTTCACTCATTATTAAATAAGCAATATGGCGAAAAAAAACAAATGACTAAGGGTGAAAAATAAAACAATTGAAGTTTCCTAGCTGAATGTTCAATTGTTTTGTTTTTTTTTAGTAATACCAACTCCCACCAATTTCCCTAAATATCAAATTTCGCAAATTTTTTGTAAAAAAGGGCACAAAATAGTATAAAAACTCGTGTCAGAAGTCGTATATTGTACTCGTCCTTTAGAAAACTCGCGCCTCCAAAACTGGGACTCGTGCAATAATAGGCGATTTCTGACACTTGTTCTTTAATATACTAATTTTGTTTTTGTTTTTGTTTTTTTTGGAATTTTTCAGGAAGAGATCAAGCTGATCGTCCACAATATCTGTAATCATTTACCAGGAACAATAAAAACTGAATGCAATAATTTCGTTAATGAATATGCAGATGCTATAATACAATTATTAATTGCAACAACTGAACCAGACGAAATTTGCCGGATGATCCATTTATGTCCAAATAAACAACAAATCGAACAATTACATAAAGAAATTATCGATTGTGCAATTTGTGAGAGTCTAGTTTATATTATTGAGAAAATCTTAGATAATCCAAGTGTTGATCATGATGTGAAGCATGTTTTAGAGAAGGCATGTAGAGCTTTACCGGCCCATGAACAAGATAAAGTAAGCAATTTTATAATTATAATTTAAACGTTTCAAATTAATTTAAATTATATTTGTAGTGTGTTAAAATTATTGATAAATATGGTAGAACAATCTACGAATTAATCGTACATTTGGCTGATAAGGGCTTGGTGTGTCATCAAATCGGCATGTGTGCCTCGAAAGTTCCTCGTTACGAACAATTAATTACAAACTAAACAAAATAATCCACCACCAAAGTCTCTAATTAAACAATGTTTATATTTTTAGATTTTAGTCCTGTGATAAGGCCTGAATTAATTTGATCGAAAATTCAATCCTGATTTGTTTCAATTATTGCTTATCATTGGGTATATATTTGCATTGTATAATTGTATTATTAATAAATAAATTAATAATCAATACGTTTATTATTTTATTAAATCAAGTAGGTGTTAGAGCAATATTATTTGGTAATTTCGGCTGAAATGGATTGTTTAATAATAACCATTCGGCTAGATATAGAATCGGATCTGAAGGTTTTGCAAGACACAATTCAACTAAACCTTTAATTAATGTCGGATTTATATGTAAATCACAATAATCTTCAACTCATTCTTCTGTATCAGCAATCGGCTCCAAAAGACCTGCAATTTAATATTTGAATTTAGCGCCATTTTCGAAGCGATGTGGCAACGTCAGGATCAGCGTCCTGTTTTTAGTATTGTAGTTCAAATGTACTGTCAGTAGTTCATTTGTAAGTACGAAAATTTGAGGTTATGTTTGATTTATTTTTATTACCAGTAAATTAACCGATAATTAATCAAAATTAAAATAATTATTGTAGTGTTAATGAATAATTTGTATAATAATAGTGTTAAATCCCAACAAATCTGATCAGGATCAGCGTCCTGTTTTTAGTATTATAGTTCAAATCTACTGTCAGTAGTTCATTTGTAAGTACGAAAATTTGAGGTTATGTTCGTTTTATTTTTATTACCAGTAAATTAACCGATAATTAATCAAAATTAAAGTAATTATTGTAGTGTTAATGAATAATCTGTGTAATAATAGTGTAGTTGTGATAAATCCCAACAAATCTTATGGATATTTTTGAGGTTATGTTGGAACGCTCCTGTGCCAGCTGGACGCCGCTATGAAAACCCCAGATTTTCACACCACCACTACGATCCAGGTAATTATACTTACTATTTGGGAAGAAATAACGATTCTCTCGATTAGCTTGAAGCACATCATCCGAACCGTGTAGGGCATTCAAAATATCAATATGTAAACCAAAACGGCTGCGTACACTGAGCGGTAGGAACCATTCCGATCGTATTGTACCATCATCACCGATCAACGATCGCCACTTATCGATACCATTAATATCGGCAATTGATAGTACCAGAAACGGCCCTACACTCATTGAAATTATCAAACTGGGGAATGCTGGGGAACCGTAGTGGTTTATGTAGAAATCAGCGATTTGTTCCGGTGTTAAATGTACAATTCTTGACTGAAAAACAATCGATTGATAACAGATAATCGGATTCGTCTCAAACAATTACGCTAATTATACTGAAACCGGTATCGTTGATCTTCTTCAATACCATATCTTTGAATTCCATAAATTCCGGCTTAATTATAGCTAGCGTCCGTTGATAAACGTTATCAGTACAGATGATCGATGAAGTTGTTGTTATCAACGATTCGGGTATTTCATAAGGCGGTAGAGCGGCGTATTGTTGATAATAATCAGCTTCATATTCTGAACGGCTGGAAGCTGGCGATAGGAAATGTTTTGTTGATAGATTATCGAAAGAGTCCTGAAAATTTCTGGAATAAATGTGTGAAACTTTAAATGAATGGTGTACCTGTAAATCACACAAATTTTCAGTGGAGTCCATTATTTTTGATTAATAATAAATCAGTAGTAGAAAGTGACAAATTATTGTAAAAAACAAACAAACAAAAAAATATGAACAAATCCGTCACTTGATTACAATTGTATTTGTAAATAGATTAAATAGAGCGTTGAAATAATCATTTTTAGAAACGATGATCGATTTCTCGTCGGATTTTTCGATAGAATTCAGATTTAATATTGAATAATTTTCGATCGGGCCGAAATACCGGGTGTCTGTCCGAAATAAACAAGATCTGTCAAGCTTTATTGGGAGATTTTCGACTGTCCAATGTGCTTTGTAGCTTATTTTTTTTAAGCGCGATCAAACGTCCCGTCTTTTGGAAATTTTTAGTGAATATACAGTGGCGGTGAATGAAATAAGCACCTTTTTGCACGACTTAAATTGAGCGTGTTATAGGAGAATTTCTATGGTGTTATAATTTTTTAAGCTTGGCGAAAACGCTAGGTCCAGCTTTTTTGGAATATCTCCTTTCAATATACAGTAATGGTAGGTGAAATAGGCACAGTAGAATCTTCAATCTATTCACTCTCTTGACTTGACTTACATTGAGCTACAAGCCGTGTTATTTGATACCGTTCTAAGGAAGTGTTTTGATGTCTAGTGTTTCTGATCAACAATCAAGTACCAATGATTTTTGACTTTCAGTAAACAGTGTTGGCAAATTAACTAGGCAAGATGCACTCTCTTTAAATTGATGGACCGTGCTTAAAGGGGGCGTCTGACTTAAATCATTGTTGTAAAGATCTAGATTTCGCATTATTGAACAAAAGGGTCTTTCAGTAAACTATTTTTAGTGCTCCAATTTCTTACACAACGAGATTTCGCGTTAAAAACATCTCTATACAGTGTCGGTGAAAGAAATAGGCTCCTCTTTATCTTTATTTAACGCTTTTAACATCGAAATGCGTGTTGTAAAAGTTCGATATAATTATTATTGAGAAACAGTTATGTCTGAAATGAATGTAATTTTATTCATCACCGCTCCACGCCCAATGCAGTTGTTTAAATGACCATACCCAAATCCGGTGTTTTTCGACTGTCCAATGTCTTTGTAGCTCTTTTTTTTTAGCACGATGAAACGTCCAGGCTTTTGAAACCTACAGTGGCGGTGAATGAAATAAGCACCTTTTTGCACGACTTAAATTGAGCGTGTTATTCGTAAACTAAGCTTTTGAAAACGCTAGGTCCAGCTTTTTTGGAATATCTCCTTTCAATATACAGTAATGGTAGGTGAAATAGGCACAGTAGAATCTTCAATCTATTCACTCTCTTGACTTGACTTACATTGAGCTACAAGCCGTGTTATTTGATACCGTTCTAAGGAAGTGTTTTGATGTCTAGTGTTTCTGATCAACAATCAAGTACCAATGATTTTTCAGTGCCCAGATCTTTGACCTTCAGTAAACAGTGTTGGCAAATGAACTAGGAAAGATGCACTCTTTTTAAATTGATGGACAGTGCTTAAGGAGGTATTTTTCAGTCGTGCTGTCTGACTTGAATTTTTTTAGTTTTGCATTCTTGGGGGGCGTCTGACTTAAATCATTGTTGTAAAGATCTAGATTTCGCATTATTGAACAAAAGGGTCTTTCAGTAAACTATTTTTAGTGCTCCAATTTCTTACACAACGAGATTTCGCGTTAAAAACATCTCTATACAGTGTCGGTGAATGAAATAAGCACCTTTTTGCACGACTTAAATTGAGCGTGTTATAGGAGAATTTCTATGGTGTTATAATTTTTTAATCTTGTCGAAAACGCTAGGTCCAGCTTTTTTGGAACAAGTCGTTTCAATATACAGTAATGATAGGTGAAATAGGCACAATAGAATTTTCAATCTATTCACTCTCTTTACTTGACTTAAATTGAGCTACAAGCCGTGTTATTTGATACCGTTCTAAGGAAGGGTTTTCACTTTCAGTAAACAGTGTTGGCAAATGAACTAGGCAAGATACATTCTTTTTAAATTGATGGACAGTGCTTAAGGAGGTATTTTTCAGTCGTGCTGTCTGATTTGAATTTTTTCAGTTTTGCATTCTTGGGGGGCGTCTGACTTAAATCATTGTTGTAAAGATCTAGATTTCGCATTATTGTAACAAAAGGATCTTTCAGTAAGACTCCAATTTCTTACAACAACGAGATTTCACCTCAGAAACATCTCTATACAGTGTCGGTGAAAGAAATAGGCTCATCTTTATCTTTATTTAACGCTTTTAACATGGAAATGCGTGTTGTAAAAGTTAGATATAATTATTATTGAGTAACAGTTAAGTCTGAAATGAATGTCATTTTATTCATCACCGGTCCACGCCCAATACAGTTGTTTAAATGACCATACCCAAATCCGGTGTTGTTTAAGTTTAATCCAGATTTTTTTATAGTGCAAAGACACTTTTTACTGTGCCAACCAACTTGTATCCGTTTATTAAAGTAGATTTAATTCATAGAAATACAATTCCGCTTGATTATTATTAACATAAAAACGTTCCATTTCATGTATTATTATTATTATTATTGTTGTGCTTGGATTAATTTTAAAACAGTTTAGAATCTATCTCTCTCTTTCTCTGTTGCTCTCTCACTCTGTATATGGTTCTGTGTATTTTTTGTGTGTGTTTGTATGTTTGATGACTCTCTTCAAGTGCGATTCCATTAACTCTTCACTGTTCAAGTGCTCAACATTGTGTAACTTTAATCATACGTATCTATATGTATCTCTATTAAAAAAAAGGGCTAAAATTGAGTGATTTATTCTAGATAATCTCTTAAATGGATTGCCAACAATTAATCAATGAGAAAATCATCCACTTGGCCACTTAATGTGAGTAAAACGAAATAAATTAATTACCAATTTTAAATAGTGAAATCTTCAAGTTTTACGTAATTGAAATTAATTATAAAAAAATAATAAAGAACTTTCTAGACGAGATTTTCTATTTAAAAAAAAATATGATACGGATGAAGAATCACCCATACACATATTTTTTTTTGTAGATAGCTGGTGTTTTGAAAAAAAGTCCGGAAGTTAATTAAAATTTGCTTTTATTGTTGTTATTATTATTTTTATTTAGATAAACGTAATTCCTCTCAAACCACACACACAAAAAAAAAACATAAACCCAGACAAGAATTTGTAGCTACTTTCACCCCCGATCGGTTGTTGTTGTTGTTTGATGTGTAATTTAGGTAATTTTAATTATAATTATTGCATAGCGTAACTAATTAAGTTGATTCTTCACTTTGTTTCTTTTTCTATTTCTTGCTTACGAGCATAATTACCAAAAAATTACTATAATTGTTTCGTTTTTATGAAGAAAAATGGTTGCAAAACGCATCGTCTAAGCACGAATATACAGCGATGGCAATCTATCTAAACGCTCTTAAAAGAATTTTGTCACTTCCTTTTGTGATGTCGGAAACAGCATCGATTTCCTATTGGAATTATTTGCAAATAAATTGTAATAAAACCGGGTAATTGCCGGAAATATCCGCATTTGTAAAGCCAAGGACTGTAAATTGATTATTAAGTTGAATATTCTCCAGAACTTCCAGGACCTATCGACATGTTTTTTAGTTTGTTTTTGCAATTGAAAAAATTTCTAGAAAAGTTCTTTTGTTGTGCCTTTCAAATTTTGTTTTCCTTTGCTGACGAGTGAATTTGATTTGTAAACTTTCTTTAACTTGTGCTAAAATAATAAATTCATTATTACATGAGAAAAAAAGGAAGAAAATCGACGACCTTTTAAGGTCCCTTTGAGGCTTAAAGGGACAGCTAACCGGGACTATAGGTACATTTTTATGCATCCAGTAATGCGGTTTTAGACGCTTTTTGGCATTCTAGAGCAATCTGAGGACTCTTACAAGGAGAGGGCTCCAGGTTGGGGATGAGGATTCGAAAACAAAATCTACTGTGCGTGATTCAACTAGTAACTCTCTTTTATTTGGAGCATTCCCTTTTTTGAAAATTTGAAATTTTTAAAGGGCTACTAAAAATAGAGAAATATACAGTTGCATCTGCACTTCAATGATTAAACACTTTTTCTAAACTGAGTTCTACAGCCGAGTCGGATCAAATGAAGGTGCTAAATATGTGTTTTTGTCTATGTGGCTAGTCGCCATGCCAACACTGTATATTTAATTGCAACGTCGGTACTTTTGTGATATTAAAGCGGTTTCATTTGTTATCATTATCTAATCAGAATTAGGCTTTTAAATCACCAATCTCTCTCGACAATTTCTCTCCAATCAGATTAATAAAGTAATTTTGGAATTCCATTGTTATAAGATCCGATAATCATCAAATAATTTCGATCCAAGTTGGCATTTGTAAAACAAACGATTTTCACCTGTCAATCACAAAAACAAAAATTCCAGTAAATGAAACCGTCAAATTTAAAAATTACAAAAGATAATCAAAATTATAGAAAATTTTGGAAAAGAATCATCAATTTCGTTAGAAAACAACACAATAATAATATTAATAATAATAATAATGAAGATATTCAATTAATTTTTTATCAACAAAAGAACGATTCCCCATAAGAAATGGTATTGTATCAAACAATTAAAGAATACATTTTTGAATTTTTTAAATTTTTTAATAATATCAATGATAATAACGATAATACTGATAATATTGTTATAAATCAACTTATCAATGACTTAATTGATAATGTATCATGTAATAATGGCAATGGTGTAATTGTTGGTGATAATTTCGATATAAAATCATTGGATATTGAATGTGAATGTCGACAAGTTAACGAAAAAGGTGGTGCAACCAGTTTCCTTCAATAGAACACAGATTTTCAAAAAAGACCGCCATTCACACGACTCCAGCATCGTATAATAGATGGCGCCACCATGTGATCAATAAATTTCATAACAAAATACACCACGAAATCGTTATAATTTCGACAATTCGGCAATTTTATCGGAGAAACTAGCAAATTTCAGATATTCGCTTGAAATAATCGAATTTAATTGAGAAAATCACTCAAAATTGCCGCTGTTTTTATTTTAATAGCGGCATCGAATGATGTTATATTACTGTAAAAATATTAATAAATAAGTGATTAGAATTGTAAAATTTGATTATTTCTGAAGTGATGCTATAATTGTAATTATTTCAGTGTTTTCAGTGATTATTTTAGAATTATTGTATTTTGAAATTTGGTAATTACCGACAGTAGACAATAGATGGCGCTCGCAACTATTACTTTTTCTAATACATATTATTTAAAAAATTAATGATTAATTAATTAATTAATCGAAAAGTCAGATATTTCCGTTATTTAATTCATAATTAAACAATTGATTAAGTTGATTTATAAAAAGCAATCATTTCGATTCTAATACTAGTCTTTATCAATTTATTCGTGTTTAGATCATTATTAATGATAAATTTATACTGTTATAATATTAATATTTGAATTGTTAAAGTGCTCCAGTAATTTTGTTGGAGATTCTAGAATTTTGCAGAAATTTATTTGAATTTTACGATTTGTTGATTTAAAGTTAGCGCTTTTATCGGTTGAGTTGCATTACCGACCGCTAGATGGTGTCGTAATTTGACAATTATTAAACAAATGTTATTAATGATAAATTTATACTGTTATCAGATTAATATTTGAATATTTAAAGTGCTCCAGTAATTTTGTTGGAGATTCTAGAATTTTGCAGAAATTTAATCGAATTTTACGATTTGTTGATTTAAAATTAGCGCTTTTATCGGTTGAGTTTCATTATCAATCGCTAGATGGTGCCGTAATTTGACAATTATTAAACAAATGTCAAAAAAAGTTCAGTCGACTAGATAGAGCCGAATGGTTGTGTTGTGTTATTTGTTGTTCGTTACAAGTTTTGTTTTTTTTTTGATAGTTTTTTATTTTATTAAATAAATTAAAACAAACGAAAATCGATAAAATTAAATCTAATGTACGGTGCATTTATCCCATTAAAATTCCGGTAATTTTATTAAAATAAGGTATTAATTTTTTACTCTTTTTGTGTGTGTGTTGTGTTGTTTGTTGGAAACAAGTGAAATCACCTGACCTTGTTGTTAACAACCATCATTTTTAATTATTTGGAAAAAAAAATTAAATAAAAAAAAATCCAGTTACAAAATAGTGGTGAATGTGATTTATCATTATTATTATTATTGTTGTTGTTTGTATAAATCGCGAAGAGGCGGTGTTATGTTCGATAGAAGCAATCAACCAAAAAGGGGCCAGACAGTATGAGTCGGGGGGGCTATTACAACTCAAGGACCCCTTTTTTATATACGGTAAGATTTATAAATTAAAAATATGAAATAGTTGTACGTACAATTTCGAGAAGGGTTGACGAATAAATCGAGACAAACACCGGAAATCAACTGTGACTTCCTTTCAACACCTGTACGTTTCGAGATAAAAATAAATTACCATTTTATTATAAATTCTGTTGATTTGACCAGTAATAGTGACAAAGATGTCGTCTCTTCTTCTGTTTTTTTTTCGGTTGTTTATTGTTGTTAATTTACAATAATTGAATTGGTATAGAATAGGACGGATGTCCTTATTGTTGGTAGTTCATCATCAAAAGAGAGACGAATTGAAAATTGGTTTAATTGTAGGTATATAAATAATAATAGTAGTTGGGTTTTTCAATAAAATTCACGTGTTTTCTCTATTGATAATCATTACGTGTATGCTAAATTAAACAAACGTGTTCAAATTGCATTGAATTCTAATTTATTCTAAAAATATACGTCGTCCAGTTCGAATCGTTCAACTTTACCCTAATGTTTAGGAAATGCCAATTTGGCAACACTGTCATTAATAATTAACGAAAGAACTACAACGTCTAGACAGTAGTTCGTTTGTATGTTTATCTTTTTCCCCGTCGATATCAAAGAGTTACTAGATTTGACAGATGTCTTGTCACAAGATTGTAAACAAAAAAATCCCTAGAATTATCACTACATTCAAGGGTACCAACTTAAATCTAGCAACTCTTTGGTATCTATGATTAACAGTCGTTTTCTACAAATAAAAGATTTATTACGGGGCAAATTTTATGTTAGAGATAATTTGTTTAACAGATCACAACTAGAAATGAGTAAGGTCGTGATTTTACGAAACGAGAATTGTAGATCAAGTTTACCACATCAATAGGAAATGATTCATTTGTTGTAGAGAATAGTCTTTTGTTTAATTTTTGTGTTATTCAGTTGCCAAGGCACGACTTAAAATTTTGATTAAACATTCGGAAATTAAGGTGAATTAATTAAAGTAAGGTCTAAATGAATCGGAACAGGTCCGACTAGATTCGTGGAAATGGGATCCTATTAAGGGATCATATTAAGGCTCAATATCAATGATCGACGATCCGATGACCGTTGGAACATGAAAATTTACATAGAGCGATAGTTAATTTGTATAGAACAGGGTTGTCCAAACTTTTGCCCCAAAATCGTTTTGATAATTAATTATTATCAAATTTTCTATTAAGATTTATCGTAGAATTCCATAAAAGTCATGTATTTTCGTTAAATTGATGACATTTCAATCGGCAGTGTGTCTAGTCGGTGCCAGTTAGCTTGACTTTTAAGCAACTACCATTTTTGGAAATAGTTCGTTTTTCTACTTTTTGTATTTTGATTTCTCGGATATTTGCAGACGGTGATTCAAATAAAATTACGGTAGTTTTCCTGTTACGTCCATGCCAAACCAAATAAACTAATAAATCTAAACTCAATGTATATCCCAACCAGTTTGATTCGATCAACTTGACTAAAGTGAATTCATCCAGCAAAGGGTTACTAGATTTGACAGATGTCTCGTTGAACAAAGAATGAAATCCCTAAAAATATCACTAGATCCAAGGTTACCAACTTAAATCTAGAAATCCTTTAGTCGATGAATTTAGTATACCTCATTTTATGCTTATTGTCAACAATAGAACTACTTCTTTTACGCAGTAGTTCTTTTGTACATCGTTTCCAATTTTTTCAAGTGTTATGTATTGAGTACACCATATCATTAGAGCGGCAAATAGGGGTCTACAATAAGCAATGTTGCTCAACAGTTACGGTGATCAAAACTATTTATCTAATGATAATGGGCGTATTATGCAATTTTTAAAAATATTGTAGGTGGTATTTTTATGATTTAACTGTACGTCCGCCTTCTATAAACAAAATGTCAATCAATACTGATTGGTTATTTGGGAAAAATTTACCATAAATAGACGGATATAATGGGGCTTGTGGGTGCCGAAATTCTCTTGATTTGTAGGCACACATGCCACGTCGATGTAGACGAACTATAATTAAGATAGCTTACTTGATTAATAACTAATTAAATTAACTATCAGTATCGTTTTTAATACCTAAAAAAACCCTACTAATCAATATTTAATTACATTAATTTGATGTTGTTAGAGAGAGAAGAATCGGCACAAAAAAATAATAGAAATTCTTTTGTTTTCTAATTAATTATAACGTGAGAAATTACTGGAATTGTACAATTTTTCATTATTATTTTGTTTTAATTGAGGTCATAATTTACTGGTCAACTTAGACAATATTCCAGTTAATTATACAAAAAAGTGCGGGTACCCTGTTTAAATCTAATAAAACCTAATCAATCCATATAGACAAAGATAGAGAGGCAAACAAAAAAAATAATGTTACGCAGATTAGGTTTAAAGTTAATTAATTTAAAATGGGATATTAATAACAGTGCTAGGTAAACTTCAAATATAAATAGGTAGGGAAAAACAAGCGAAACCATCAAGGTCTTAACGATTTATTCGATTAATTGTTCTCTTATTTGAAGTTTTTTTCGTCCAAAATAGAATTGATCTTTGTCTGACTTGTTTAACTTGTATTTAGCCCCAATATCGTTTGACAAAAGATATCTAAAAACAAATTGGATCGATTATATAATTAAAATAGAATAATAATTTGATACAGTCTGATTCATCATAACTTTGTGGTCCAATAATTTGTTGGAAAACTGTTTTTCCACGTTTAGAAGAAAATCTTGGATGGACTCGAAACTAGATGCAAATTAAAAATTAAATTAATTAACAAATTAACAGAATGTAGAGCAACAGGTGATAAAGGTTAATTTTTTTGTTTCTGTGAATGCAAAAGAATCCGTTATTAGTGCTAGATATGTTTTGGTTAATTATATCAGGTGTGTCAATAGATTAATTAATTAATTTTTTGCCTTAATTTTCTATATATTAGCGGTCCCCAAACAATTTCCAACAACACTAGCTATAATTATTGATAGTTTGGTATTTGATTTCTATACGGTCATTGAACTAATTATTAAACACTATTCTTATTATTTTAATATTTCTGTTAAATTCAATAAAAATTCAATGGTTAATTGTGAATTTATTCTCCGGTTAATAACAATGAGAGCGTTAATTTTCGTCTTATTAGTTATTCTTTTTTTTTAATTTATTTAATCCGTTAAATGTACTGTATGATCATAACACTTAACGGTAACAGTTTTATATAATTCAATAATAAAGTTACCTAATTTATTTGAATATGCATTGAATGAGTTCTTTATTAATTAAATGAAATCATTGACTTAAGTAGTATGTAGAGAAAAAGTCGTACTTAAAGCAAACAATGTATAAGGTTATAAGAGAATACTTCCCAATACGTTGTACTTCATAACTAACAATCCATGAACGTCTAAATGTCCCTTAATTTTGTTTTTTATTAATTGTTTTGCCCCTCTCAGTCTTCCAAAGGCTCTACCAGTTGGGGTCTAACAGGTTGGGGATGGGGATTCACAAACAAAATATACAGTGGCGTAGTGTTAGTTACTAGATGCCTTACCTTAAAGCCTTTAATTCTAGTGTGCCCTCGTTTAGGAGAAATTGGCCTAGAAAGATTAACAGAATAAATGTAATTTTGTTTTCGAATCCCATCCCCAACCTGGAGCCCGCCCTCTCCTTGTAAGTACTCAAAAAATAAATAAAAAATTGATGCTAGGCCCTTTGAAATAAGATCTTTGCATGTAGGATAAGCGAACATTTCCTTCGCGGACTAGCAAAAAAAGAGTGAATTTGCTGTGCAAAACTGTTCCAAGCCAATCAATAAAATGCGCATATTTTCGAATTAATCGCCTATTTCGAGTTCTCGTAACTGATTTTAAGGATCACCGGATATTCTTGAAACAATAAATCGAGAAAGAACCAATTACACCAAGGCTTTTTTTTTGAACTACCATTAGAATTGTTCAAATTCTTTCCATATAGTTTACACCTTAGTTGGAAGAGTTTAAAATTCTTTAATCTTATCTTATTTGTTTGTTTATTCATCCACAATCATTATTTATTTATTTTTATTTGTTTTTATTTATGATTGTTCATCATCAAGTTATCTGTTTTTAATGACTCTACTTAATCATGGCTTAGGCAACGTTGAAATCTTGTTAGTGTTGCTAATTTTAACTTAATTCGTTTTTTTTTTGCAACAATTGCCGACCTAGGTCACAAAAATCTCGAATTAACTTTTTTTAAATAAAATTTTGAAAAAAACTGTTAATAAAACCTTGTAAATTATAGATGGACTGAAGACCTTGTTTTTTTGTTGTTTTTTTTAAAAAAAAGAAAAGATTTAAATATTTGCCAAAGTTTCTATTTCATGCCATTATGTTGACGTATACAATGAAAAATAAATAATTTCCTTTTTTTTTTATACAAAAATTGACTTTCACTGTTTTAGTTTTTATGGGGAAATTTGATTAGCATTTACTTCTGACCTCTGATCAGGTCGGAATGCTAATGAAAAACTATAAATTTTCAACTTTCCTTTTGTATAACAAAATACAAAAAAGAAAACTATGCCTATTTATGCTTAATACAAAACGTTGTTGTAACTATTGATTGGTTATATATCTGGAGATTTTGAAATATTGCGTGTTCGTTCCTTTGAAAAAATCGATAAAAACAACGTTCAGTGACTGGCACCACGAATATTGATATTTTTCTAAAATTTGAAACGTAACACCAATTATACCACGACGTATTCTGTACAAATCCTAATCTAAATTCCTATATTTTTATTCAAAAAAAACCTACTAAATAATTTCAATTATCAAAATCAAAAATAAATCTTGAATTTATAGGAAAATTGCATGATTTGACAACAGCGAGTTTATTGATTTGACCTACATATGATCAACAAACGAACTACTTTGGGGCGGTAGTTCTTTCTATTACTATTATTTAATATACAAGGTCGCGCTAATGGAGCAGTGATGCCCAATCGGTGGTTCCTAGTTTATCGCAAAGAATAATAAACATGCACAGTGTTCGCAATGACTTAAGAAATTGAAGTCGGTGTAATAAAATTGGTTCTTAGTTCAAACGCCATATCAAATGGTTGGGGATTTTTATGCCGTCCAGTTGCACATTTGGTATTTGAAATTTCACGTTGAAGCACCAAATTTTGTACAGATACAGCAGTAAAAAGGCTTTGTTAATTTGACATCAGTTTTTTAAGTCATTGCATTCTCTATACTATGAATTTTATAAATATGCCGAAACGAAATAATTTCACAAGTGATCGTTAGATTTTTGTAAAAAGGCAACACTGTATTTATTGATTTGCCCTACATTTGAACAGAAGAACTACCTACCATCATCTAGTAGTTCATTTGTTTCTTCTCATATCTTTATCTATCTTTTCTTATTAAGTAGAGATAACTATATTTACAGAAGTCAGGGATGTATTTATTCATTTTGTTGTGGCTTAATTTTAATTATTTGGACTTCATTCTCTGAAGTTACTTTGTTTTTTTTTTAAATAAAATCTATTAGCACTATGACAGTAGAGCGGCACACGAGCTCCCACTATAAATCATAGTAATTTTCAGCAAATAAACTTTGCCAGTAATGGAGATCCGAGCTATTTAGAATTTTGAGAAATGTTTGAAATCTAAAACATATATTCTTTACCTACAGTTGACTTGATTAAGAGTAATCTTTGGATTTTTGTTTTAAATAAACAATTTGGCAACGTTGTATTTATTGATTTGCCCTACATTTGAACAGAAGAACTACCTACCATCATCTAGTAGTTCATTTGTTTCTTCTCATATCTTTATCTATCTTTTCTTATTAAGTAGAGATAACTATATTTACAGAAGTCAGGGATGTATTTATTCATTTTCTTGTATTTTTTAACATAAATCCAGTTGTGGCTTAATTTTAGTTACTTTAACATCATTCTCTTAAGTCACTTTGTTTTTTTTTAAATAAAATCTATTAGCACTATGGCAGTAGAGCGGCACACGAGCTTCCACTGTAAATCATAGTAATTTTCAGCAAATAAACTTTGCCAGTAATGGAGATCCGAGCTATTTAGAATGTAGAATTTTGAGAAATGTTTGAAATCTAAAACATATATTCTTTACCTACAGTTGACTTGATTAAGAGTAATCTTTGGATTTTTGTTTTAAAGAAACAATTTGGCAACGTTGTATTTATTGATTTGCCCTACATTTGAACAGAAGAACTACCTACCATCATCTAGTAGTTCATTTGTTTCTTCTCATATCTTTATCTATCTTTTCTTATTAAGTAGAGATAACTATATTTACAGAAGTCAGGGATGTATTTATTAATTTTGTTGTATTTTTTAACATAAATCCAGTTGTGGCGTAATTTTAGTTATTTTGACTTCATTCTCTTAAGTCACTTTGTTTTGTTTTTTTTTAACTATAAGCACTATGACAGTAGAGCGGCACACGAGCTCCCACTATAAATCATAGTAATTTTCAGCAAATAAACTTTGCCAGTAATGGAGATCCGAGCTATTTAGAATGTAGAATTTTGATTAAGAGTAATCTTTGGATTTTTGTTTTAAAGAAACAATCTGGCAACGTTGCATTTATTGATTTGCCCTACATTTGAACAGAAGAACTACCTACCATCATCTAGTAGTTCATTTGTTTCTTCTCATATCTTTATCTATCTTTTCTTATTAAGTAGAGATAACTATATTTACAGAAGTCAGGGATGTATTTATTCATTTTGTTGTGGCTTAATTTTAATTATTTGGACTTCATTCTCTGAAGTTACTTTGTTTTTTTTTTAAATAAAATCTATTAGCACTATGACAGTAGAGCGGCACACGAGCTCCCACTATAAATCATAGTAATTTTCAGCAAATAAACTTTGCCAGTAATGGAGATCCGAGCTATTTAGAATGTAGAATTTTGAGAAATGTTTGAAATCTAAAACATATATTCTTTACCTACAGTTGACTTGATTAAGAGTAATCTTTGGATTTTTGTTTTAAAGAAACAATTTGGCAACGTTGCATTTATTGATTTGCCCTACATATGAACAGAAGAACTACCTACCATCATCTAGTAGTTCATTTGTTTCTTCTCATATCTTTATCTATCTTTTCTTATTAAGTAGAGATAACTATATTTACAGAAGTCAGGGATGTATTTATTCATTTTGTTGTGGCTTAATTTTAATTATTTGGACTTCATTCTCTGAAGTCACTTTGTTTTTTTTTTTTAAATAAAATCTATTAGCACTATGACAGTAGAGCGGCACACGAGCTCCCACTATAAATCATATATTCTTTACCTACAGTTGACTTGATTAAGAGTAATCTTTGGATTTTTGTTTTAAAGAAACAATTTGGCAACGTTGCATTTATTGATTTGCCCTACATATGAATCAAACAACTACTACCATTCATATCTTCATCTATCTTCTCGTATTACACAGATAGTTTGCTAAAATCAGGGCCGTATTTATTTATTTTTCGATTAAATTTCAATTGCATGTTTCCCAATAATTTTCTGGTATTTTTACCATAAATCCCGTTGGATTATCATAAATTCTAGATAATTTCAGTCGATTTATTTATTACAAAGACCTCGGGCATCGCAGGAAAAAAAAACAGGATTTTTCAGGCTAGCCGGTTATGAATATGTGGTGTGTGGTGGCCTAAAGCCCCAGTAACCCATCCAATAACGGTCACATCTTAACATTATTTTTTCTGTTTGTTTTTTTTCTTATTTGTCTAAATATAGAAGTCGAGAGAATACCAATAATTTGTTGCAATAAATAAATAGAAAATAGATAGTTGACAATATTCCACTTTCTTATATCTGCATTAAAACTGAATTAGGCAAGTAGGTTAAACGATTTAATAAAGTTCACGTTCGGTTTTTTTGCAAGAAAAAATCTCAAAAAAAAACAATTGATTTCATTTAATTGTAAAACGAAAAAAAAATGCGTTGCTGTGCTCTACTATGAAAGTCTATGAACAATAGTCCAATAAACAATTGTTGTTTTTTTTTGTTATTATTGTTATTAAAAATAGAAATGTCACAGGGAAAATGTTGCCTCAATAGAATTACAGTGCATTCCTTTCACTCATTACATGCACGATTTTTAATCAAAACAACAAAAAAATAATAATAATTGATTGTAACGATACAGGGAAGTTGTTCTGAAACTTGCAACTAATTGAGGAAATATCTATTGAATATCCGTTTTACTTAATTTAATCACCCAGATGCAAATTAATCGATAAATTGTGGTTTGTAGATCGTCAAAAAATTGACGATTTCTAAAAGTTCATGAAT
The DNA here is from genome assembly GCA_021725515.1 of Epicauta chinensis. Lineage (NCBI taxonomy): Eukaryota > Metazoa > Arthropoda > Insecta > Coleoptera > Meloidae > Epicauta > Epicauta chinensis. The sequence goes on from JAEDXX010000040.1 coordinate 346,933, forward strand.
ACCTTTTTTATCTGTATTACACTACAACAGATGGTGCATTGACCAACGGTTGAGAAGCACTGAATGTAAACAAACATATGGTATCACCATTATTATTATTTCTTTTTATATGTTCTACATATTTAATTATGATTAGGTTTACTACTTGAGTGAAAGTGTAAAAACAGCATTTCTTTGGTTTGTTGTGTTTATTTGTCATCCAACTTTCTTACATGAAATTGGTGTTTTAATCTAAAAAAGTGAAAATTGGTTGTTTTCAAAACAAAAAATACATCATTAATTTTGTTACAATTGCCTAATAATTGCACACGGTGTCGGCAAATGAACCAGTTCGTAGAATTTCTTCATCGAGAACTAGAAAATGAGGGCAAAGATGCCTGATCCATTTGCCAACACTGTATAATCGTTTATTTTTTTGTAACATTCTAGTTATAATGATGAATTGTTATTGTTTTATCCATTCTCATTATTTTTGTGTCTGTCCCAATTGTGAAATTATTAATAAGATTACATAAAAAGTTGGTAAAAAAAATTGAACTAATTTCTGCGATTACACAGTGGCGGATTTAGGCTTAGGCTCGTGATAACTAAACAATATGCCGATCTTTAGTTATAACGAAGAAATTCCGCGAGAATAAAATTCAAAGGTAGTCGTTTGTTTTGTAACTAATTTCACGTAGGTACAGCTTTCCGTATGAAGCTTTTACAAATTCTTTTGTAAGAACAAGTGAAAATTATTACTGTTTTGTTTAACAACACCTCTGAGATTATTTTTAATGACTTCCTTAATAATTTAATAAATAAAGAAATCATATAACGGAAGTAAGGATTATAGTAGTGATTTATAAATGTTCGAATTTTCCTCTATTTCTATTTCATCATAACTAAAGATCGGATCTTTCTGATTGTTTATAGCAGGCATGTGCAACTTGAACAAGACCTCGGGCCAGGAAGCTATATAATACCGAATTGTTTTTCTATCAGTTGTGGGCTACCAGATCTCCCATTAGGGTTAAGTAAGAAACTTTTTGGGCTCCCGGATCCTCCTGTACATGTTCTGGGAATTTTTATTCCTCTTGCTTAACGGCTAATGGGAGATCTCGAAGCCGTCCATACTTAGAAAAAACACCCTGTATATATGATATAAATTAACGTAATAATTAGCAAATTAAAATATCTTCAAGCTTCTGAGGGTTGTGTTTAATAAGATTTGTGAAAATAATTACAAGGGCCGGAAAAAGTCACATCGAGGGCCGGATCCGGCCCGCGGGCACATGCCTGGTTTATAGTTTTGTCACATGATAATCAACGCTCTTTTAAATCGTTACTTGACGACTACGTGTCCATATTTGAATTGCTAATTGGTTTTTTTCACAGAAAAAATAACAATTGAAGAGTAATTGTAACGAAAATTATATCTTTTTTAATTACTAGTAACTTAATTGGCCATGCACTGTGTCCCTTACTTTTCTAAGTGTACCGTCCACAAAGAGAAACATTTTCTTTATGTTTTTCTTGTGGTAACAGCACCTCGACCTCAGCTGTCAAAATTTGAACGTTTAGCAAATCAAATTCGCCCCCTGGCAATAAACAATCACCTTGAAACTACTGATTTTCTATTATTTTTGTGTGTATGATAAGCAATCGTTTAATATTTTCCATAAAGAGGGTGAATGTGCTTTGCAAAACGAGTTTACGATCGTTTGACGAAATGTTTGGCCTTCTTCTACCATTTATTTATCGTTCTTTTGAACTAAAATCCGGCCTCTAGTTATAACGGATAAATTACTAAATATGTACGTAGAAAAACGGTACAGTTTGTGAAATTAACAACAGTTTCCGTAACGTAACAACAAATCGTAAATGCTATACTCTGTCCAAAAATTAAGTATAAAATTTCAAATTGCAGATGATAGATTATAAGCAACTTAATATATGAAAAGTTCCCAACTTTTGCATGTTTACATGAAAGAAAAAGAACATTATATAGTGGCACTCCTGTTTGAATAAAACGCTACGCATTTGTTTACACATTTTGCTGGTAATTTTTTAACAATTAACCCTGAATTTCGAGATTTTATATTTCTTTGGAGATTGTAAAATCCTTTTCGAATCAATTTGCTGTTTAATACAAGAAAGAATTTAAATTTTGGGATCTTAATAGACTATTTATCGTTGCGTAGGTTAGTTGAATTTCTGTCATTTGAAATTTTATACTTAATTTTTGGACGGAGGATACCACTTATTTCTAGTAGATAAAATGTTAAAATCGACGAATTTTTGGACAATTATTGAGACTTTCACCGAATTTTTGTGTCGCTGGGGGAAAACACAACAACCAGAAGGAGAGGAAAAAAAACGACATTCATAAACCATAACGAATAGATTGTGTCTTGTCTACATTTTGAGGTTTTCCTAGTGTTATGTCCGAAAAAAATAATATTCACATCAATCAGGAAATCAAAAAATAATTTAAAAAAAAAATGTGGTTAAACTCAATATAATAACTAATGAGTGGATTATAATACGGAACTAATATTAATAGAGCGGCACATTATACTAATCGAGTACCTAGTTACCTACTCGATTTGTAACTGTTCAAAAAATTAACTACTCTAACTCAAATTTTTGGCTCGTTGCAGACTTTTATTGACTCCCTGAAAGTGTCACAGATCCATATTTGTTGCACTCCCCCCAGAATCGATCCTTTCGTTTCATGGGTTACTTTGGTGAATCCCCGAAGAGTCCATGAAAAACGCTTGCTTGATTTCTGTTAATCCGACTTTCATAGCTCTCTATTTATAACAGTAATTAATGACGAAATCAAACAATAAAAATTTATTGATTATTAACTATTTTTATCTATTTTCTATGATTATAGACGTAAAATTCTAAGATTTCTTTATTTAATCATTGTTTTAATTAAATCATTCTTGAAACTATACAATTTTTTCTTCAATTTAATCATTAGAACGATTTCACTTTCAAAAAAAACAACAATTGCATTCATCGATGTCATTTCAATATATAAGGCGTCCATGAAAAGATCATTAACAATTGTTTAACATTCGGTTGCTATAGCAATACAAATTGGCGCAACTTTCGTTGCTATGGTGACATGTAATGTCATTATGATTGATTTGATTGGTCAAAAATGACATAATTTTAACAGTGACAACACGTTGTTATGGTAACGAACAAATAGTTGATCTAAAATGGCAGAGTTGATTGGATATATGATATCTATTGATTTCACATTTTATATAATAGTAGGCTATGATTTATTAATTGTATTGTGTATGTGTATATATCTATACTATTTAATTACACACAAATTGCTTTGATCTAATCTATTGAAAGCATCTAGATTTCTATTTTACTACAACATTTTATAACGTATAAATAGAAAGCAATAATTAATTTAATTGAAATCACTACTGTTCCTTAATGATGTTGTTTTGTTGTGGTTTTGGTTCTTGATGATAATAAAATTACCCCCCCAATTATAGTAAAAATTTAAGTCAATTTTAAAATTTTATTTATAAATAAGTATTAATTCTCGGTTGATTTAATTAAAGTTTTCCAGTAAATTCAAACATCCGGTATTAATTTACTTTTAAATTATTTGTTGGAGTTATTGAGGTTTATGTAATGTTACACATCGTTGCCTCCATATACATCCGGTTACCCTTATATAAAACAGTCTATTTTTTTCTATATATATATACAGGATTGGCCGCCAAATTGACTACACACAATCGTAACTAGTCAATTGTTAACGTTGTCGACTCTACTCTTTTGTTTTGACAATGTGGTGAACTAAAAGTGGTCTGTCTTTGTCTAACACATTATTTCATTAATTAACGTATAGCTTAACTTGAATTGTATAATGTTGTTAGAAGTACTATCAAATAGTTGTTTGATTCTAGAAAGAAACAAAATTTTCAGTGATTGTCCTTCTTTCACTCATCTACTGTTAGGTAGACAAAGATAGAAAATATATTCTATTTTTGGTGTAAAATTACTATACTATAATATTTTTATCTAAATATAAAAGTAGGCGATGATATTTTCTCGTGCGCTTGTTTTGTTCGCCATCCCTGTATATGGACGATACTTGCATGGATTTTCAATCAATAGTACAAAAATAACTGGAATATTCATTAAAATCCTATTCTTTAGGCCCTTTAGGGCGTCTCGAACTCTATATCTTTTTTTTTGTTTTATAGATTAATCCTATAACTAGGATACGGATTTTTCCCCACAAATATTCGTTTTATACATCAATGATACAGACAAAGTAGTGAATAAGTGGTCGATTTATAGAGGTGTTTTATTTTTAAAAAAATTAGAAATTATAATCAATTGAAGAGGTAGATTTGAAGGATATTTATTAGCAATTTCCTCCAACATTCTTATTACATCAGACAAAAGAAAAACAATTAATAATAATAAAACTACACAAAATAGTGTGAGTGTTCTTTTGTGTGTTAGTGTGTGTGCATAAATATTTTATAATGACGCTAAAAGAATTAAATAAATTAACAATAAAAAAAGAAAGTGTATTATTAGTGGTGAAACTTTTTATCTTTAAGCAACAATTGACCTTATCATATGCATTTTTATATCAATTTTATTTTAGGAAATAATTCTCAATCGATTATAAATCAAAGAAACGATTTCTCTATAAATAATTGTCGATAAAATCGTTAATTTCACCTTAAAAAACAATAATTGCAAGTGTTACAAAACGAGAGCACGTACGTCTTTTCTTGTTGCACACAATAATTGTACAGCGCGTTCTTTATCCTCCCCAGTTCTTCAGATTAGTGTCCATCCTCACTATTATTCCATCAAATAACGACAGCAACTCATTTAGTCTTCTTTGCTTCAAGCGAGTTGTTCCAGAGGTATACAGTAGAGGCGATAGAAATAAGAAAACTGAGTAGGTACATAAAAATTGTTTCTTTTTTCTATCCATATTCGTTTACATATAGTAGAAACGTTATAGCAACCTGTTTTGTTGGCCACTGCTGTATATGAATTTTTTTTGCTTTTTGTTCTCTCTATGTCTCATGGTATAGGTTGGCCAAGATAGTGTGGCCGCTGACCTTGAGATGCACATCAGCAAAATTAGCTCCTGTCGGAAAGATCGTACAAAATAACTGATAATACGACTTATCTGTGACTAGTCAGTTGGTGTAATTAGACTTTTGATACATTCATTTGTTTTCGAGTTCTAGCGATTTTTTTGATTTGTTCGCTACTTCGACCTGTAATTGTGTCTCTTCAAATGTGCCTGTTTCGTTTGCCATTACTGTATATAAATCCGTTTTAACAGTAAAACCACCAAGAGCAATATGGTCTCTAATTATAGATGGCTTATTTTCTAATATTATACAATTTGCATAGAGTGGTCAAGTATTCTTGCAGGCGTTTTATCTACAATGGCATCTTCATTGTCAAAAACAGTTACAATACGCTTACAGTTATAATTTAACTTTTAATGGTAGACTTTTTACTTGATGCCCTACATAATAGCGAGCGTGTAGAGTAATTAAAGTATGTATAAACAAATAAAACTGGTCCATTTGCAGGAGACACACTACATGCTTTATACCGGATGTTTTTTCTAAATAGGGACAGCTGCAGATCTCCCATTAGCCGTCAACTAAGAGAAATCAAAGTCCCAAGAACGTGTACATCTGACTTTGATTTCTCTTAGTTGACGGCTATTGGGTGATCCGCAGCTGTCCCTATTTAGAAAAAACACCCGGTATATATAAGCAAGATTGGAATTGTGTTGATTACGAAAGAATACATAAATGATTCATTTTCGAAATATTTATTTATTTAATCATAACGATTATTAAAGAGTGTAAAAACCTGACTAAGAACACGTTGAAATTGGTTTTTTCCCAATAAAATTAAATGATTTCTTTTTCTTTAATTTTTTTGTTTATTATCGTCATCATCATCACCATCAAGGTTTCTACCAATGATTATTATAATAATTATAATTTAACAAAAAAAAAATAATAATATTTCTACAATTATAAACAAACTTTCTTCATCTCACAACACAATTATTAATTATTCATAAATAATTAATTAAAGAAATAAGTGGTACACCTACAGCAGAGCTGCTCGTTTGTCTTCTCAATTTTCCGCTTTATCATCAATTTAATAAATTTTATTCGATTTGTATAAAAGACACAAAAAGGGCATCAACCTTATCTCCACACACACACACATACACTCTCTGTTCTTTACATTTCAAACAACAAAATAATAAACAACACGACACGACTTCAAAACGAAAATCATCTGTTTTACAGTTTTTGCAGCAGTCGTTGTGTTGCATCAACCGTAAAACATGTGTGTCATGTGTTGTTTTATAGTTTTATAAAAGGAAAAAAATATATATAAAGAGTCTACTAATGATAATAACGCTAATAATTTAAGAAGTTCTTAATTGATTTTGTAGCCAACGGTTATTATTTTAGTGTTTGATTTGATATTTTATAACAAGGTAAAATTATAAATTTAATAATAAACAATTGTAATTGACACATTGCCCTACTTTTTCTTTAATCATCTGTTAACGCAATAAATCGATCGCTAATATATAGTTTGTCTATCAAATTCGGTCGACTTGCACTACGATTAGTAGTTGTCAAGACCAAAGAGTTCCTAGATTTAAGTTGGTACCTTTGAATCTAGGGACGACGTACTGTCAAATCTAGTAACCCTTGCTTGATGAATTCACTATAACATCTGCAACACAGCCACGCTTTTAGTAGACTAACAATAAGTTACCTGAGACGATGTATAATTTTGTGGAGTGTAAGAAATTGGGCAATTTATCTTTAAGACTTTACTCAGTAATAGTAGTACCACTCTAAAATTAAATTCATCGTCAGGGTTTTAAAATTTAAGTTGGCACCCTTGAATCTAGTGATTTTTTGTTGTCAAATCTAGTCGGTGAATTTAGTAGTCTTCCTGAATGAGTTCGCGCTATTATTCAAATTTTTTAGGGGAATTCAAATCTAATACCCACCAACTTGATAGTAAGAAATATTACTAGACTCTAATTGTAATCAAATCTGCTATTGTTTTGAGGAGGTATTTTTACGAAATCTATCGATATTGAAAAATATATATGCAATCATTTTTAGTATACTTCCAAAATACCACAATTATTTTTTATTGCCTACTGAATTTATAGAAAAAATTACGTAATTTCGATTTTATAATATCAAATAGTTGTGTAATTTGGTGTAATTATGATTTACGGTCAAAATTCGAATAAATATTACTTCACCAGATGTCACTCTGTGTTGGGGATTTCAAGTTCTGCCAACTTAAGGGGGGGAAAGGAACTATTTTTTCTACAAAATAAAAGTCCAATGAGTATGTTAGACTCGTATTAGTGTAAAATTCGTCGTCTAGATGGCGGTGTATGCCATCAAAGAAACAAATAACGGATCCTAGTGACTATTTTACACAGTTGGTAGAAGTGTTTTTCCCTTACGATTTCTGTCATTTAAGAGAGACCCTGCAGGTTGTAAACCAAATTTGCTGGTTGAACGTAAATTTTCAAACGTCAAATGTGCAACTGCACGCTCCAAAAGTCCCTATGAGTTTGTTTACATTATTTTTTTGTAACCTAAAAATTTGATATTATTACGATTGTTTTGTACGTTTGACTTTTTTTAAGAACTTTTTTGACTTTCAAAATAATTTTTGTAATGAGTCACAATGTTATTTTATAAATTTTCCAAACGTTATACCATATAGTTGGGGATTTTTGGAGCGTACAGTTGCACATTTGACATTTGCAAATTCACGTTCAACCAGCAAATTTGGTATAAACAAAAAAAATCAAGTGTACCAACCAAAATTTAGTTACCCTTTTATCCGTGAATATACTGTACCAATAAAAACTTGGGGCCGTTATTTAAATTTTCTAGGGGAAAATCTACTACCAACATAATCATAATAAATTTCACAGTTAGGACAAGTGCAATTTAAAATTGAAAATTACAATTAAATTTTATGTATAATTTAAACTTAATTGTTGCCAAATTAACACGCGTAAATATCACTAAATTTTGGCGGAAGTTTCAAATTTACCACAAATAAGTAATTAATCCAGTATAAACAGAGAGAAAAAATCACAATAAAATAAATTACTTGCACATTATATAAATAAATAGTAATTTTACTGTTATTTATTCTAATTTAATTGTGCTAACACTTTTACTGTGCAAATAAATCGAATCGTAAAATCTTTAAAGAACATTACTTTTTTTGTAAAGTACTACCAACTTGTTAACATGAAATTGCTACAGAAATAGGTGAAATCAATTGCCAACTTAATACAAATAAATATCACTATAGTAAATTCAGCGAGAAAACGGACTTTTTTTGTAACTAGATAAGTTACTAGTTCTATGGCGCAAAATTCAAAATTACTTACAAAATACGAAAATTGTGAAAACAAAATTATAAATACTCTTAGGCAATGGCGAAAGCCACTTCGATATACAATAAATAGAATAAAAAATTTTCTCACAGAAAATCTCTTCAATGCGTTAGGTAAAAAAGCTGCCAAATACTTAGAAGAGCTACAAAAAGCTGCGTTTAGAATTAAATATAGGAAATTTTATTCTATCAAGTTGGTCACTAGGCTGTCAAAAAAGTCCGTTCTCTCAGTGAATAGGGTATTATGTTAGACTCGTATTAGTGTAAAATAGGGTATATTTTCGTCGTCTAGATGGCGCTATATGTCATCAAAGAAACAAATAACGTATCCTAGTGACTATTTTACACAGTTGGTAGAAGTGTTTTTCCCTTACGATTTCTGTCATTTAAGAGAGACCCTGCAGGTTGTAAACCAAATTTGCTGGTTGAATGTAAATTTTCAAACGTCAAATGTGCAACTGCACACTCCAAAAGTCCCTATGAGTTTGTTTACATTATTTTTTTGTAACCTAAAAATTTGATATTATTACGATTGTTTTGTACGTTTGACTTTTTTTAAGAACTTTTTTGACTTTCAAAATAATTTTTGTAATGAATCACAATGTTATTTTATAAATTTTCCAAACGTTATACCATATAGTTGGGGATTTTTGGAGCGTGCAGTTGCACATTTGACATTTGCAAATTCACGTTCAACCAGCAAATTTGGTATAAACAAAAAAAAATCAAGTGTACCAACCAAAATTTAGTTACCCTTTTATCCGTGAATATACTGTACCAATAAAAACTTGGGGCCGTTATTTAAATTTTCTAGGGGAAAATCTACTACCAACATAATCATAATAAATTTCACAGTTAGGACAAGTGCAATTTAAAATTGAAAATTTTCAAAATTCCTATTAAAATTAAATTATGATGCGTATACGAACGCATTGTTGCCAAATTAACACGCGTAAATATCACTAAATTTTGGCGGAAGTTTCAAATTTACCACAAATAAGTAATTAATCCAGTATAAACAGAGAGAAAAAATCACAATAAAATAAATTACTTGCACATTATATAAATAAATAGTAATTTTACTGTTATTTATTCTAATTTAATTGTGCTAACACTTTTACTGTGCAAATAAATCGAATCGTAAAATCTTTAAAGAACATTACTTTTTTTGTAAAGTACTACCAACTTGTTAACATGAAATTGCTACAAAAATAGGTGAAATCAATTGCCAACTTAATACCAATAAATATCACTACAATTATTTTACTATATACTTCAGCTGTACAAATGCAATAACTTGACCATAAATAGTTGAAAATTACAATATTTACTACTTTGTAAAATAAAAAATTGTAGATTTATTGATTAATTATAACTAATCATAGAAACACTAATTGTGATTCATGTTTTATAAAATTAGTACCCACACAATTTTTATGAAATCTGTGGGCAGAGAAAAAGGTTATTATTTCCAAAACAATTTCTTATCTTAATTACTTTTTTTTGGGTTGTTAATTTTAATTTGTTTAAATAAAAAATGATTGACCTGACCTTTCGATAACTTTCCAAATAGACACCTCTCTAATACGACCACCATCTCGACTACTCTCTCTCTCTTTCTCTCTCCTCTTTACTTGCTGGAACAAAACGACAATATTTTGTTAAATTACCATCTTTCTTATTTGTGTTATTCAACTTGCACTGGTAGGCGGTGTAGGTGTAAAACTAATCAAGTAGGATTCTAATATTTTGTTTTGTTTGAATAGAGTGGCGAATCGGCTGGTGGCGGTAGTGGTGGCGGCGTCACTAATTCTGGCATGGATTGTCTACAACTACGTCAACCACCTGGACCGTTTCATTATTTAATCAACGAACAAGCCAAATCATTGGTTGCATTACAAGAATTACAACATGAAGTTGGGGCACTATTGGAATTCCGTGACCTGGTTATTGAGACATTTCCAAATTTACGTACGAAATTGGCGGCATCTTCATCAACACCCACAACGATGATGATGACAACAACAACAACACCATCATCAACCCACCACCTGTTGGTACGTGGTGGCGCTAGTTGTACTACAACTAACAACAATACCGTAAACGAATGGACGCCTGGTGTACGTGTACGTAAGAAATTAGGTACAATGAAAGAGAAGAAAAATGGCGATAATACGAGTACGATTCAAGATTCCGGTTTTAGTACGGAAACATCAAGTAAAGAGACGCACAGTGCATCCTCCACAACTGTCACAACACAATCGACTACAATTGCCGGTATCTCGATACATGAAATTCATAAATCGAGTTATAAGATTAATTCAAAAAATTTCAGGTGGTGCAGATGAAACAGAAGATGAATTATGGAATTTATTAGATGTGATTCATCGTAAAGGTACACGTTTAAAGGATGAAGTTGAAGCATTACAGGGTGTACTGAAAGAACAACAACAACACGATAATGTTGATGATTTTCAACAGTTATTAAGTGGTGGTGGTGGTGGATCATCTATCGATGATGATGATCTACAACAATTACGGCAAGAACGTGATCTATTATTGGATCGTTTAGCTGAAATGGAAGCTGAAGTGTTAGCTGGTCGTGTACATACGTCACGTTTACAAGAGGATTTAGAAAATTTGTTAATAGCAAAACATGATTTAGAAGAACAATTACGTGTTGTTTTACAACAAAGTGATCAAGTTAATTCGCGTATTAATGATATCCATTTAGAATTTATAACGAAATCATCACCGACACGTAGAAGACGATCTTTATCAACAACTAGTCAACAATTATCTAATCATCCCATTAATAATAATAGTAATGATAATAATTTATTAGATAAAATCTTAGGTGATCAGATACCAAAGATTAAAGTACCCGATCGTGAGAAGATTGTTGCTATACTTAAAGAACGTGATCCTTTAATATTACAGAAACATTTATTGAATTCAACTGTTCAAAATCAGGTATTTTTCTTTATAGTTTAACAACAACAAAAAAAACAACGATTTTTTATTATTTATTATTATAAAACAATTCTAGGTGTTACATCAACAATTAGATACGGCAACACGATTAGAGATCGGTTTGGCTGATAAATTGGATAAAGCACGCGAAGAAAATGATGAATTACGCTTCCAGGTAATTATTCTTAATAATTCTATCAATAGGGACCGGAATTTCGAGCTTCACCAGTGTTTACACATCCAATCAGTGGGATATTTGGGGCGGAGTGGGAGAAAAATTACCCTATTCTTCCGTGCACTTAACTTTTAAATTTTCCCCTCTAACAGAATAGTGGGGGCGTTATACTCTGTCAGTTCTGCCAACTGTGTGTAAAATAAACACACTAGGGTCTAAAGTTGGTGGCATTGATTGATGTGTACAGCGCCCTCTCTGGAACGAAACTAAAATTTCAAGGCTTACCGCGATGATTTTTCGATTTATAAATTAAAACTAACAGAGCCGGCAGACTTTGTCCCGCCGCCCCCGTTCGTTGGTTTATATTCTCATAAAATTAACAATATCGAAATGTTTGAATAACAATGTCAAAAAAAGTGACGTTAGAATCACTGTTGTTAACTTTTTAAAATGAAAATTTCTAAATTAATTAATTCCCTGGCGGAAAAAAAAAACTATGAAAATTTATGAAAAACGTCGTAGATTTGGACATCATTTCATAAATTTTCATAGTTTTTTATATTTTTTCATGCTTCATAGACATAATTTTTCACAAAAATTCATAATTTTTCATAGAAATTCATAATTTTTCATAGAAATTCATAATTTTTCATAGAAATTTCCAATTTTTCATAGAAATTCATAATTTTTCATAGAAATTTCCAATTTTTCATAGAAATTCATAATTTTTCATAGAAATTCATAATTTTTCATAGAAATTCATAATTTTTCATAGAAATTTCCAATTTTTCATAGAAATTCATAATTTTTCATAGAAATTCATAATTTTTCATAGAAATTCATAATTTTTCATAGAAATTTCCAATTTTTCATAGAAATTCATAATTTTTCATAGAAATTTCCAATTTTTCATAGAAATTTCCAATTTTTCATAGAAATTCATAATTTTTCATAGAAATTTCCAATTTTTCATAGAAATTCATAATTTTTCATAGAAATTTCCAATTTTTCATAGAAATTCATAATTTTTCATAGAAATTCATAATTTTTCATAGAAATTTCATTTTTCATAGAAATTTCCAATTTTTCATAGAAATTCATAATTTTTCATAGAAAATAAGAGTCCAAAAAAAATTCACTTTTATAATTCATATTTTTTCGTGCTTTGTCGATTTAATTTTTCATAAAAATTCATAATTTTTCATAGAAATTCATAATTTCTCGAATTTTGCATAATTTTTCATAGTTTTTCATACTTTTTTTTCCACCAGGGTAATTAATTTTTTCCATATTTTTTCATACTTTATAGACAATTTTTCACAAAAATTCATAATTTTTCATAGGAAATAATTTTTTTTTCAGAAAATTTGATAATTTTTCATAGTAAATCATATTTTTTCAAAAAAAAAAATTCACTTTCATAATTCATATTTTTTCATATTTTGTGAACATAGTTTTTCAGAAAAATTCTTAATTTTTCATAAAAAATATTTTTTTTTCAGAAAAATTCATAAATTTCCATGATAGAACATATTTTTTCTTATGAAAAACTATCATATTTTATCAATTTTCGTTTCATACATTTTCATTACGGTTTTTTTGAAATTTTTCATAATTTTTCATAATGTTTTTTCCGTCAGGGTGGCGTTAAATTGTACAGTTGCGATCAAAAAATTTCCAACATCAAGGACGCATCTAATTGTCACTTGGTGGGTAGGACAGCCTTTATTATTTTATATTCAAAGAGTCAGTCAATTTTGACATTAAACGTTAATAATAACAGTAATGTTTGGGGCCCAGTCTAAAATATTTTAGACGTCCAAAAAAAATACAGAAAAAGACAACTGCAGCAAAAAATCGAGCTTTCAGACAACCAATCAAAAAAAACAACTTAATCTCTAACCCAATAAGTTTCACTTCTAACGCGCGGCGTTCCACGCACTTTCAATTTTTTTTATTGTTCATTTGTATCAATTTTGCTCCATTTTTCAATTTATAGTGTAAACAAAATAAATTGCAACCTTCTCGATACTTGGAAAAGTTCACTCGTTGAGACAAGAATTGAACCTGGGATTCTCAAAGTCCGATCACGAAACTTACCCTAATTCATCGCCAGATTTTCTATTTATTTAATTTTATAAGAAATACGTTTCCAAAGCGCGCAACAAGACAGTTATTTGTTCCATTTTTTTTGCCCTCCTAGTAAGGAGAAAAATATTGAATTGTTTAGTGCGGCAAGAAATTTGGACTTCCTATCCTAGTCGACGATTGTGTGAAAAAGTTTGATTCACCAATGAAGAATCGAACGCGACTCTCAAAAACTCTCAAATTTGATCAGGCAATCTAGAAAACTTCAAATTACCAGCCGGGAATCGAACTTGTCTGTTGCAATTTTTTACATTATTATCTGACAGGCAATGAACCACATTTTTGCCATTTCTTGCCCTAAATATGCAGTAAAAATATTGATACAGCAACTACGAATCGAACCCACGACGCTCGAAATCACGAATTATTCTGCTGTCGGCTTTTTAAGATTTGTTAACAATTCGATTTAAAAGAATTGAATTTCTAAAGCATAACGAAACAGTTTATCAAGGGAAACACTTCCCCTCTAACAGAAGAGTGGGGGCGTTACCAATAGCGTCGCTTATACTCTATCAGTTCTGCCAACTGCCTAAAATAAACACTAGGTGCTAAAGTTGGTGGTATTGATTGGTATACAGCGCCCTCTGGAACGAAACTAAAATCTCAAGGCTTACCGCGATGATTTTTGAATTTATAAATTAACTAGAAAACTTCAAATTACCAGCCGGGAATCGAACTTGTCTGTTGCAATTTTTTACATTATTATCTGACAGGCAATGAACCACATTTTTGCCATTTCTTGCCCTAAATATGCAGTAAAAATATTGATACAACAACTACGAATCGAACCCACGACTCTCGAAATCACGAATTATTCTGCTGTCGGCTTTTTAAGATTTGTTAACAATTCGATTTAAAAGAATTGAATTTCTAAAGCATAACGAAACAGTTTATCAAATATTTGTGCCAATTTTTTACATTATCTGTGCAAAGAAAATATTGAATTGTTTAATAGTTTAACGGGGTCCTCTGGTTTGACGCCCTGATTTTTGAGCAATCTTTGGGATTTTTTTGTAAAGACCAATGAAGAAATAGAACTTTGAACTTTTTACCAGTTATTTATACATATTTCAAGAATGTACAGTTGAATTTTTAGCTAAAAATATTTAGTAGAATTAAAGTTATAGTGGTCTGAAGACACCCGCCTCAAAAAAATGGACGCCCACTTCCTCCATGATATCAGCTGATAGGCTTATCCGAAACAAAAAAATCCAGCGGGGCTTTAATCTGTATACTTAAATTCATCGAGTGGACTACGATCAAAAAAAAAATTTTGAAAATTCGATGTTTGACAGACTTCGGAACAAAAAAGTTGGAATTTCATGTATTTTTGTCGAGTTTTTGAAACAAAAAAAATAGAAATTTTGCAAAATTTTGGGGTGATAATAGTCCACTCGATACGTCTATATGTACTGCATAGACTGTATAAATTTGAAGTAAATCGGCCGAGCCGTTTTTGAGATATAATGGAAGAAAGTTTGAAAAACATGGTTTTGAGAAAAACGCGTTTAAAGCTTCTAACTGCTGTATCTTTATAATGGCTTCGAATATCAAAAAATCACTTTACTTCCACATTCTAGATACATTAAGGAAACAATTTATGCAAAAAAAATCGATTTTTTGAACCTATTAAACTAGAGACAGACTCCCTAAATTGTATTCTTAACTGGGACACTCTGTATAGTAAACAATTAAAAAAAAAACTTGATGGACCGATCCGGTATCGAACCCTAGACTCTCAAAATCATGTTACTCCTGTTAGATTCGTTGACGTATTAGATTTATTGATTTCATTATAGAATAATCAAAACAACTAAAAATTTGTTAGTTTTTGGTCCAAAAATCTCAGTCAGGAAACGAAGTCACGATTCCCACAAGATCTGCGCTTGATAATCTGAAAAAAAAATTAATGTATTTGCCTAGAATCGAACCCACGACTCGCTTGTATCCCAAATTGTATCCATTTCTAAAATCCGGTCTCTATTTATCGATAATAATTCTAATTGTTATCTAAACGAATTTTATACAGTTGGAAGATAAAAATATTGAACTGGAAGGCACAAGAGCACGTGTACGTATGTTGGAACAATTACAAAAATCTCTAACAACACCAACCAACGATGACCAACAACAACACGCATCAAGAACAGAAATCACAACAGCTAGCATGAAAGCAATGAGTCCACTACCAATGAATCTACAAATAGATCATTCGAGTAGTACAGAATCGGCCCATGATCAAGCTGAAAATAATCGTAAATTGGAGAATAATACAATAACAAAACGTAAACCTAGTAAAATACCGTTAAAGAGTTATACAGCACCAAAACCACCAGGAAGTGGAGGTAAAAACCCATCATCATCATCATCAACAACAACAACCACGACAACAACACGTAGCCGTAGTAGTGGTGAATCACCAGCAAGTAGACCGCACAGTGCACAATCATGGCGGCATCGTAGTAGTGATGGCAATATTATCATTAATAATAATAATAATAATAGTTTATCAGGCGGCAATAAAAGTAATACATCATTAACTGTACAAACGAAATCACGAAATGGTTCTTTAATAACATCAAAAGATTCACTATCGAATAAATTGAGAAATAGTGATTCATTAACGAAATTATCAAATAATAGTTTTGGTAATACACCAAATAATAATAATAATAATAATAATCGTAATAATACATTAAGGAAAAATACAATTGCTACAAATAAATGGAATAGTGGTGGTAATGGTGGCAACAACAATAATGCAAAAGACTTAGAAAAGGTACGACCAAAAAGCACTTCTTCATTCTGGAATTTCTTCAAACTACACAACGCTCAAACGTAGGAAATACTTATCAGAAATATAAATACAAAAAAAAATCAATCAATATCGAAATAGCCGACAGAAAACAAGAGAGAGTCGACCAATTTTTTATTATTATTATTATTTTGTTTTTTAGTTAAATTCAGGTGTTTATTGTACACCTGTTTTACACACAACACGTGTGCAGTAAGTTACGCTTGTTTTGTTTTTTTACTTTTAATTTCGCTTTTGGGAGATTTTCGCTTAATTCGCTTAAAATAGTGCACGTAAGTAGATTGTAGGGGTTTTAGTATTGTTGTAGTGGTAGTCTTGATAGGTATTAACACTACATCAGGGGCGGCTCACTCTTTACCCCCTCCATCCGCAATTTTGTCACGATTACGTGGCGGCAACTCAAGACAATAAAATTCCCCCAAAACTGATGTGGTAGCAGTGCAAATAATAATAATAATAATAACAATTCAGGTTTGCTACCCGAAATAGTGTATTAAAAAACAAGTGTCAGAAGTAGTTTTTTTATACTATTTTGTGCCCTTTTTTACAAAAAAATGCGAGGTTTGAAATTTAGGGAATTTGGTGGGAGTTGGTGTTACTAAAGAAAAACAATTGAACATTCAGCTAGCAAACTTCAATTGTTTTATTTTTCACTCTTAGTCAATTGTTTTTTTCTCGCCATATTGCTTATTTAACAATTAGTGAAGAATTTTCATGTACTCCACCTGAAATAAGGGAAATTGCTGAAAATGCACGAAGCAATTTACTACACGATAAATCCAAAGATCAGTCTTGTTTTTATGATTTTTGACAGTTGTCAAAAGCAATGCAAATGTTACCAACCTAGTGGGAAAAAAATTACTAAATTTTTCATTTCAGCACTAGTAGCGAGTTTAATAATAGCGCTATTATTAACGCAAAATAGAAAATAGTATATTAAAAAACAAGTGTCAGAAGTAGTTTTTTTATACTAGTTTTTTCGATTTTGTGCCCTTTTTTACAAAAAAATTGCGAGATTTGAAATTTGGTGGGAGTTGGTGTTACTAAAAACAAAAAAAAAACAATTGAACATTCAGCTAGGAAACTTCAATTGTTTTATTTTTCACTCTTAGTCAATTGTTTTTCTCGCCATATTGCTTATTTAACAATGAGTGAAGAATTTTCATGTACTCCACCTGAAATAAGGGAAATTGCTGAAAATGCAGGATAAATCCAAAGATCAGTACGAAAAACGGTATATTAAGTGTCTTGTTTTTATGATTTTTGACAGTTGTCAAAATCAATGAAAATGTTACCAACCTAGTGGAAAAAAAATTACTAAATTTTTCATTTCAGCACTAGTAGCGAGTTTAATAATAGCGCTATTACGGACGCAAAATAGAAAAATAATATTCCGCCATTCTTGCATCCGAAATACTGCAATAATTTCTATTATATTAATAAGAAATAACTATAGGTATTGTTAATTTTTCAATTTTATGTTGGTAATAATCCCAAAGCCTACTATAATTCGGTCCCATCTAAAAGCATTGAGTGAGCTGCACCTGTACAATAAGCGTGAACGGTTTAAATCGTAACGTTATTGCCGGTCAAATTCTCTTTGTAGCTAATTGTAAAATGAAATTGCAAAAAAAATACATACAGGATTGGTGTTATCTATAGAATATTGTATATAAAAGCGATTTACCACTCACTGACTGACTGACTCTCTTATCACGAGAAATCCGAAACTATCCGTCCGATTGACTTTAAATTTGGCACATATACTCCTCTCATGCTGTAAACTCCCCCAAACAACGGATTTTTGAAAATTCACCCTCTAACGGGGTTAAAAATGGCATTAAAATTTCAATACATTGAATACAGTTGATATCCACGTAGTCAGTTATTATTGCAACGCTGCCATGTGTATTTTTTTTAATTAAATATACGGAAATGATATACTAACAGATTATCTTGTATGGGTGCAATTTCTTCTCGAACAGGCGATATCAGAACCAATCTTTGGCGCAACTAACGATTGATATTAATTAATAAATTCTAGTAGCTTATCGGCTTCTGCTTGCTTGCGATCAGTATCAAATCTCAACACTTGATCGTATTAGCTACAAAGGCACGTTGATCGTCAAAGTTACGTTGAAATGCTTGTTGGGGTAATTGAATGAAAATGATTGAGGTACGTAGCATGTTTTCTAATGCTGAATATTTCCAACAAATCTTCAAGTAAGTTGTTGTGCGCGGATGACACTAATTCTACTACCAACCATCAGCATTAAAAGATTGTGTGAAAAATCTGTATTTTTTTCCAGATAAATTCAGACTTAAACGGAAAATCTCAATATCAATGGACTCCCTCTTCATATGATGATGATTCGTATCAATCATATCCTGATTCGTTAGATAAACAACCAATTACTACAACAACATCAACAACAACCACAACAAGTACGTTTTTATGGAATGTAGACGATCAATTCTACGATAGTATCGATTCTAATCTTATCTCGTGCATTGATGATTATGCGGTTGATGATGTAAATTGTTTACAACAACAAAATGAAGACTTAGCCGAATGTGATTCGTTAGAGAAACAATTATGCGATACGTCGATTGATAAGAAATGAATTTGGAACGTTTACATTCCATTAGAAAAACTGTACCAATCACCCGTCCACATTTATTGTAATTATTTACAAAAAAAAACAAACGGTGCACTTTTAAGTATTTTGTATAAAGTATTGATTAATTAAGGATTAAATTATAAGATTCGCTGTGTAGGTCTGTGATAGAGGTATTTATACAGGATAAGTGGCAATTTCTGTTTTGTTTTTTTAAATTTAAGTTCCTCTAATCGTACTCTCGTATCTATCGCCGTTTATACTCGTCGTCAGTGGCGTAGCAAATTATGCTAGTTACGCCACTGATACTCCTTAAATCATCTCAAATAAAGACAACGATACTGGAACTGTTTTGAATGAAAAAACAATTTTATAAAAAGCATAAAATGCCACACACCAGTTGTGATAAATTAATTGTAAATTATCCATTATCATCATCATTATTATTATTATTATTATTTTAGATGAAATGCTCATTATATCACTATTCGTTTATTAAAAATAAAATAAATGTAATTTATGTATAAAAGAACAATATTTAGAGTATATGAAATGATGGTTTTTATTTTTTCTTGTTTTTTTAAATTAATTAATTTAAATTATTATTATTTTATTATTTACATGTATGACTGATTTAAATTCATTTCATATAACTGAACCTTGTATCTATCCCAGCTTAATTAAAGATCTAATTATAGATAGGTTTGATTTGTTAATTATTTCGCGCAGTCTTTTTATTGACTTTAATATTACCACAAGTTTATCTAATTGCGGCATTTCTCCACCTTTGAAAATCATCAAAATTCACAAAATCTATAGTGTGTATATTTGGTTACATAACCAACTGTATTTAAATTAATTTTCAGTTAACAGATGGCGCTAGTTGTTAGTTTCGGTTGGCAGCCGTGATTTTTACAGCGCTATCTCTGATCGAAATAGTGAAGCTGGAAATCAGTTGGCAACAATGCTAATTTATTTATTTAAATATTCCCACAAACACACAACAAATTTCGCGCTATAATTCAAATTATAATAAATATTGTGTTGTATATGAGAGAGACAAACGAAATGAAACCGTAACGAATAAGAGGAAGACGTCTATATTGAAGTGTACAAACTGTACTCATGAATTACTAATTGTTGCCAACCTAATGTAAATAAATAAAACTAAATTTTGGCGCTAATTTCAAATTTGATCAAAAGTACAAAAGTAGTTTTTGGGGAGTTTTGTATGAGAATACAGCCAGTATTGATTAAATTAATATTTATTAAACATTATTTTAAAAATATATATACATTACAATACTGGATAAGTGGGGCTATCAGCAATACAACATTTATTTTGGTAACGTGGCAATCTGATATAACCGTTTTCTCCCCAATATTTACTCCATGAATTTTTGACAATCCAATAATCTTGATCTCCATTCTCCGTACCATAACCGACAAGTAATCCATAATCGTTTGCTTGCAAACTATTCGATGTACAATATCCGGTATAAATACCATCAGCATAGAATTGACAAGAGTGCAGGTCAAGCTGTACAATAATTGGACCGACTTTTGCAACAGCATGTGCTAAAATGTCTTCATCTCTATCAGCATCTTCAACTCGATGGTAACTATGCGTGTATACAATTCGATCGGTACCATCATTGAAGCATTCTAAACCGTCTTGGGCTGTATACGGGTAGGCAGTTTCACTTGTTAAACCATTTCCTATGACGTATCCATAGACACTTTCGATACTAGCACCAGCACAACCGTGCACATCAACGGTTCTTGCACAATCTATCAACTCTTGTTCACTTAATGCTACCAATTTGCCATTCTTCATAGCGATGCGGCTTTCTAGGGCTCCAGTCTATAAAATAAAAATTGTTATAAAATTAACAAAAAATTTTGATTACTTACAACAGCAAAAGCCCAACTGGCGCTACAATTTCTCTGATTTTTCGCCACTGTAACAACACTCTTGTTTCTCCAATCGATAGCTTCCGGTAAATGGGCGTCCAAAGGTCTTAGAAATTTACCAGTATAATTGATTTTTGGTTGTTGGGATCTACCCAAACTACCAACAAATTCTTCATGGGTCAAATCGGCAAAATGATTAACACCCATTCGATAAGTCACCAAACCTTGTTCATGTAATTTGTTGTGTTCGTCAATTCTCTTTAAGTTGTTGGTGAAGATTCCAAAACGTTTTTGTTCTTCTTCATTATCTCCGTAGGTCTTGTCGTGGGTCAATTTGAATTGTGTCCATTTTGAATGTAAATCTAACGTTGTCGGTGTTGCCAATGAAACAACAATCAAACAACTTAAAGTGATGAAGATTTTCATTTTGATTACGATTGCTAACTGATTTTTGTCCGAACAAATCCTCGGCTTTTATACTGATAAGAAATATTGATTGTTTGCATTGTTTCAAGTAGCTTTTTGCTTTTGTCATTTAGGAGTCCGTCAGCATTTCTTTAACTATTTGTATCGTTAACAGTTGAATCGGATCGTAATTTCGGCCGCCTCTTAAGGCGATTTCACGACATACAAAAGTCCACTGTTGTTGATTTTTATTTTTTATTTTTCTAACTCAATTGAATATTTTAAGAAGAAAATCCTTTTCTATTCGTTTCCTATGGTAATAGGCTGCAATCTCAAATGAAAATTTCTAGGAAAAATGATTTAGTTTTCCCGTAAGACAGTCCCTTAATTTCAATCAATGTTCCCGTTTTTCTCTTTTGTTTATTAACAGAATTTAATGAAATTTATGTCACAATGATAGTGATTAATGTGCTTGATGTTGGTATGGTTTTGTTTGTCCACAATTCACATTCATTTTCTAGAAAAAAACAAATTCCATACTAACATCAAGTCCGGCCCTGGTATTCATGGTACGTACAAAGTCTCCGCGTAAAAATACATTGATATTCGATGTACATTGAAGTTGGCACTTGAAAACGTGAACCATTTGTTTCCTGTTCTCAAGTATTTTTGTAATCAGCTATTAATAAAGTCAAGGACATTGGTCATTTAAAGGCGCACTTGACTTTTGGGAAGCCTGAAAATTGATTTAAAAAATTGATGGGATCCTATCTATAAGTAGATTTAATTCATTTACTGCCACAGTATAGATTTTTTTTCCAAGTCGCATGAACAGCACGAAACCTCTTATAAGAACGGTGGATTTTTTTTAACTTTTGTTTGTTTTATAATTCAATTATTAATAGAAATTGAAGATTTTATCCATTAGTGAATGAAATGTTTGGTCGAAATTTCGAAGGCTTTTTTTGCAGTCATTAAAAATTCTAAAACCATATGATAAGACGTTTTGTTCTTTTTTAGCCTTTCAATTGCCTATTTTTCCATCTGATTTAACCCTTTTTAAGGTTAATAAACAAGTAATAATTTGTTTACTTGACGACGAGCTATTGTGGCGTTGCGGTGGCGTTATGAAAAATAATAGCCGGTGTTAAGGCCCGGTGTTAGAATAAACAGTTTTTTGCAGTCATTAAAAATGTGTTCAATATAGTCACTCGGCAAAGTGCTATCAACAAGTCAATTTTATAATTAACTACAAAGTTTACACGGCACTCTGGATCTTTCCAATACTTGAAAAGGCATAGATTTGTATTTTTTCTGTCTCGGTAATGGAAGATTTTGGCCAAATTTAGAGCAACTGTTTAGTGAAGAAACGGCATATCAGCTACTACTAATTATTATTATTATTATTGATTTTCTTGCACTTTCCTTATTTTACCTACTTCCACAATTTCAGGAGTTGTAGTGCGAAAATAATCGAGAAACGACCAATTTTCAAAAAAAAAAATTGAAAGTGCGTGGTACGCCGCGCGTTAGTAGTGAAACTTCTTAGGTTAGAGATGAAGTTCATTTTTTTCTTGGTTTATTGTCTTCCTGGCGTTGCCTGAATTAATTAATATTATAAATATAAAAATTATAAATCGGAGTAACCTTTGAAATTTTAGTTTCGTTCCAGAGTGGGCGCTGCACATCGCTCAATGCCACCAACTCTAGAGCCTAGTGTTTATTTTACACAGTTGGCAGAACTGACAGAGTATAAGCGGCGCTATGGCAACGCTCCCACTCTTCCCTCACAGCTGTCTGTTAGAGGAGAAGTGTTTGCCCTCACGGCGTCTCGCATTTTCGTTACATAGGGAAAATAAATTACTTTAAAAAAAATGTGGTATAGAAATTTGCCTTCGAAATTCTTGCCAACCTAAATCATTGCTTTATTTCTAAATCGTGCAAAAAACAAATACAGAAAGTAATTTCCGTAGGTGCTGTGATAATTTTCTTACATAACCATTGAACACAGTGATTTTAGATTATGTAAAATTACTCATTTCTACTGTTAACTTGTCGTAATAGAGCGAAATAAGACCAAGACATGCGAAGAATCTACAAATCAATAAAATCAGCTTATATCAATAAATAAATAGAGAAATAAATAAATACACTAATAAACGTAGTTAGTGATAACGTAAAGAATTTGAGTGCGTACAGACAGATCGGTTTCTGTGTTCGTCGAATAAAAAATATCAAATTCTTTTTAAATTCAACATTCGAATCAATCCAAGCTGATTCGTAGGCGGCCCACGGTATCTTTTGACTCTAAAAATAAAGGCGAATGTTTTATCAGACAAAAAAAGTGCGTGTTAGAAGTGAAACTTCTTGGGTTAGAGATGAAGTTCATTGATTTCATTCTGTTGTTGCCTGAAGGCTCGATTTTGTTTCTGCAGATTTA
Source organism: Epicauta chinensis (assembly GCA_021725515.1). NCBI lineage: Eukaryota > Metazoa > Arthropoda > Insecta > Coleoptera > Meloidae > Epicauta > Epicauta chinensis. The sequence goes on from JAEDXX010000040.1 coordinate 370,908, forward strand.
CAAATACAAAAATAGACCCCAGTGTTTATTTTACACAGTTGGCAGAACTGCGAGAGAGCGAAAGAGAGTAGAAGCGACGCTATGGCAACGCCCCCACTCGTCCCTCTCAGCTGTCTGTTAGAGACGAAGTGTTTCCCCACACGGGGTCTCGCTTGCCGAACAAATTTACTGCCCTACAGCGCCTAAAGAGATCGTTCTCATCTTTTAAAAGGAATACTTACAGAAACAATTGCCTCATTGCCGCACCAGCAATACAATAAAATCTCCAAAAACAAACAAATCTGATAGATTAGCAAACTAAAGAATTCGTTGGATAACGGTTCGGCCTACGATTCAAACAATTTCAAACAAATTTTTAATACAACTGCAACAACAAAAAAACAAAAAACTTCTTACTAGTGATAATTGGAACATTGTCATACAAATCGCTAGAATACTGGTCAAGAATTGGAAAGCCACAATGAAACTGAACAACGTATTACTATTTTCAGCCAAATCCAAAACGCCTCGATGATGTTTAACGAATCCTTTCAAAGTATTTGTGTATTGATCAATGATCATCTCGTCATTGATTTCGTTGTTTAATTGCAAATCAAGTAAACGTTGTTTAGTGATTTGGTGAAGATTACGCAAATTATCACATAAAAATTCACATTCAGCTGCAATATAAATTATAATCGCTGCAAACAATCCATCAATCACAATATTCGATAATGCCAAATAATAAACCGAAAAGATTTGATAGAAATAAATCAATTCGTAAAATGGTGTTTGTTGTTGATCGCACGGATACCATGCCAAAAATGGTAATTTATGGTCCCATATTGGTAAAATCAACCAAGAACCGACTGCAAAATGTCCAAAAGTCAATAGAGTTTTATAAATAATCGACCATGGTTTAAATAGATCCATCATCACAGCCAACTGGTGATTGGTCTTCGGTTGATATAGATCACTGTCTAATGCATCCATAATTATTTTGACTAATGGTAGATATTTCATGAATAACCATGCCTTAATTATACCATTAAAATCGGACATCAGGATTTGAATGGATGACGACAAGGCTTCCAAATCGTTAATTATCAAAACGATATTAATCACTTGCGGTAGTATAAAGAAAATACTTGTACAAGTTGCTTGAAGAATTGCAAAGATTCGATAGATACTGCCCGGTTTATATTCGATATTATCGGGCCATAAGCCGATCATTTTCAATAGTTTTTGGGAGGTTCGGATGCGGCCCTTCATCGTCCAACGGTCTCAAATCAACTAAATTGTAGATTCTTTCTTGTTTGGGGCGGGTAAAAAATGTATAGGAAAACACTTGGAATTTCTCACAATTTTATCCAAATTAAGTGGAAATTTTAATTGTCGTTAATTAAAACGTGAATTATTTAAACGGGATCGGCTCAATTAAAATTTTCAGATTTTCGTGGTAAATGGATTGATTGAAAATCGATATGAAACAACAAAAAAAAAAAGTATAATTAACAAGCTTATAATGTGTCTATCAGAAAGAGACAGATAAGTAATGCATCAAGGGCGTTATGCCCTAACGCCCGTGGTGCATTCACGAGTTTATTCCATAAGTAAAAGAAGCAATATTATTTTTGGTTTTTACAATTTTTCTTTGACATCTGAAAAATTGAGGTTATGATCACATTTTGAATGACAGCAAAAAAGTTGTTTATCATAGCAACCGACATAACAACGGGCTATTATCTTTCATAACGCCATAGCAACGCCGTAAAGGCCCGTCGTCAAGTAAACAATTATTATTTGCTTATTAATGCGATTGTATTGATATCTATTAATTTATTTATTTATTGATATAATCTGATTTTATTTATTTGTAGATTCTTCGTATGTCTTAGTCTTATTTCGCTCTATTACGACAAGTTAACAGCAAAAATGAGTAATTTTACATAATCTAAAATCACTGTGTTCAATGATTATGTAAGAAAATTATCACAGCACCTACGGAAATTACTTTCTGTATTTGTTTTTTGCACGATTTAGAAGAAATAAAGCAATGATTTAGGTTGGCAAGAATTTCGATTTTATTCTAGCTTCGGTGAAGGCAAATTCCTATACAACATTTTTTTTTTTTTGAAGTGAAACTTCTTTAGCCGCGCTTGGGTGTAAATATTTTCCTATGTATTTTTCCTATGTAACGAAAATTCGAGACGGCCGTGAGGGGAAACACTTTCCCTCTAACAGACAGCTGAGAGGTAAGAGTGGGGGCGTTGCCAATAGCGTCGCTTATACCCTGTCAGTTCTGCCAACTGTGTAAAATAAGCACTAGGGTCTAGAGAGTTGGTGGCATTGATCGATGTGCAGCGCCCTCTGGAACGAAACTAAAATTTCAAAGGTTACTCGGATTTATAATTTTTATATTTATAATATTAATTAATTCAGGCAACGCCAGAAAGACAATAAGCCAAGAAAAAAATTGAACTTCATCTCTAACCTAAGAAGTTTCACTTCTAACGCGCGGCGTTCCACGCACTTTCAATTATTTTTTTTTGAAAATTGGTCGTTTCTCAATTATTTTCGCACTACAACTCCTGAAATTGTGGAAGTAGGTAAAATAAGGAAAGTGCAAGAAAATCAATAATAATCATAATAATTAGTAGTCGTTGATATGCCGTTTCTTCACTGAACAATTGCTCTAAATTTGGCCAAAATCTTCCATTACCGAGACAGAAAAAATACAAATCTATGCCTTTTCAAGTATTGGAAAGATCCAGAGTGCCGTGTAAACTTTGTAGTTAATTATAAAATTGTCATGTTATTAGTACTTTGCCGAGTGACTATATTGAACACATTTTTAATGACTGCCAAAAAAAATTGTTGATCATAGCAACGGATCTTAACAGCGGGCTATTATTTTTCATAACGCCATCGCAACACCACAATGGCCCGTCGTCAAGTAAACAAATTATTACTTGCTTATTAACCTTAAAATGGGTTAAATCGGATGCATAAATGGGCAATTGAAAGGCTAAAAAAGAGCAAAACGTCTTATCATATGGTTTTAGAATTTTCAATGACAGCAAAAAAGTTGTTTATCATAGCAACGCGCCTTAACAACGGGCTATTATCTTTCATAACGCCATAGCAACGCCGTAATGGCCCGTCGTCAAGTAAACAATTATTATTTGCTTAATAATGCGATTGTTTTGATATCTATTAATGGTTCAATAATATGTATGTATTAATTTGAAAATCAGAATAAAGACAAGAAAGATGCGACTATTTCAGTTTCATTATTTACTCATAAAAATCATTAGGAATTTTTTTTTTGATAAAAATTTAAAGTACAAGTACCTCTGATATGTATTATTTGTATTTGTATTTGCCGATAATGATAATTCTTGTACAATATATTATTTATCCACATGTCCACTTCTAAAACTCTTGACTTTCGAGTAATTTTATGATTTTGTGTGCTTTGCAACCGTAGCAAAACCGTAGAGCTCTCCGTAGCAGGAGGTAGAGCTTGTTTCATGGAATTTTAACCGTGCGTAGGCGTGGCTTGTGAACGGCTATACCTATTACAGATGTGGGATTTGTGACTCGACGGAAGTCAAGTGCTCGTTTTAAAGGCTCATTTCCAACGACCTTGACTTATTAATAACAGTCCGACAGGAAAAAGCTACTTCACATCAAAAATGATAAAATACTTGAGATAATATTTCTATCGATATAAAGCTACGAATTTGAAAGGAAAAAAATCATTCGTTCGAAATCAATCAAATAAAAATGAAAATCTTCATCATTCTGAGTTGTTTGGTTGTTGTCACATTGGCAACACCGACAATATTAGATTTACATTCAAAATGGCGGCAATTCAAATTGACCCATTCAAAGACCTACGAAAATATTGAAGAAGAACAAAGACGTTTTGAAATCTTCAACGATAAATTGCAGCAAATTGAAGAACACAACAAATTATACGAACAAGATTTGGTGTGGTACAAGAAGGCCATCAATCAATTCACCGATTGGACCCATGAGGAATTCATGGGTTTTTTGGGGAAGCCCAAACAGCCTAAATTCGATTATGTTGGTACGTTTGCAAGACCTTTGAACGTCCAATTACCAACTGCCATCGACTGGAGAGATAAAGGTGTGGTTGCTTCTGTTAGAAATCAAGCAGATTGTGGATACTTTTGGGCTTTTGTTACTGTAAGCGAACTTAACAATTTCTATAGAAATAACTCTCAAAATCATTATTATTTAGGCTGCACTATTAGAAAGTCATCAAGCCATCAAAACTGGCATCTTAAAATCGCTGAGTGTCCAAGAATTGGCGGATTGTTCAACATCCGAGCAGGGTTGTAGTGGTGGTAGTCAGGAGCGTGCCTTTAATTATGCCCGACAGCACGGCTTAATGACCGATGAACAATATCCATTTGTTAATCGCAACGATGATTGCCATCGTGGCTATAAACCGGCAACAGTGCGTGTTACCGCTTACCACAGTATTCAAATAGGTAATGCAACTGATTTACAAGCGGCTGTTGCAACAATCGGTCCAGTTGCTGTGGCTGTTGATGGTACCGAATGGTCGGATTACGGAGGTGGAATTTTCGTACAAAAACATCAATCGTTAGAGCCAAATTATGCGGCATTAATTGTGGGTTATGGTACTGATAATGGTAGAGATTATTGGATTGTTAAGAATTCATGGGGTACAGTTTGGGGTGAGGATGGTTATATGCGATTGTCACGACGTGAAAACTATAGTGGTATCGCCGATCAGGCTAGTTATCCAATATTGTAGATAATTAAATTAATTAATAATAATAATAATTTCATATATAATTAATGTTTTTCCAATTGTTGTGTTGTTGTGCAAAAAAACGAGTAGGGGTAGTGGGGGAAGGGTTGAAATAGCTCATGTGGTTGCGTCATTGTATCGCCAAACCAAACATCGTTGCATCGCGCTCAAAAGTACGCGGTTCAATCCTCATACACTGAGAATTTTTCTTTTATTAGGCTAAAAAAAATGTTTTTACAGACATTAATAAATACACTTCTCCTTTGCTGTTTTATTGTGTCCAATGCAAACTATGCTATAAATTTTATCCCTTTGACTGTAATCGCATAAATCAACTCTCCGACTATACAACCAATTATACTCTAAATCTAGAGAATGTTTCTAATGATTGGCAACGGCGATTAGACTTTAGCGCCATCTGTTGGTATTCAGGTATTTAAAAAAATTCGAAATCGCGCATGCTTCGATTTCCTTAGTTTTTTTCTCAGTTTGTTTTCGTTCGTCTTCACGGGAGGATGTTTTGTAATTTTTTCTTTTAATTATTTATAATTTGTGTTCTAATTTTTTAAATAACTTTTAATCAATTAGTACAATCAGTATTGTTAATAAAAATTGTGCCAATTTCGAATAATTTTAATTACTGTGTGAAGGTAAGCGATATTTCTTAACCTATTATTGCAACACCTTTTGATTATGATTAATAATTCGATCTAGAATTAAATCAAACGTAACACGATTACAAACAAAAACAAAAGAAAATTCCATAGCTTTGATGATGCGAATTATAACGGTTGTTCTAGTTAATTGTGTCGCACCAACCGACAAGACTTCCTATTTACTTTCAACATAATTAATGATAATCATCATCGTCAGTAGCAGCATCATGACGGTCATTCCAAATATACGGGTCTATTCGTATGTGGGTTTGTTTGTTAAAAAAACAAAAACGTATGGTACCATTTGTGTTGTTGTTTTGATTCGAGGGTAGTGCCCCTATGTGGACTACCAATGGATATTTTTATACACGGACAATTCTTGTTTTATTCGAAGGAGAAAGAATAGAGGTCAGACTGCATTCCTTTTTCTGTCTCTTTCTTGATTGTGTTCGATCTACGGTATAAGACAGGTTCTTTTCCCTTTATTTACAATGAATAATCCACCTGCATCGTAATCTCTTCTTTTGTGTATTATAGCGGTCAAGTCAGTTTTGGATTACTCTATGCGTATTGTTGGCAATTGTTTAATAGCCTACTTTATTGATAAGTTTTTATGATGGTATTATTTGGACTTATAGTGTGTTTATTATGAAATTGTCGACTTGACTGTATTCTAGCAAAATTTGGTGATTTTTGTGTTGTACAGTTGTCCAATTTTGTTCTAGAATCATATAACTGTATATTATACATCTGGTGTTGGTTGTAAGTGGGTTTGTAACGAATCTACTTGGCCTACTGACTTTACAATTATTAAAGTCAGTTTGTTTGTTTATCTTTAAATATTAATTTTTTTAATTAGTTTTTTTTTAATTGGCTTGGTTATTAGTGGTTTATGAGTACAAAGTTCAAACTATTATGGATATCAAACAGACACTGTTATTTTAATGGAAAATTAGGTCGTTTATTTTACATGTCGATGTGCCGCTCTACTATTATTGTTTCATTTAGTATCTACAATTTTCAATTATAATATACGGGGTGTTTCATGTGACAGTTCAACCACGAGTATCGCGTTGGTTTGTGAACGGATCTTGGAAAATATTGACTTGACTTAAAATGTGGGAAAATGATTACTAGATTTGACAGATGCCTCGTTAAACAAAGTACATAGTCCCAGAATTGCTGTGCTATTATTTTTAAATAGACTATAATGTGACTAAATCAATACCAACTTAAAAATCATTTCGAACTAGAAAGTTAGGGATCTTTATGTTTTCTAACTGTTGTTGTGGAAAATGCGTAAATCCCCGGTCGATTGTTTAATCATAAATCTAATCTATTTTCGTTTTTCAATTACAAAGTCTGTACTTTCCTTATTTATTTATTAAATGTAATGTTTATTTAATTGCTGATTAATTTGTTACGAGTTTTGCTTTAGAAAAATACGGATTATCGAGACATTTCGTAGCAATCCTGGCAACAAAATCTAATCAGAATTAATTTTTGAAGAAAAAACTAAGTCATTGAACTGTGATTACTTCATAAAACGCATTGTTTGTCGGTTTTTATTTGAACACACCACATCCATGATCTTTTCTTGTCTCTATAAACGGGATAGTTGTTATTTTTTCAGTGCGTTCAAAACGGTTTTTATTGTTTTAAATAGAACGTTGTGTATATTTTGAAATATCAACAATTACATAGTAAACATTTCTGAGAAATATTCGTATAATTTTTATTATAAACCATGTAATTTTCAAGCGTTTTGGACTGACAACAAAAAAAAGTATCAATTTCCTGTGTAAACTACCCGGAAAAGTACTCAATTATTTCCACTATACTCTTCCTTTATCGATAAAATCCAGTTGAATTATTAATTTTTATCAATTTAAAGGATGAGGAGGATGCTGTTGATGATAATCATTATTATTATTATTATTATCATCATCGTCAACACATAGTCACTCGTTCATATTAAATATACAGTTAGTTGGCTATTATTTATTTAATTTAATTTTTTATTATATTTTAATGATGATTCATAGTTTATGTTAATTAATCATCTGGTTAGATTAGCGAAATAAATAAACAAAAGAAGACTAGTGCTTGATTATTATTTTCCTTATAAGCGTTTTTTTTGAATAGCATTTTTTATTCGAAAAATTAGCGGAAAGTTACAACTATAAAATAACCTCTTGGAGTTAGGCAGAACAGTAAAAGATTGTAATTTAACCGTTTAGGAACACTCAGACGTCGCAAGAGATAAATGTCGCAAGCGATAAATGTCGCGAAGTATTGGATAAGTGTACGATATTCTTTCGATTTTGTTTATTTGCATATCGTGCAATTATTCTATTTTAATGTGCAGTGCATTTCTGCGAGTAGATCATGATCTCTCTTTTTGTTTATTATAAAATTTTACTTTCTAGCACGTCTTTTTGTCCTTATCCAAATTATGCTAATAAATTTAATAATAAAATAACCTAATTTAAGAATTATTAGAAAAAAGAAACAATGAGAATTTCTATTATCTGTAAGTTCCACGACTTGTCACGATTTCGTTTATTTAAAAAAAAAAATGCAATTTAAAAGATTTTATTGTGTCCCACATCTTATTTTAGTTACCAGAAAAAATAAGAAACGATAAAAATTTGCTGCAATTACCATAAAAGATGTGATCCGTAGAGATCGTTTCATTTAGATTTAACACTCTGAAGGCGTGGCTTGCGGAAGATTGTGCTATAAATGAGAAAGAGAGAGGGCGTTCTCCCGCGTCTGCTGAAGTGAAAATTGCTCTTCTATTGTGTGTATTATATGTTTAATAAACACGCCCGGACGCGAACGTGTTAAAATATAGTTTTTTTGTTTTGTTATCTAATAAATAAGCGCGATTCGTGGCGAAACTACAAGTATTTACAAAACAGTTCGATAACGTATAATAATAATAAAAACAGGTTTTATTTAAACGGGATTTCAATAATAACCTTAGATTAGATTTGTGATTAGATAATCAGGGAAATTACCCAACTTAATAGAGGAAAATTTCAAATAACATCCTTAAAATTTCTAATGAATGGACCTAAATCAAAATTTTTCGTATTTCTCCTTTGTACATCAACAAAATTGAATAGGATTTAAACCAGTGGTAGAAAATAGATTGCTTGATCTCTATATGAATTAAATTTTCCATGATTTGCTTCTAGTTTTCAGAAAACGCATTTTCTTTCTAGCTCTTTTTGTTCATCGAGTTTTCTCGAAAATTGTTGATAATCTTGGAAAACGGAATACATACAGGGATGAAGCACATTATTGTGTATAAATCACATAAATTTCATTTAATTATGTTGATAAATAACGGGGAGAAACGCACAATTGGATTTGAATTGAATCAGACATTTTCGAAAAAAAATATATTCTCAACTGTTCTACGCACCAGATTTGTCTGCTGTTGATTTTAGCGAAGGGACCTCCTGCAGGTTTTGGTAAAAACATCTCTTGCAATTTCTTTGCTGTGTGATTGCCTAATAACAATAAAGCCAAGTCGACAGAATAAAAATTAGTTTTACTATAAATTGAGGCGACTTTTTCAATAAAATATGCAAACTAATTAGTACATTACTGGCCTAAATTGGTTAATTTGTTATGCTGTTTTCCACACAAAATTGCACATAATTAATAACGGCCCAAAGGTGTGTAACTGTGCGAATCACTCCATTTAAAAATCAATTAAATCCGGAATTTCTTCAAATTTTATTTATTAATTTCACACACAATTTAAAAAGAATTTTTCATGTTTACGTAAATATCAACTTTCTCTTCAACTGAATTAAATAAAAATGCATACCTAATAATTTTTAAAATACTATAAATTGAAGATAAAAACCACAACGATGAATTATTAGCAAACGAGTAAAAATCATCATAGCAAATGATTATGATAATTATTTTCACGTCACTTCCTGTCTTTCTATTGTCTTTTGTCGTCTGTTCTATTTCTTAATACAAATCAACAATTATTATTATTTTTTTTAATTCTAATTACAATACAAAGTTCTTTAATTTTGCTTTGATGAAAACAATAAAGAAAAATGCTAAAATAATCACGTTGCCACCTTTGAATCATTTCACAAGCTTTTTGACTCATTTTATTTGTAAAAGCAATAAATGCAATTATTTCCTATAACGCACACATACCGGTGGTAATTGTTATTATTTCAAAATTCCCAACAATAACAATCGTTAATTAAGTTTTTTTTTGAGAAATGAGTCAAATTATTTCAAGGTTTTCAATTTAATTATTTTCGATAAGTTTTACTTTTTTTTTCTGTAATTAGAAATGTTTAAGACATCGACAAGAGGAGGGAGATGAAGTATATTTCCATATGTTGTTTTGTTATATTAAAAGACTATGATTCACTTTTTTCCTGCTTCAGCATTTTTTTTTAAATAAGAAAATTGGTTATCTTCTTTCTACTTTGTTTAATTTAATTTATTTATTTATTTATTTATTATCCTTAAAGATACTTGTAGATAAATTTAGACAATACCAGATAATGTAAATATTATCATTTTGTTCAATTATTTGATAGATTGTTTAAAATATTGGAAACAAAAACTGTGCCAAAATTTGTTTATCTGTCTAAACAATAAATATAGACGCAAATGTTATTACTAGATATTCAATGTCATTATGCACATTTATAAATTTATTCTATAGAAATTATTCTTTTGTTTTAAATAGGATCAAACTTTTTGAACTGTGGAATAATAAACGGCGTATTTATCCGCGCAAAATTTTCACACCTTTGTTTTTTGGCACGAGAATAAAATAGACTTGTCTGAATATAAAAAGATTTGCGAACTCATAAAATTAGGTCCATCAAACGAACTTTGCACGAGTAAATTTGATTTGCTAAAGAATGAATTGAATACGAAAGTTTTTGCTCCAGATTTGTAAAGTCTTTACACGTATCATTTGAGAGATGCCAAATGTCAAAAGTATTTAAAAGACTAAATCAAAGTATCTGCAAAAAAACCATTACAGACTTCTTCCGGTTGCAAAGAGATATGTAAACAAATGCTTAGGGGCTTTTGTAGCGTACAGTTGCATACCTGACATTTCTCAAATTGGGGGGTGTAGGACAGCCTTTAATATTTTATATTCAAACAGTCATTAATTTTGACATTTAGAACGTCAATAATAACAGTAATGCTTGGCCCAGATTTAACATTTTTAAACGTCACAAAAGCGCCGTCCAAAATGTTTTGATCGCAACTGTATAATAAAAAAATTGAAACCCTTGAAGTAGTCTGCCTTCATCTCATATATACTTAAATAAAATTCCGGTACTGTATATTTAAAGTTACCTATTCCAAGCGACACGTACCGTTTTTCGAGTTTAATTAGAACCGGATGTAGATATTTGAGAGGGACCTGAAACCAATTATTTCAAGCCCCTTTTTCTAAGAAGGAAAAATTAGTATAAAAGTTTAAGTCTCATTAGCCAATTCGTTAATTTCGAAATTAAAAAACAACGTTCAATCGCTATCGTATATGGGTCATTCCACCAAATAAAATCATTTTTATGGGGCGACCCCCGCCGATTTTTTTCAAATTTTGTGGAGGTGTTCTCTACTTTGACCAAAAAATTCCCTGAAAGTTTCCGTTCTTAATGTGCGGCCGTTTCGAAGTTATGAATTTTTGAAGTTTTGAAGAAACAAAAATTTCAACTTTTTCATCAATTTTTTTGAGGTAGAAAACTTTTTTTTCAAAATTGGTAAAATGTAGCTTTTTGTAGGAAAAATTCTCAGCTTTTTAATGGGAATATTCATTTTTTCATACACGCAACGGAAGACCCTTTAAAATCCAATCAAAGTGAAAAAAGCGATTTTTCTCACAGTGCGCCGCGTGGTACATCAAATTTGACATTTTTTTCTGAAAGCTGAGAGTTTTTCCCACAAAATATGTCATTTTCGCGATGTGCATATTTTTTGTTCTTTTACAATTAAATAAAATGTAAAATCTTGACAATAAAATAGTATATTAAAGAACAAGTGTCAGAAGTCGCCTATTATTGCACGAGTCCAAGTCCGAGTCCGAGTTTTTTAAAGTACGAGTGCAATATACGACTTCTGACACGAGTTTTTTATACTATTTTCTTCTATTTTGTGCCCTTTTTTGCAAAAAAATTGCGAGTTTTTAAATTTAGGGAAATTGGTGGCAGTTGGTGTTACTAAAAAAAAAACAATTGAACATTCACCTAGGAATCTTCGAGTGTTGTATTTTTCACTCTTAGTCAATTGTTTTTTTTTTTTGCCATATTGCTTATTTAACAATGAGTGAACAATTTTCATGTACTCCACCTGAAATAAGGGAAATTGCTGAAAATGCAGGAAGCAATTTACTACCCGATAAATCCAAAGATCAGTACGAAAAACGGTATATTAAGTATCTTGTTTTTATGATTTTTGACAGTTGTCAAAATCAATGAAAATGTTACCAACCTAGTGGGAAAAAAAATTCCTACATTTTACTTTTCAGCACTAGTATCGAAATGAGAGCATTTCGATACAGTAGCGAGTTTAATAATAGCGCTATTATTGACGCAAAATAGAAAAAGGTTTTTTACGTCAAAAAAATTGATGAAAAAGTTGAAATTTTTGTTTCTTCAAAACTTCAAAAATTCATAACTTCGAAACGGCTGCATATTAAGAACTCAAACTTTCAGGGAATTTTTTTGTCAAAGTAGAGAACACCTCCACAAAATTTGAAAAAAATCGGCGGGGGTCGCCCCCCGTAAAAATGATTTTATTTGGTGGAATGACCCATATATATCAAACTTGAGGCCCTACACATCTACATTGAAGTGCAACACTCTGTATGTGGCATTGAAGATTGAAAATGTAAATCTTATTGTGTTGAGGACAAAGCAAAAAGATCATTTCCTTCCAATTATTGTTCACTTACCAATAATGAAATCATTCAATAATCACACAACAATATTTACTATTTAAACAATTAAATGTGTGTGTGTGTTTTTTTGTTTCAGAGATGAACTTTCTTATCACCTATCATTATATCAAATAAAACGGAAATGCTCCAACAATAATAACAAAACAAAGCTCAATTTGATTAAAAATCGAACAGATTCTAGACAAAATGGTACTGCGATATTTATTTGTTTTTATTTTATTAATTGTTTTAATCACAAATATTAATGGATTATTATCGGGCCCTAATGTCTGTATCAGACAAGAATCGTAAGTTAATTAATTACAATTACTACTTACAATAATTATAATTATAATTAATTATAGTTATACAACAACTGTACGTGTATCCGAAGAACAACCGTATCAAGTACGCGAATACGTATGGTGCCTAAATTTCCCACCAAGATGTTCCAAATATAAAATCAAACATAAAACAGTTTATCGTATACAAAATTTAGTAAAATTTCGACCAGTCGAAGAATGTTGTAAAGGCTACACACAAAGCAATCAAGACGACCGCTGTATACCGATATGTTCAAAAGATTGTGTACATGGTACGTGTGTGGCACCCGATCAATGTCAATGCGAAACCGGATACGGTGGACCGTATTGTGATATTTGTAAATATACACATTTTACAAAATGTAGGGCATCAATTAATTGTGATTATCATCATTATAGCTTGCCCGAAAGGCTTATGGGGTCGTGAATGTCAGAATTATTGTGAATGCCAGAATAATTCCACTTGTGATCCGTTTAATGGAGAATGTCGTTGTGCACGCGGTTGGATTGGGAAACATTGCGAACAAAAATGTACGAACGGTACATATGGACAGGATTGTACCGAAAAGTGTCGTTGTGAGAATGGCGAATGCGATCATGTGTCAGGGGAATGTTTATGTGATAGCGGCTGGACTGGACCTTTGTAATTATTCTATTTCAAATATCTAATAATAATCAAGGGCGTTATGAGGCAAATAACGCCCGTGGTGCATTCATGAGTTTATGCCATAAGTTTCTTTGACATCTTAAAAAGTTGTTTATCATAGCAACGGGCTATTATTTTTCATAACGCCCTCGCAACGCCTTAATTGCCTTAATTCTGATGACATAAATAAATTTATATGATTTTCAGATGTGATCGTTTGTGTCCTAAAGGTACGCACGGTAAAGAATGTAAATCGGAGTGTCGTTGCCAAAATAACGGCACCTGTGATCCGGAGACTGGCGAATGTTTCTGTAAGCCCGGTTGGAGTGGTTTAGTGTGTGCAAATCGTTGTCCATACGGCTATTGGGGTGATAATTGTACACAACCGTGTGATTGTTACAATGGTGCCTCATGTCATCATATCACTGGTGAATGTGAATGTTTACCGGGCTTTAAAGGTGATCGTTGTTTGGACACATGTCCTGATGGTACGTATGGTTTGAATTGTACATCAATGTGTGAGTGTAAAAATGCCGCTCAATGTTCCTATATCGATGGTACATGTACATGTCAAGCGGGCTGGAAAGGTAAACAATGCAATCAACGTAAATGTCGTGATGGTTTATGGGGACCAACGTGTCAGAATACATGCGAATGCACTAAAGATAATACGGAAATGTGCCATCCATGGACTGGTGAATGTTTATGTAAACCGGGATGGAATAGTAAAGATTGTTCTCGTCCATGTCCGATATTAACGTATGGTCGAAATTGTAATGGTAAATGTAAATGTAAAAATAATGCAAAATGTTCACCGATCAATGGTACATGTATCTGTCCACCTGGTTTTATTGGTGATGATTGTGGTAATAATTGTCCACCGAATACATTCGGTGAGGATTGTTCGCAGAAATGTGATTGTAAAAATGGTGCAAATTGTTCGACGGAAACGGGACAATGTCAATGTGCCGATGGTTGGGAAGGACAACATTGTGATCGACCATGCAGCAATCAATCATATGGTAAACAGTGTAGTGAGAAGTGTGCATGTAAAAATGGTGCTTCCTGTAATCCACAAAATGGTTTGCTTCTGTTGTTTTTGCATGACTGTTGTGTGATTTCGTTTTTGTTTTTACAAAATTAGGCACGTGTACTTGTGGGCCAGGATATACAGGCGATTATTGTGAATTTAAATGTGAATTTGGCTATTTCGGTCAGGATTGTACGCAGATTTGTCAATGTGAAGATGGACATCATATCGGCTGTGATCCGATCAGTGGCAAATGTTATTGTAAACCGAATTGGAAAGGTATCATCCTTACCCACTTTTTTGATTAGTTGCAGTAGTTTTTGTTGTGTGATTTTTTATACTATTTGCACGATAAAAAACGGTTTATTCACAGTAAAATGAAAGTCGAGAACATTAGAAAAAGAATTCGCACATTAATCGTTTATGTGGCGGCCAGGTGCTACTTTGCAGTAAGTTAAAAATTAGTCTCTTCGCGCTCTCTCCCTCTTCCCTTCTCTGTATTTTCTGTTCGTTCTCTCACTGTTTCTCTCTTTGTTTTCTACTGGTGTGACTCACTACTCCCTCCCTTACTCTACTCTCTGCTGTCTCTATCTCTTCTATCACTCTTGACGTAGTCTGACTCTGTTCTGTACTGCTCTCCTTTTCGCATTTTCTACTCGTTCTCTTTCTCTTTCTACTGTTATGAGTCTCACTCTCTCCAATAACGGATTTGGACTTTTGGGCGTCTAAAGCTAATTTTTTCAACGTTGTTTCTTCTCAAAAAACAAAAAAAAAACAGAATACTGTAATTGCAAATTTCTTGATTTCGAATAGGAAGCTTAAGCCTCATTAGTTTAATAGTAAATCCTCCCCCACTCTTCTCCTTCATCATGGACGACATTACAGTCGAGAAGAGGCAAGCAAGTGAAAGATTTTGCCCTTGCCGCTTTAATCGTTGATTAAAAATGATCCAACGGAAGAACTGCAAAATTAATTTTCGATTGTTTTAATTTACTGTGCAATTTGCCGTTTTTATTGTGCAAATTTGCGCTCCAATTCAAACGACTATTATTATTAAAAAAACTTTCTTATTTCCAATAGGTGTACGTTGCGAGACCCATTGTCCTGATGGTAAATGGGGTACGAAATGTGAAAATGATTGTATATGTAAAAATAATAGTTCCTGTGATCCGGAAACTGGACAATGTTATTGTGCCCGTGGTTGGCAAGGTATCGATTGTACCCAACCATGTGATATTGGTTATTATGGTATTGGTTGTAAACAGAAATGTCCTGAATCAATTATAACAATTGGTAATCGTACCTGTGATCATATAACTGGTGAATTTATCTGTACACCCGGTTATATTGGTATAACATGTGAACATCCATGTCCGGTTGGTACGTTCGGTAAGAATTGCCAACAGAATTGTTCGTGTAAGAATGGTGGTGATTGTCATCATGTTACCGGTGAATGTCAATGTTTACCCGGTTGGATTGGTAAGAATTGTGCAATACCATGTGAACCCGGCCGATTTGGTATGAATTGTAGTCAACATTGTAAATGTTTGAATGGTGGTGAATGTCGACGGAATGATGGTGTTTGTCGGTGTAAAGCCGGATGGACTGGTACGCAATGCACGGAAAGTAAGCGTCGTTAAATAGTTTTTTATACTATTTTTTCTATTTTGCATATTTTGTGTCCTTTTTTCCAAAAAAAAAAAATGCGAGATTTGATATTCAGGGAATTTGGTGGGAGTTGGTGTTACTAAAAAAAACAATTGAACATTCAGCTACGAAACTTCAATTGTTTTATTTTTCACTCTTAGTCAATTGTTTTTTTTTCCGACAAATTGCTTATTTAACAATGACTGAAGAATTTTCATGTACTCCGCCTGAAATAAGGGAAATTGCTGAAAATACAGGAAGCAATTTACTACCAGATAAATCCAAAGATTAGTACGAAAAACGGTATATTAAGTATCTTATTTTTATGATTTTTGACAGTTGTCAAAATCAATGAAAATGTTACCAACCCAGTGGAAAAAAAAATCCTACATTTTACTTTTCAGCACTAGTATCGAAATGAGCACATTGATGCAAAATAGAAAAAAATTGTTTTAAATCTAATAATAATTGTGGATAATTCTAGTATGTCCGGAAGGCTATTATGGTGATCATTGTATGATACCGTGTGAATGTAAAAATGACAATTTCATATGCCATCCAGCCAAAGGTTGTATCTGTCGACATGGTTTCGCTGGTGATAATTGCGATGAACCAGTTGTACTCGGTATAATCAATCGGGCATCAGATGATCACAATTCCAATTATAATGGTGCTATAGCCGGTGTCTTAGTTGCTATCATTGCATTAGTAGCGGCCGGTTTAATTTTCATCTATTATAGAAGGCGTGTGTCTAATTTGAAGAATGAAATTGCCCATGTCCAATACACAGCCGATCCGATTGGTATAATTTATTATCAATTGATAATTTTTATTTGTTGAAGTGAAACTTCTTTAGGCGCGCTTGGGAGTAAATATTTTTCAATGTATTTCCCCTATGTAACGAAAATTCGTGACGCCTTGAGAGGAAACACTTCCCCTCTAACAAAAGAGTGGGGGCGTTACCAATAGCGTCGCTTATACTCTGTCAGTTCTGCCAACTGCGTAAACTAAACACGAGGGTCTAAAGTTGGTGGCATTGATTGATGTACAGCGCCCTCTGGAACGAAACTAAAATTTCAAGGCTTACCGCGATTAACAATATTAATTCTTTCAATTAAATCATAATCTGCCAAAGTATCGAAATGTTTCAACAACAACGTCAAAGAAAGGGAGGTTAGAATCAGTGTTTAAAAAAAATAAACTTCATCTCTAACCCAAGAAGTTTCACTTCTAACGCGCGCCATTCCACGCACTTTCAATTTGTTTTTTTATTATTGTAGATCGTAATCATTTCGACAATCCTGTATATTCGTATCAAACAAATGGTAAACGTGATAATGAACAATTATTAAATAATTCGAAACAATTAATTAAAAACAATCTACATAAACCGACAAATACGAATTTGGAAAGGGCACGTTTAGGTGTTGCATGTTGTTCAACAGATGATGATGATTTTAATAGTAATAAAACAACATTTACAACAGATGAATTGCAAGCATTAAAGAATCGTGATGCTGATGCAACAAATCCAAATATCTATCATAGTATTGAAGATAAATTAGATCATGTCTATGATGAGATCAAACAGAAAGATATAGGTTTGTTATTTTAATTATTTTATTACTAAAAAAAATATGGCTTCATTTCCTGTTCCTTGCCAGACCGTTTTTCAAAGACTCCACTCAAGCTCTTTAGGCTTCAACTTTCGCTTAAAAAATAATTCAAAAAAGTCAAAATCTCAACACTTCCGGTTCGGTTAAAATCGATCGAGTTGGACTGTAAACCGATTTATGACGATATTGACAAGTCTAAATTCCTAAATTACAGAATGGTTGGTTTGGCAAATCTCCAGGCGTGTGCCAAACCTTTCAAACAATAAAATTAACTCAATGTCAACCGCTAACAATCAAAAATACGTCGTCACCATAATTTAAATACCATTCTTGGGTGCAAACTATCCTAATATTGAAATCTTTCGACTTATCACATGGCATTAGACTTCGTTTTTGTTTTAAAACAAAAGGTAGTCGATTAAATGACAGATTTGATTTGATTTTTATTTTCAAACAAAAGACGATCGATTAAAATCAACAAAATGAGCGTCTTTTGTATTTAATGGCGGTACAAAATATACACAAAACTAAATCGAAAAAAAAAAATGACAAAGGAAGAATGGAATCGAAAAACTAAATAGCCTATAACCATCTACGAAAAATTCTGCATCAAATGGTCAATGCCCCATATCGATACGATCAGTAGTTTTTACGTGATCGAGCCTCAAAAAAATAGATTTTGCACTTTGATTAAAATGACCCGGAACCCTAGTTGAATCATTTTATTTATACAATTTGTTTATTATAGAATTAGAATACGACCATTTAGATTATACGAGACCTGTAACAACATTAAAACCACATTATCAACGTATGGCGAGTCCGTTTGGTTCCAGAGATTTGGTAAAATCTAGCGACAATAACACACAAGATAGTGGTAGTGGTGTTTAACAAAAATAATAATCTTCAACATTTATTTAACAAAAAAGAAGCTCAACATAAACATTGTAACAGTGTGTTCGTTTTTAATATTGGATTTACTTTTATTATTGTCATTAATTATTATTATCATTTTTATCAGTGTATCTGAGCAATAATTTCTGTAATCATATCATAATTGATAAGGAGACAAATCTCACTAATTATAGGTGCAATTTTTTTAAAATTCTACTATCTTTTAAATTAGTTTCTTTTTTATTATTCAATTAAAGTGAATTCATTGATCAAACGGTTACTAGATTTGACAGATGTTTCGTTAAACAAAGTACATAATTCCAAGTTTGTAAGCAAATGAAATCCCTAAAAATATCACTATATTCAAAGGTACCAACTTAAATCTAGGAACCCTTTGGTCGATGAATGTTGTATACAAGTTTTTAATGTGTAATGGGACAACAGGTGTTAGTGACCACCTTTTACCCAGACACCCTGTACTTTATGTATTTATCATTTTATTGTATATAGCGGTAAAGTTTTTATATTTCTGTGATAAGAGTATTAAAAAAAAAACGTGTCTTGTGATTGAAGATTAAATATTGTCTTTATTTTTAACAACAAATTAATAACAATTCTCTCCACTATAAATTATAATAAATAACATCCTGTCGCTTATCTTACCCTGTAAATTATAGAAAAACAATATTTAGAACCAAAGGATTTATTAGAAGTAAACGAAATCAAACGAAACGATCAAACGTAACTCTGTTTATTATTATTATTGTTAATTAATTAATTAATTAATTAAGAAAAACGTAACTCAGTCTGCGACTTGTTGGTCTAAAACAAATTATTGCTCTGCACAACAACATAAAATAGGATTAAGATAGGGTTTGTTTTTGATTCAAACAAAAATTATAGTTTGCTACGGACGAATTTATCCCTAAAACAAAATATTTGATTATTAATGAATAAAAACAAATGAACCATTACAAAAATTGGTAAACGGAATACTATAGGATTTGACTAGAAGGAGATTTTCTTTGGGATATATCTGGAAATAAAACCAAAAAAAAAACAATTAGTTTCAACAATTAATCAATTTTTTCACCAATAGTAATCTAGACAGTGTTTACTCTACATCAATTGTTATTTGTACTGTTATTGTTTTGATAAAGTCTTTATCGATACACACTTTTATTTGTTAAAACAAATCAATAGAAAAATATAGTAGAAAAAATAAACTTTTGTCCACAAAACAAAACCACTTACATGTGCTCCGGATGGTTGCGGATACAATCGATAAAGTCTGTCGGTTTCTTTTCACCAATACAAATCTTATGTATCGATGTAAATAATGGGAATCTAAATTAATTAAACCAAATTAATTATAGTTAATTTATAATTGCTGGAAGCACGTTACCGTTCCTCCATCCCCTTCAATTTCAACATATGATTAACTTCTTCGGCCGTGAATGGACCTTGTAATTTCTGTCCGTTCAACATTTCATCTTCGAGTTTCTTAATCGATTTACCAGTTTTCACAAATGCCTCGCTAACTTTACGATTCCGGCCACCATAACAGGTCGTAATCAAATCGGCAATACCGCAACTTTCAAAGAATGTCGCCAATTGCCCACCCGGATAGAATACATCGACGAATTTGATCATTTCCATTAAACCTAAACGGATCACCGCCGCTTTGGTGTTGTCGCCCAGACCTAAACCGTCGACGAATCCGGCACCGCAAGCTACAATATTCTATAAAATACACAATCAGAGAGAGATAGATAGATATAAGGGGATAATGGGGTGTACTTTTAGAGCGCCACAAACTTCGACTGTATCCTCATCGTCAACGACAACAACACGAAAATAGTCGGTTTGGATCATATCGCGCAATATAGACTTCCATTTCGTGTCGCGACAACCGATAGTGGTCTCGCAGAATTGTTGATCGGCTATTTCGTTGGCTAGATTGGCACCCATCAGTACGTAACAGGGGATTTTCAAATGTTTCGTAATGATGTGGGAGATTAATTCGATACCACCACCTTCAGCACGATCGAAACCCTATTTTATTTATTAAAATAATCATTAATCAAAATTAGGTAATCAATTTGTCGACATACTTTAATCAATGATAAACCAACAGCTGTCGGTTTTATCTTGCCTAATAATGTTGAACATAATGTACGGATGAATTGATGGGGAACAACAAAGATTAGAATGTCGGCCTCTTTGGCCGCATCCTCCACGTCCGGTACAGCTACCTAAATTCGAATTTAATTAGGATTTTCGTCGGGTATTTAACGAGATGCGTTGGGAGTTTGTTTTTCGATTAAATCTCAGGAGATTCGGCGAGTCTCATCAACTCCCGCATCTCCTGAATAGTCTTTAAACATATTAGACTGGAAATTATGTAGGGCATCAAGTGATCAAATATGGAAAGTCAAGTCAATGAAAGATCGATTTTTGATCATATTTTCTAGACACTGTAACTAAAAGACATTCCGAAGAATTGTATAAAATGTGTTGATTCCATCTAGACACGCATTTTATTAAATTTTATCAACTTTCCAGAAAACTTGACTTGCAAAAGAGATTCTAAGCAATTTTCTGGAAAACGTACAAAACAATCGATCTTTACACTTTTTATCGCATTGATTAGGGAAAATTTTGACCGTTTTTCTTCCTTATAATCATGAAGAGACCATCTTCAAAGTATTCGAGAGAAAATCAATTTATCAACGGAAAAAACCGGCGATGGACCCGATTCAGATTAGCTTTTAACTCATTACTTTCTGCCGTCAATTCTAAGCAAATTTGGTGCTCCTGAAATAGTCTTTAAACATATTAACTGGAAATTTTCATCATATTAGACTAGAAATTATGTAGGGCATCAAGTGATCAAATATGGAAAGTCAAGACAATGAAAGATTGATTTTTGATCATATTTTAGCGTTTTTTCTAGACACTGCAACTAAATAACATTCATAAGAATTGTATAAAATGTGCTGATTTCGTCTAAACACGCATTTTATTAAATTTTATCAATTTTCCAGAAAACTTGACTTGCAAAAGAGATTCTAAGCAATTTTCTGGAAAACGTACAAAAAAATCGATCTTTACACTTTTTAACGCATTGATTAGGGAAAATTTTGACCGTTTTTCTTCTCCTCATAATCATGAAGAGACCATCTTCAAAGTATTCGAGAGAAAATCAATTTTTCCCGGAAAAAACGGAGATCGATCCGATTTATTTATTTAGCCGTCAATTCTGAGCAAATTTGGTGGAAAACTGACTTAAAAATTGATTCACAAGAATTTGAAACGAGAAATAACCCAAAACTGGATGAAATCGAAACAAATTGACTTTTGACCCGATCACGGCTTAATTCACCTCGACTTAATCAACATAAATTAAAGAAAACTTTATGTGCCCAACAATCTAGATCCGTCCCTGTTTGAAATCGAAAAATTTCTCCCCCTCAAGGCATCCCATTTAAATACGGCTTATACAGGGTGTTTTTTCTAAATAGGGACAGCTGCGGATCTCCCAATAGCCGTCAACTAAGAGAACGTGTACATTTGACGATATAACACGGAGAGGATCCTTCTTATATCGTCCGATGTACAGATTCTTGGGACTCTTATTTCTCTTAGTTGACGGCTATTGGGAGAACCGCAGCTGTCCCTATTTAGAAAAAAACACCCGGTATATAGAGGAACATACGACATTGTCCGGTAATTTATGACCAGGTAAATATTTAACATTCTCATGTTGTTCGTTGATAATCTCGGTTAATTTCTTCCCATTGATCATCTCCTCGTAAACGTACATCGTGACCGTATCATCGAAATTTGGCAGATTCTTAACATTAGAGCCAACAATTTTCGCTATTGTTGAGCCCCTATAATCAAAACAAAACAAAAATGCATGTTATTATTAAACAACCTTGGCATATGGTCGATTATATTATTTAATCAACGTAGTGTAATTAAAACAAAAATAATTACCAATTTCCACTACCAACAATGCAAACTCTCTTATTTTTCAACGGCATTCTTCCACAATTATCGATAAATAAGTTGCGATATTGTTGATAAGTTGTAACAAATAGAAATTGTTGGGATTTGATTAAAAACAAACACGAAAGTCCACGACTACCACCGCCACCACTACTACAACTAGCAAGATTACAATTCCTACTATTTAAACAACAATATCTCTTTAATATAAATACGAATACATTAAATCTACTACCAATCAAATTACGGCAAATATACGACAGACCAATCATACAAGCAGTTGAAAGGTCGTATTTACGATGACACGAATCTTATCATTATCGAAAAAAAAAATTTTTCGTACCGATACCAAACTTTCCATGCGAACTAACCTTGAAAATTGGATTTTTCACTACAAAAAAAAAATGAGGAGAACAAAATTAAATGCGTCAAGTACGTGTCTAATTAAGTTTTCTTGGTAGTTTAAAGGTTGTTCAATTTATTTTTGGTAATTAATTTTTGAGTTGTTAAAATTTTCTTATTGCATAACCATTGTACATGCGCATTTTATTAATATTGACATAAACCAACCAATATCAATATTTAATTAGAAATTATCGCCTGAAATACAAATAAAAAGTTAGTTTAATTAGTGAATTTAATTAAATTTGTTATCACTTTGATAACATAAAAATCACAGTTTTTCAATTGTTGTTAATAGGGTTATTTATTTTTGTTATGTTGGCAATTGCATCAAATTGATCGGTTTGTAACAGCGCCATCTATCACTCTTATTATGAAACTACAAAAGGTATCGATAACAATAATTAGAGATGTGTGAATTACAATAAAAAGTTAGTTTAATTAGTGAATTTAATTAAATTTGTTATCACTTTGATAACATAAAAATCACAGTTTTTCAATTGTTGTTAATAGGGTTATTCGCTTTTGTTATGTTGGCAACAGCATCAAATTGATCAGTTTGTAACAGCGCCATCTATCAGTTTTATTATGAAACAACAAGAGGTATCGATACCGATAACAATAATTAGAGATGTGCAAAATTTAGATCGATTCAATAGTTTTCACAAAATTTCGAAAACTCTTTTATCTCTTTGATATTCTCCTTCTTTTGTCCTCTTCTCTTTTTCTTTCGTCCTTTCCTTCTCCCGTCTTCTCATTCTCTCATCCGCTTCTCTTCTGTCGTCCTCTAAATTGATTCGTTTGTAACAGCGTCATCTATCAGTTTTATTATGAAACAACAAAAGGTATCGATACCGATAACAATAATTAGAGATGGGCAAAATTCAGATCAATTCAATAGTTTTCACTAAATTTTGGGAACTCTTTTATCTCTTTGATACTCTCGTTCGTCCTCTTCTCATTTTATTTCGTTCTTTCCTTCTCCCGTCTTCTCGATCTCTCGTCCACTTCTCTCCTGGCGTCCTCTTATCTCGTTATCTCGTCTTCTTATTCCCTTCTTTCGTCCTCTTCTCTCCTTCTCTCTCCCTCACTATTTCTATTCGCTCGCTC
Source organism: Epicauta chinensis (assembly GCA_021725515.1). Lineage (NCBI taxonomy): Eukaryota > Metazoa > Arthropoda > Insecta > Coleoptera > Meloidae > Epicauta > Epicauta chinensis. The sequence goes on from JAEDXX010000040.1 coordinate 394,987, forward strand.
TCTTACTCTTTCTCTCGCCCGTCTCTTCTAGCAGTTTTTGGGACTAAAAAGTACATGGAAAAAGTCGATAGTACAACAAACATGGAATTTATTAGAGAATACTCTGTCCCTATCTTAATTTAAGCTTGTACAACAAATTTTATTGTAAATTCTGCTAAATTCCTACGATCGTTTCCCTATATTGACCGCCTCTTCTACAGTATTCGGTAAGGTGATATTTAGTGTTTCTGGGAACAATAATGCCAAAAATCCTGTAATTATGGCAATCACTGCATACACGATCAGTGGCAAAGGGGTCCATATTTGAGCCTAAATTTAACAAAAACTTGAATTAGAGAAAAAAAAAACAGATCGTTTGTATACGAAATTCATCGACCAAAGGGTTCCTAGATTAAAGTTGGTACCTTTAAAAATAGTGTTATTTTTAGGGATTTATTTGTTTGTGTCCATATCCCCACTTACAATCCTGGGACTACGTACTTTATTTAACGAGACATCTGTCAAAACTAGTAACCCTTTGGTCGATGAATTCACTATAGCTTGTAACTCGTACTAGTAGAGGTGTTTGTGGAGCTATCATAGAGCCGATCCGGCCGATGGTCGAACAAGCTCCCATCATCGAATGCCGCAATCCAGTCGGGAATAATTCACTTGTGATCAGATAGGCCACATTAAAAGCCGCCGTAATCGCTGCTTTACCCAATAAATAAAAAACGAGTGATGCGTAATGATATTCTACAAAAAAATTCGATTATTATTGTAAAAAAAAATTTGGGTTAATCTCGACCTGTTGGTAGGAATACGAAGATTAGACATGAGGCGCCGGTGATGAACATTAGACCGCTTAGAGATCGCCTTCGTCCAATTCGATTGCAAAATAGATAACATAAAATGTATGCGGGGATCTCGGCTAAGGCTGTCAAAATGAAATCCAAATAACTTTCACCAGCCAAACTGACAGAATTCACCGATAAGCCGTAGAATAGGAAGGCGCACGTTATCCAACTGATACAACAATTAACGAAACGCAGAAATAACGGTAACGATTTGAAAACTTCTCGGAAGAGTTTCTTTGAACGCATATCCTCCGTTTCCAGCTCGTTTAGTTTATCAAAAGTACCATCACGGAGGTGGATATTATTAAACTCAGCCACCCGTTGTAGTGTCTTTTTGGCATCATCGATATGGCCTTTACTCAAATTCCAACGCACCGATTCCGGAATTAACCAAAAATAAAAAATGAATAGTAGACAAGGGATATCGAGGATGTAAATCAAAATCCTGCAAACATTACAAAGATTTACCCAAAGCCTGAAAAGAACTGAACAAAAAAACGATTACTTCCACGATTTGACGAGCCATGCTATCGACGCTAATAGAACTTCACCAAGTGCAAACGAGATGCCCACCAGAGCACCGGCTAGAATTCTCGTATTGGGACTGACTAATTCAACGCCAATGATGAAGCCGCACGTGTACGTGCCGGAACCGAACAATGCTTCGAAGAATTCGAACACCATAAACCACCAGTACGATGTTGAGAACGTTTTGATGATGCCACAAACACCGGCCAGTACCATGCCCAAAACTAAACCCATACGACGGCCCCAACGGTCGGATACGATGCCGGTCAGTACCAGGCCGACGAATTGGCCCACATTATTGATCGTCCCAACTAACGTTAATTTCCACAGATTCTCCTCGCAATAGATATCAAACTGAAACGAGACTATTTTTGGTGATGATCAATCTATACTCTGTCCAAAAATTAAGTCTAAAATTTCGCAACGGAAAAATAGTCCCTCTATTAAAAATATGTAAATAAACGCGTAGGATTTTATTCCAACAGTAGTGCCACAACATAATATACTTTTTGGTTTAAGTTAACATGTAACAGTTAGGAACTTTTGAAATGTTAAGTTGCACATAACCTATCATTTGTGACGTTTCAAATGTCAAATGGACAACTGCACGCTCCAAAAATCCCTGTGTTTGTTTACATTACTTTTTTGTAACCTAATAATTTGTTATCATTACAATTTTTTTATGCATTTCACTTTTTTCAGAACTTTTGTAACTTTCAAAATAAGTTGCAATGATTCACCATTTTAGAACTATTTCAAATGACACACCATACAGTTGGGGATTTTTGTGGCGTTCAGTTGCACATTTGACGTTTGAAATGTCACGTTCAACCGGCAAAATTTGAAATTTTATACTTAGTTTTTGGACAGAGTTTACTACGATTTTAGAAGTTGATACGTCTTGAATTATCGTGATTTCTTCGGACTTCATGATGAACGCTGAACATCTCTCAGAGTGTTGCCGATCGAAATCGTCTACGCGGCACGTATTCGTGTAGTTGTTGTGGCGATACCGTAGACATTTCACCGGTTTATCTTCCACAAACGGTACAGCGTCCTCGAGCCAAGCCGTATCAAAATCTGTACTGCTCGTATCGCATTCCGGTATTCTACATCTACAATCCACTGTAAATTGATAACGGAAAATTCCGGTAATTATCCGGATTACCTGTACTCTAGATCCATTGCTGTGAAAACGAAGGCCACATTTAAGCCGGCATGGATTAACACGGCCACACAGACCGCAGTGAACACGATCGATTGGTATCTGCCGAAATCGCCCAGTTTGCACAGGATCGAGTCGAGAGTTAATTTGTTTTCTGGACGATTTTCAATCATTTTTTTTTCGATTGTAGAATAGCTACAAATTCCCAAAATTTTCTCTTAGAATTAATTATAAAAAACACTGTTTGACTTACATTTTGTTGATTTAACAATAAAATTTCCTACCAGTTTTATGTAAAAAGTTTTATTGTTTGTTGACTTTGTTGTTTTGATACGAAATTGTGGCCGAAGTACGCGTCCAAGACCGAAATATTAATAAGAGTTATTGTACGATTTAATCCTATGTCAGATTTATTAAATAATGGGGCTTTATTAATCTTGAAATGGTCTCTATTAAAAAACGCTCCTAAATATAAATAAAATTCAAATAATTTTTACATTAAGTGTCGTTGAGATTGCCTATCATTTTGTCAATATTGCAGTTTAGCCTTTATTTCAGATTTTGCTATTAGACAGTCTCCACTTTACACTGATATTAAATTGCAACTGTGCACAACGAAGGCTGGAAGCCTTTTTGTTCGAATCACAATTAAATGATTAAAAAACACCAATTATAGCGATAAATGCGTAGAGATAAAGGGATTGCGCAAGTAAACAAAATGTTATCGTTACAAATGCTGAAGCTTATATTCAGGGACGCTGGGCACTTTTTCAGCTTAAGTATCGCCGTTATCAATTGTTTAATAACAGTAAATTCCACCAACATCACACTTGCATTTTCTACAAGTCGAAAATTTGGTGTTTGGTCTTGCTTTATATTAGGACTGAGTAGTTTATTATACTCTTCTTTTGCTCACGTCGTCCGCTAAATAGGAACTACTACTAAAAATCGACTTTTTTGAAGTGAAACTTCTTTAGCCGCGCTTGGGTGTAAATATTTCCCAATGTATTTTCCCTATGTAACGAAAATGCGAGACGCCGTGAGAGGAAACACTTCCCCTCTAACAGAAGAGTGGGGGCGTTACCAATAGCGTCGCTTATACTCCGTCAGTTCTGCCAACTGCGTAAAATAAACACGAGGGTCTAAAGTTGGTGGCATTGATCGATGTGCAGCGCCCTCTGGACCGAAACTAAAATTTCAAGGCTTACCGCGATTTATAAACCAAAATAAACCAAGAAAAAAATGAACTTTATCTCTACCTAAGAAGTTTCACTTCTAACGCGCGGCTTTTTTTTCAAAAAGCATCCTGCAAATATTGTTCAGGATGTCGAAAAAGTGAGCCTGTGAAAGTATCAGCTTGTAATTTCAATATTAATAAGTGCCTCATCGCGATTTTCCATTTTCCATTTGACTAACACGAGAAAAAGATTCTCTTTCACTTTGGAATTTTATAGCTCACGTTGGGAACAATATTTCGAAATGATTAAAATAGATTCTTGTAGAAAATTTAACGCCCTACAAAAAAGGTCTCTTATAATTTTTTGATATATTTATTTCTTCAAAAGTTATTCAAGGTTAAGCGTCTGCATCTGTACCTCAAAACACGGTCTTTTTCCTCAAGATTTCACGCTTGCATTGCACAATTTGAAGAGACGGTTGATGGCTCAAATCATTAGAAAAGCGATAATCTCGGTCCCTCTTCAACTTTTTTCAGTTTGAAATTTTCCCTACGTTAGAATTTGCCCCTAAATCCGTATTTCTCAGTCAGAGATGCAAGGCGAAAAATTAAGAAATAATTGTGAATATATTTGGCAACAATGTTTCACCCGCTTGTGGGAGGGCGCTGCTTTATGTGTTGCATACATTTTTAAAAAGTGTCAAATTTCTGAAGGCCAAATCGGAGCAATAGGGGAAAGGACGCAGACCCTTAATACGAAAATAGGAAAATTTGCAGGCGTCGTCTCAAGAGACAGCCTGTATACGAGTGTTTTCCAGTTTGTGATAATTCCAACGGAAAATTTCACAATAGGAAAACACTATAATAAAGCTAATGATTAACAAAAATAATATTTATTGTTTATAAGAACGCATTCAAACAAATATCACAATCATGTTAATTTAATTGATAGTTATTTAGAGACTTGTCTATTTCGTTTACCTATATGGATAGCTTCATCTATGGTATCTGGTAGTTTAGTGTTGGCAGTTTCGGGGAATAAAAGTGTTAAGAGTCCTGCAACGATCGCCATTGATGCGTACATAATCAAAGGTAGCGGTAGCCAAATGTGACTCTATAATAAGGACACCACAGATAGACACAAACAAAAACCACACAAAACAACAATACATACCAATAATGGAGTCTGCGGTGATATCATCGATCCAATACGGCCGAACGTTGAACAAACGCCCATCAACGATTGCCTTAATCCAGTTGGGAACAGTTCACTGGTGATAACGTAGGCGATTGTGAAGGCAGCCGTTGCACCGAATTTACCCAACAAATAGAACACCAATGTGGCATAATGTTGATCTTACAAGAGATTCGATTAGTAATCAATAGATTTTTATTAACAAAAATCGATTCGACCTACCTTTTGGTAGAAAAACGAATACGATACAGGAGAATCCGGTGAGGAAGAAGGAGCCGCACAGACTGAACCTTCTGCCCAATTTATCCACGAAATAGGCGCATGCGAAATATGCAGGTATCTCAACAAGTGATGTTAGAATAAAGTCGAGATAATTATTACCAGCCAAAGCGACTGAATTCAATGTTAAACCGTAAAATAGGAACGTACATGTGATCCAACAGAAACAGCAATTGATCAAACGCAACAATAACGGAGCGGTTTTAAAGATCATAATCAATGGATCTTTGGATGGTGGTGGATCGGAATTTTCCGGTAAACTCAACTTTTCCAACAGATTCTCAGAGATTGTACGTCCATTAATTGCAGCAGCTCGCTGGATTGTTGCTTTAGCTGCAGCATAACGATGTTTAGTCAAATTCCAACGGATCGATTCTGGTATCAACCAAAATAAGCCGATAAGCAAGAGAATCGGCGAATAAACAGCATAAATTAACAATCTAGAAAACAAATGATTTAAATTAGAAGAAAAAAAATTGAAAGTGCGTGGCACGCCGCGCGTTAGAAGTGAAACTTCTTGGGTTAGAGATGAAGTTTTTGATTGGTTTATTTTCTTTCTGGAGTTGCCTGAAAGCTCGATTTTGTTCTACAGTTGGCTTTTTCTGTATTTCACTTATCTCAGAATTGAACGCCATTAATTAATTTATAAATTTTCATTTAAAAAAGTAAACAACAGTGATTCTAACCTCACTTTCTTTGACGTTATTGTGCAAACATTTCGATATTTCCCCAGATTATGATTTAATTAAAAGAATTAATATTGTTAATCGCGGTAAGCCTTGAGATTTTAGTTTCGTTCCAGAGGGCGCTGTGTTTATTTTACGCAGTTGGCAGAACTGATAGAGTACAAGCGACGCTATTGGCAACGCCCCCACTCTTCTGTTAGAGGGGAAGTATTTCCCCACACGGGGTCTCGCATTTTGGTTACATAGGGAAAAAAAAGCGCGCCTAAAGAAGTTTCACTTCAAAAAAAATTGGATGAAATTAATGGAGATTTTCATTACTTCCACGACTGGACGGACCATGCGATTCCAGCAACTAGAACTTCCCCAACAGCATAACAACAACACACCAAAGTGCCCATCAAGACACGCTTCCTTGGACCGACCAATTCCACACCAATGATGAAGCCGCAAGCGTACGTACCGGCACCCAAGCCGGCTTCCAAGAATTCGAAAATCACAAACCACAGATACGTCGGTGACTGTACTTTAATAAGACCGATAATGGCGGCCAAAATCATGCCAAAAATCAAAACAACTCGACGCCCATACCGATCCGAGACTAGACCTGATATGAATAAACCGAAAAATTGGCCGACATTGTTGATGGTACCAATTAATGTTAATTTCCATAAATTATGATCACAGTGGAGATCGAACTGTAATTTTGGTAATTAATTAAGTAAATAAAGCAAAAATTAATTGCAAATCGATTACCTCTTGTACGATACTTTTTTCGTTTGTTTTGTAAACAAACGATGAACAGTCGTCGATTTGGTACGCATCAAAATCCGATGCTGTACAATTACTCGTCGTATTTGTAAGTGGTTGGTAGCTGCTACATCTTGATGGTTTTTGATCAGTGAATGGTACCGCATTTGGGAGCCATGGTGGGTTGTAATTGGGATCCGGACCATCGCAGCCTGGTATTTCGCACCTGAAACCGCAAAATACGGAAGGAGCTTCAAAGGAGATCTCGTAAAAATGATCAATGATAGAAGACTACCAATTTGAGATCTTTAAGCCAAATGAATAAGGTCTGTGTGTTCTAAAGAACCATGAAGGCAAAGGATCACTTTGGCGACCGAACGGAGGCTAATAGAGCGCCTGATTGGAGCAATGTCCAAAAATACAAAATATGCAAGGAGCTTCAAAGGCGATCCAGTAGAAATGATCAATGATTAAAGATTACCAAGGGAAACATTTGAGATTTTCAAGCCAAATGGACGGGCTCTTTGTGTTGGAATGAAATGCCGTTTTTGCCTTAGAACCATGAAGAAAAAAGATCACTTTGGCGACCGAAGGGAGGCTTATAGAGCACCTGAATGGGATACTGACAGAAATTGGTCAATACCCAAAAGTGCAAAATATACAAGGAGCTTCAAAGGAGATCTCGTAGAAATGATCAATGATTAAAGATTACCAAGGGCAACATTTGGGATCCTCAAGCCAAATGGACGAGCTCTGAGTGTTGGCATTAAATGGCGTTTTTCACATAGACATTCATTTCTAAAGAACCATGAAGGAAAAGGATCACTTTGGCGACCGAAGGGAGGCTAATAAAGCGCTTGATTGGATCAATGTCCAAAAATACAAAATATGCAAGGAGCTTCAAAGGCGATCCAGTAGAAATGATCAATGATTAAAGATTACCAAGGGCCGCATTTGAGATTTTCAAGCCAAATGGACGAGCTCTTTGTGTTGGAATTAAATGCCGTTTTTGCCTTAGAACCATGAAGAAAAAAGATCAGTTTGGCGACCGAAGGGAGGCCTATATTATGCGCCTGAATAGGGATACATACAGAAATTAGTCAATGCCCAAAAGTGCAAAATATACAAGGAGCTTCAAAGGAGATCTCGTAGAAATAATTAAAGACCATCAAAGGCAGCATTTGGAGACTTCACGTGAAGCGGTACTATCAGAAATAAGAACAGTGTTTTTAATCCTTAAAAGCCACCGTTAGATCTTCATTTCTAAAGAGCCATGAAGGGAGAGATTGAAGTGATCTTTTAGCTTTAACGAGCAGCCGAAATGAACATCTTTACAATTTAGACATAAAAGAAGAATTATAGAAGGCATTGAAAAGGGCTAGCTGATGAGGTAGAGCCACATGCCAAAAACATCAGAAGAATTAGCTTTAAAACAACACTAGGGTAGATATCTATTGGATAATGGGTAGAAAAACGTGAGGCAAAGGGATCAGCAAGGCAATCAGCGAGGAAAATGTAGAAAAATGAACTTAAAAAGTGCGCAAAACTTTTGAAAAGCATATAGCTTCGCAGATTTCAACCGTACAACTGCCTAAAAAAGTTCAGGCATCTTTAAGATGAGTTAGTTTATTAAAGATCTCCTCCTCGAGGGCCAGACTGGGAAGAAGGAACCTTAATCAAATTATTCTAATTTTTTAAGCGTTACGTTCAGGTATAAATAATTTGGACTTGTCAGAGTAAAGATTCTTGCACGTAACGCAGCCGTTAGAAAGCGTTAAGAAACGGAGAGAGATAAGCTCGCCAAAGCGAGGCCGTTTGTAATCACGAAGATGTTTCATGAGACAGACTATATATTTTTTTTTGTTCCTTTCAAGTCTTTTTGCAATCTAGAGTGGCCGGTGTTATCAAGATCCCCACTCGACATACTTGCAATTAGACCCAAGATCTTTTGATAAGCTTGATATGTTTGCGATACTCACAAAAATATGGGGGGCAAAACATAACCTGAATAATATTTGGACTGAAAATATTGTTGGAAATTTTAACAAATGAAAAACACTAGATAATTATGTGAAAATTATTCAGATAAAAAAGTGATAGCACAAAATGCAAATTTAAAAAAAAATAACAATAATTACCTGTAATCTACATCCATTGCAGTAAAAACAAAAGCAATATGTATCGCGGAATGCATGATAACAACCAAACAAACTAAACTGAAGGTGAATTTTTGGTATTTACCAAATTCGCCAATTTGGACTAAAATCGTGTCTAATGAATTTTCCAAAGTCATTTTTTTTGTGTTTTGAGAAAATTTTCCCCACAAATATGTAATTCGAACAAAACTGCTCTACAAAATCTTATCTCTAATATCACAAACGTGGAACAATTGAGAACATTGATCCGTAATTAATTATTACTGCCCAGTAATAAAAAAAATAATAATAATAGCACTAATAATAATAATACTCTGGTTGTGACTGATAGCGTAGTGGAGCAACTACTGTATTTACCATGAATGCGACCTCTATTTATTACATTACGATCAGCCATAACAACTTATCTGAAAGGACAAATCGGATTTGTTCAGGAAATATTTAATTAAATTTAGAATTTTTGTTTATCGATCATTTTCCAATATTTTTGTTAGTTTTCTATTATTTAACAATAAAAAAAAATTTGGTCAAACTTTTTATCAATTTTGCCCAAATTTCGTGATCTTGGGTCAAAGGTAAATGGACTCATTTGTATTTGTTTGAATTTCAAGTGTTTTAACGTAATTTTTTTGTTAAAATTTTCCATTCTTTTTGACTACAATTAGTGATTTTCTTATTACTTAAATTACGACTTAAGTTGTGGTTTTTGTTGAAAAATAGCGTTATCCACCACTAAGTAAACAATATAATTGTTTTCGTCTATTGTTGAGCAGTACAGCAGGTTAAGGTCGCTGTTCTAGTCAAAGAAAATTGGACTTCTTCATTTCTCTTCATTTTTTTTGTGGGAGAAATCGAGCGCTTCACTACCGTAGCACAGTAATCAGGCCATGTTGTGCCAGGCATCATTCTCACCGGGGGAGATAAGGCATATTTTGGAATTTCAAATTTACCTCCTTGCAAATCAAATTTTTTATAACTGTAAGCTCGACGAAAACTGTGTTGACGATTGCTTCGCCAAAGTAGAAAGACAACTCGATAGCAAGGGTTCTGGGCACCCAAAACTCTTCGATTTCTTACGGTCTAAATATAATGATCGGGTGACACTTTTAAGTCTTAATTTAAGGCTAGCAAAAAGCAAAGCATCAAAACAAACGATCAAAGGAGCACAAGTTGCCACAGAAAAATGATCAGCGCAACTGTGATATCAAAAATTTTGGAAAGTTTTGCTTTGGACTTTTGGTAACAGTTGGACTTCCTCCGGTGCCAAATTGCTCTTTCTACTCCACATTTTCATAGAGCTACTCATTTCGAGCAGAAGCAAGAGTTCTTTTATCAATAATAAAACGCTTGGCTACAATTGAAAAGGAAAAAAAAGCAAGCGTTTGTTGGTTATAAAAAATGCAAAACAACAAGCGGAAAATGACAATCTCCATACAGCAGCTCCTTTAATAAAAATTAATAGTTTCCTTAAATTTAATTGTAATGCGACGAAAAAATTCAATGCCATCATAAAATATAATTTGCACGTATAAAGACGATTATTACAATCGAGCCATTACGTATTACGTTATTTAAATAATATCCTACGGCTGGATTATCAATAGCGAGCGGATGTATAATTGAAACCATAATTGCTCTATCTGCTCAATCCGCTCGTTATTTATTAAAATTGATGCAGTTAACGTTCACGCGCTCCTCAAGTGTGATAAAAGATTAAAAATGAGACACAAACAGGTGAAAACAATCCTTGATCTAGAATTAATAAGATTATTGTTATTTACTATTGTCGTATGTTGTTGGAAAAAAATTACACAATTTTATTACTATTTTAATTATAAGCAATAAAAAATTTAATAATTAATCGAAAAAATCTGATCAACAAATATTTTGTTTTCCTTGAAACACATCATTTTAATAACGCACAAGTGTCCCACAAAAGTTTACTTTACGAGAAAATCATGCCTAATAAAGTTAATAAAATTTGGGATAGTTTTCTCTGGGACGTAAGCTGTATATGATCTTCACCTTGTACCATGTTGTATCACCTTGTACTACCTTGTACAGCCGAATTTAATGCGATACACAGAATATTAATAACTAGTGGCCGCGGATTTGTGTCGTTGAAGAGCACAAATCGGCCTTGTTCCAATATTTGCGATCTCTAGGCTTCAACCTCTGCGAATCGGAAAAATATGTAAAGAATGCAGGTAGTTCATTTGTTTTTTGTGTGTGCAAAACTGCGATTGACACAGAACTAGAGAGATGCATGAGAATTTGGTATGTCGGCAAAAGTGAGGAGTTCCTTAAAATTTGGAAGGAATCTGGAAATATTTCCTTAGCACTCAAGATCTTTTGACTTTTTGTTCAATTGCAGTACTCGATCACTTCTAAATTAACTGCTATTTTAAATTATTTTTTCTCCCAGTCTATAGACTGTGCTATAGCAAAACATCAGCAATTGCCAAACTTTTTTTCTTAGCACTGCTCAGCTGAAAACTTCTTAAGCTTTGAATGCTCCACTTGCATCCTCATTTTTTTCTGAAGTTTGTGAAGGCATCGATGCAAGAGGCTTTTGCCAAAGGCTGTAAAATTAGGGTTCAGAAACTGCCTGTTGTGAGATAAAGTCTTAATCCTCTCCTCCTTTCCGATGATATATGTTGAAATATTTGTGTAGAATAAATACAATTGTAAAAACTGTTTTCGACGAAAAATTTTATGTATGGTAAATATTTTGGTTGAAAAAAAGATAATTTGTCGTATATTGTTTACTTTATTCATCAAATGCTTTTGTAAATATTGTTGAATTTGTGAAATTTATTTATTAGTTTTTTTGTTCTTGAGAAAACTCCTCTGCCAGAATGTCGAAAATAATTCAAAATGGCCACTAAGTGTGGTTTTCAATGTGACGCCCTATATGTTGCGGAAGAATATACCCGATTGCAGCGCCATCTATGGAGATAATTTAATTTTAATACTTTTTAGCTTTTTTTGAGAAATTTTAAGCTACAATAAAAATTTCTCTCTTCTTTTCATTGAACGTTCTCATGTAATAATGCATTAAACCAAGAGTTATTGATAAAATAGTAAAATATTTGAAATTTGCGCCTCAAGGTAGTATTCAGTTACGACGAGCGCTCATATTTTTGTCTCTTTCTAGCACATACGGACAACCAATAATATCCGTAAACGTTTAACGATTTAAAAGTGTCGCCAACCTAACAAAATAACAAAACTGTTCTTTATAATTTTTATTCCGAAATAAGACAATTTTTTGCATCGGAAACCTAGAAAGCTGTGATTTGCTAATCTTCGTCTTCTGTTTGTATCATTTCTCAATCCGCCAAACTGATAAAATTGATTTTTTGGCTAACTTTTCTAATTAAATTGAACAAATTTATGAAAAACTACGAAATTCCGGAAAATCTCCAAGAAAAGTGTATTAAAATCCAAAAAAATGTATTAAAACTTTTACCCGCCGGTAATATAGGCAACCAACAATGAAACATCTGACGAATCTGTAGCGCCGCGGTATTTTGAAAGAAATTCTCCGTTTCAACGTTTTGTCAAATTTTCATACAATTCTCAGGTAAAAAATGGTTTCATCAGAAAAAAAATGAGTCAACGACAAAGGTAATTATGACAAAATTCAATAATTTACCAAATAAATTAAACATTTGGATTTAACATATAGAAGGCTGTGATTTTCAAAACGCTCGGCTTTTGTTTCTTTCCTCCATTTTTTACCAACAGTTAAACGCAGTGTTTCTAATTCGGCAAACTTACAAAATAATTAGTGTTAATTGCAATTAAATTAATAATTAATCAATTAATTAAGTACGAGGTGGTGAAGTTTCAATTCTGCAATCAAATTTTATTTATTTAAATAAATAAATAACAAGGTAAGGAATCAAGAACGTTTAAAACATTTGACGAATTACCAGTGTTGCCAATAGAAAATTTCAAAGCACTTTTGTACCACAAAAACTGTCTGTTTATGGATAAACTATCAATAATTAGTGAATAATTAGCATAATTCTTCCTTTTTTTTTAATTAGTAGCAAGTCGGTGGATATTAAAGTTTTCGTATTTAAAATCAAGCAGGCTGTGCTTTTCCAAACGTTGCTCCTTTATTTCTTTTATATTTTCTAATACACAATCGCTTGCGTACCAAGAAAATTTAACAATTATTGTTAATTTTTCTGCCGAAACTGAACAGTTTATTGTAAATAAAAAAGCAGAAGATTCCTAAAAATATCCAAAAAAAACTGGAATAAAATCTAACGCGCCGGTAATATAGGCAACCAACAGTGAAATATCCGACGAAATTGTAGTGTTACCAACTTAATGGCCGCGATGTTTTAAAAGGTGTCCTAGATTTCAAAACGTTTAACCAATTTTCGTATAATTCTGTGGTAAAAATCGTTTCCTTATCAGAAAAAAATGAGTCGACGAAAGAAGGCAAAGGTGATTATTATATAATTCAATAATTTACCGAATAAATCACAAGAGATGCAACAAAACATAAACACAAAAAGTAAGGTTATATAAATAACAACAATCTGTTTTGCTATAGGTTGAGTACAAGGATATGGAAGAGAAGTTGAATAGTATCGAAGACGATAATGTAAACGATACCCAAACAGATAAACAAAAACAAACAACACCTGATAAAAAATTGAATACAGCCAGCACTTCGTCGAAATCAATCAATAAAAAAGAAACGAAAAAAGATGAATCAATACGTAAAGATGATGATAGTAAAAAGAAAGAACCAGATCCCGAATCGGAATTAGATGATCCCGTAATTAAGGATCTATTTACGGGTCTAGAAGGTGCCGCCTTCCAAAGTCGTATGCCATTCGATAAGATGACATCCACGGAAGCTGCCTGTTTCCCAGATATCGCTCAAGCCCCATTACAAACGATCAAAGTCTATTTGAATATACGCAATCGTATCTTAGACATGTGGCTAGGTAATCCCAAACAACAATTGATTATCGAACATGTACTTGAGAAAATGGAAGTACCATATAATAGTGATGTGGCATTAGTGAAACGTGCCCATGCATTCCTTGAACGTAACGGTTACATCAATTTTGGTGTTTTTAAGCGATTGAAACCGATACCATCGAAAAAATATGGTAAAGTTATTGTGATCGGTGCCGGTATTGCTGGATTAGCGGCGGCTCAACAATTACAACAATTCGGACTGGAAGTTATCGTATTGGAGGCACGCGATCGTGTCGGCGGACGAATTGCTACATTCCGCAAAGGTAATTCTTAATATTGTACAAACATTATTAATAATTTTTTTTGTAACAGGTAATTATATTGCGGATCTGGGCGCAATGGTCGTTACCGGTCTTGGTGGTAATCCTGTAACAACTCTAAGCAAACAAATCGATATGGAATTACATCGTATCCGTCAAAAGTGTCCATTATATCAATCGAGTGGTGTTACTGTCGATAAAGATAAAGATGAGATGGTTGAACGTGAATTCAATCGTTTATTAGAGGCCACATCGTATCTATCGCATCAATTAGATTTTAATTATGCTGGTAATAAACCAGTTAGTTTAGGGCAAGCATTAGAATGGGTTATCAAATTACAAGAGAAACATGTTAAAGAGAAACAAATACAACATCTGAAATCTGTGATAAATTTACAAGATAAATTGAAAACAAATCAAAAATTATTAGTCGGTATTAAAGAACAAATGTTGGAAACTAATGCGAAAATTAAAGAATTATCAACAATCGATAAACGCGATATACAACTAGAATTCGCCTATAGAAGCGCTATAAGAGACCTCAATACGTACGCAAAAGAATGGGATCAACTACAAGAACAAGCTAAAGAAATCGAGGATAAATTGAAGGAATTAGAAACTTCACCGCCTAGGTAATTCATGGATTATCTCTCGTTTGTGGAAAATAATACATTTTTTTTTTGCACAGTGACGTGTATTTATCGTCGAAAGATCGTCAGATTTTGGATTGGCATTTTGCAAATTTAGAATTTGCAAATGCTACACCACTCTCGAATTTATCGCTGAAACATTGGGACCAGGACGACGATTTCGAATTTACCGGCAATCATCTAACAGGTAGGTCGTTTTTTTTTCTACAATTTAGGCAAACATCTATACACGTTTGTTGTACTTCTAAATTGGCTATTAATTTCATTGATAAGTTTTATCTTAATGATGACATTTTTTTTGTGTGTTTGTTGGGTGAGTTTAGAGAAAATTTGAAAAGTTGTTGAGTTGGTTTTATCGTCAAGGTTGTTGTTTTTTTTCGCTTGTTGTTGTTTTAACGGTTTTGATTTAATTTATTTATGGTGACAAAAATTTGCAGATTTCCAAGTTTTTATCGTTTGTTATTATGTTACTTTGCCATTTTATAGTTTGCGAATTTTTCTTCTTTAGTAGAGTTTTATGGGAATATTGTCTAATAAATTTATTGTTAATTTCGTGTTATGATGAAAAGTATAATGATTTATTTTTTTAATTATTTGAATTTATGATACGTGTAGTTTGCTAATTTATTCCACGATTTTTCTTTTAACAAAAAAATCTGCCTTTAATCATAGAATAATCATTATTGATTGAATTTTCTTAGTAAGGTTGATGATAAAGCAAAATACATGTGTTTTTGTTTATTTAGATGACTTGAACTAATTAACATTTTTTTTTTTGTATAAACAATGACAATGATTTTATTATTGAGTCAGTATGTCTGTGTGATTCAGGACCGTTTTTGTGTGTGGGTTTTTTTAGTGTTACCAAGTATACAATGTGATTCACTTTTAGTCACGTACATAAACATTAAAAATTCATTAACATTTTTAAATGGGTTCAATTTATGTCTACTTAAAAACAGTTCATTGACTATAAAATACAATGAACAAAAAGCTGTATATTTGCATTAAAATTGCACACTTGGACAACAGAGAATATGTTGGATATCAAACTAGAAGTTGCAATTAAAGTAGTTTAAAATATACACCGAAAAGTGTCGACCTCTGTACAAGGATCTCTGAAAACAAATTTGCCCTTTTCTTGAAGTTAAATGCGTTGCCGTTGTAACAGTTTGCGAAACACTGATACCGAGAAATGGTTCTCCTATTACAGTGTTTCCCAAAGTGGGGTACGCGAAGAGTTTGAAGGGGTACATGTGGCTCCAGGCTCTTGCTGTGCCTGATACAACAAGCGACTTATTATTATTAAAGTATATGCATTTTTTGGGGGTACACAGTATTACGAAAATTACAGAAGGGGTACGTATATGTCGAAAGTTTGGGAAACACTGTCCTATTATATCGCACCCTTTAAAGTGACATTAGAGAAGAGTATTGCCACAGACATCACCGTACTCATGTCAGATGGTAAAAACTGCCCCTATTCGCTCTTTTTGTTCATTACTTCATCACATCCTTCCGTTTTCATATCGTGCACTTTGTAAGCCTTTATAAAGTCGTTGCACTAAAAAAACAACATCCACCACCTGCCTGTTACGACCTAGCGATGTTTTTTTACATCAAGTTTGGGGGTATCGCTGCGGCGTCTTCTCTACACCTAAACAGATTCGCTCCCTTTTCACAAACTTCGAATTTTGTTAAGGACCTAATTAAAACACAGTGTGTCCGACAATGTTGTCTTTTGCACCACAATAGGCAGCTAAGCTAACGCATTCGTAACGTAGAATCACCACGTCTGCCAGTTCTCACCCTCCCATTATCCGTAAGAAGCTATCGATAAATAACAAATGAAATAAGAAGAAAACCTTATACTGAATTCCACTTTCGAACCGCTACCCTAAACTAACAATTACTTAAAATATTTGGTGCCCAATTCCCGTTGTTTTTTAAAGCGTATCATCAGAACCGCTTAATATCGTTCAACAGACCGCCAAGGGGTTCGTGAACCCCAGACTAAGAACTCCTGCTATCAAATAATGAATATCGTTATGAAATTGCCTTAAAATTGCATACCGACACAATAATTTCAACAATAACAAGTATCAAAAAAAGAAGCGAACAATTTAAACATGATGTACTGTAGAATTTGATTCTAAATTACACAACATAAACACTGTATAAATATTTCAGATATTAGACGCAGCAAATGAATGCGGAAGTTTATAAAATTTGTTTTTGTCTTAAAATTATGTTTAACTAGGATAGGAAGCGTTCATTGCTTTGTTTCGTGTAAATCGAGTTATAGGAAAAAATATCTATTGTTATCGCTTGTCAATTGAATCGTATTGTATTAGAAAAAGCATTGCGTGTAGAACAACAAAAATTTCTCAAACAACAAAAAAACAAGCCAAGCACGCAAAATATTTTCTTTTCTTATTGATTATTTGAAAATAATTGTAGAATAATAATAGATAACATTTAAGGGCTTCTTATTTTGAAGTTAAATATCTTCATGAGGTTTTTTTCTTGAAATCGAGCCACATTTCAATATGATCAAATTGTGTTTTAGTTCAATGACTGCTTAGAAAGTTGAATTCCTAATTATTTCGTTATAACTAGACGTTGAAGATGTAATCTTCAATCCTTTTCCTTGTATTGATCCCTCTCAATATCGTCATTTATCGACATTCTTAATGATTCTACCATTTATCTCCATGTTTATTGTAAGTGGATTGAATTTTGGGAGTTTCAGCATCGCTACTAGATGAGAAGTTGAACTTTCTTCTAATTGTTAATGTTCCTAAGTCCTCTCCAATAGTTTTTCTTTTCTTCTTGTTTTCTCAGCTTCATACAACTGGGAAAGATGTGTAAAATCTGTGGCAGTATAATAGTGCACTTCACTAAATGGATGTTTTACATAAACGACAAAAGTTGTACAAAAAACGAATTGATGATTCATTTATATTACTCTATTGGTGTCTTGTTAGCGAAATAATTCGTTGAAAAAGTTCCGTAAAAAGAGTAAATCTTTTTTCAAAATTCAGATCATAGTGTAGATAATCTGCTGTCAGTTGATATAACTATTCGGTAGGAGTTTTTTGATCTTTTTTTCCCATTTTTTATTCGTTTCAAATCCTTGTGCATGAGTGCTTCATTTGCTTGTGACCTATCGCGGACAGGATGCCTTGTGAGATTGTTTGATAAGCCGCCTGATAACGTGCTCATCTCACGATTTCAGGATTCGTTTTATTTTCCATGCCTTTTTCTTTTTTCTCGAGTTATGTATGTTCTTTTTTTTCACTCTTATGAATCTCCTAATAGTGATATTTTCCATCGATTAAATACTTGATATTTATACAAAATACTGATCTTTTTTCTCTGGTTTGGTTTTATTGTTGGAATTTTTGTACAACAAAGAGACTTTCTGTGTTGAATATTCAATGATTATGTGATTCGAATGTTTTGTTGAAATTTCTCAAATATTACGGTTGAATTTCTAAAGTTCAATTGTGATTCAATTTCATTTTCTCATCCTTTCTTTTCATCAACATCAACATGATCATCCTGGAAAAAGTGTCAAATTTACAAACAGGCGGCCGCCTTTGACCCTCTCGCTTTCATCACAATCCGTAATCGTTTAGTATGATCTCGTTTTGCAAATTGTATATATCCGGTGTTCGGTATCATAAATATACCGAATAGGGTAGTGATAATGATGAGATTGTAAGGGAGGGTATTTTAACCCTTTCATCATTGAAGTACCTTTACAAAGTTTGTGAATTGCTCACGTCTAACGACAATTTTTCTGTTATTTCCTTGATTTCAAATAAATTTTATTGCATTAGCTACACAGACCGTACTGTAATCAAATCTCAGACAGTATCTGCGGAGGATCCAAAAAAAGTATAAGTTTCGATCTATTTAAAAAAATAGATAATAGAATGATAAGCCGAATTAAAGAGTAGAGGAAGAGACAATCGTATCCGCTTTTTTCCAGTAAAAAAATGGTTTATTTCCTTTCAATTCTAACAAAGAAATAGCTATAATGATGCTCCAATTAACTGCAACTGTACTTTATAATAAACCAAATCAATGTCTATTAAAAGCTACTTTCTTTAATCAAAAAAATACTTTGCCATCATATCTGTTCTGTTATTATCCAGTTCGCGTTATTATAGTTTTCATATCAAATTGGTCAAGATGATTGTGGACCACTGTAGAACCTTTAAAGTTATCTTTTTTTTTTAAAATAAGTTTTAGTTTCTTTCCTCGTTTTGCAGGTTTTTTTTAATGTCTTCTAAGAAATTGTTATTGCCTATTTTACATATTTCTAGCATCTATCTCTATTAAATATATGTATCTGTAGATAGTTTGCATAATCTGATTTTAGATTGATAAATATTTGATGTAAATCAAGTAAAAAGAAAAAAAATTAAGATCGTTACAAGTTCAATTAATTAAAATAAAAATCTTTTTGTCAACAATTAAGTTGCCAATAAATTTCCATAATTAGTCAGCAATACAATTGATGAATTGGAAATACTTAAATTAATTAACAAATGAAATCAATTTAGTTATCATATTATTGTAGTGAAGTTGCCAAAATGGACAAAAAGTCACATCAATCCTCGTTTTGGATTTATCTAAAATACACAATCAAGAATGTGTTTTTAATTGTCAACTAATTATAATCAAGCGACATTTATTTTTGCCAAGATAATTATTTTTATCTTATTTCTCTTCTTATATCGGTTTAGTTATTTTTATTTTTTATTTATAATATGTGTCATTTATAGAAGTTGCACATTTTGAGTCCGTCAAAGATTCCAATCATTCGAACGAAGAATCAACTTAGCTTCTTGCCTTGCTTTGCTAACTTATTATGATTTTTATAAATTAATTAATGATGTCTCCTTCTTGACCATCACTTCTGTTGAACCGGTTCATAACGATTTATCCTTTTATCTTTTCTTCAATCAATTCATATTCTCTCTCTGCCTGCAACTGTCTCGTTTCCTCTTTTTTCTTTAAATATATAATATTGATCTACTTTTCTTTCTCTTTTGTATTTGCTGTTGATTAATCTTTCCTTTCTTGTTTTTTTATTTGATTTTATTTGATGTGTCATTTTCGGTGACGAGACATTTCGATCGAAATTTATTCGTGAAGAAAATACTCAAGCAAAATCGTTTTTGATAAATTGCATCCTTACTGAACTTGTAGACATCATTTTAAGCAAATATTTACGCCTCATTTCAATAAAGGTAGCTTGAAATTTGAGATCACGATGAAAACTTGCAACGTTGTTGCTTTTCGATAAGTTTTATGGGTTCTAAAGGAGATACTTTAAATGAAATTATAAACCATAAAAGTGCATTTTGGTATTTTGCTGTTGGTTTTTTGGTTTCTTATTTTCCCTTTTTTTTTATTATATTTTATGCTTCGTCAACTAGTTACAAATGTTATTTTTCATGTAATATTGAATCACAGATGACTAGTTATATAAAGAAAGTGTAAAATAATAAAAACAGGCAGTATTTGTTTTGCGTAGTCTCCAATTATGTACAGAAGAAGATTGAAATATTAATTAAAGGGCTTTTTTTAACCTAAACCAATTTTTAAAAGCAACCGCAAAATTTTTGTAAGCGGAAGATAGAGAAATAAGTCTACTTCCGTTGAAAAGTATCTGTGTCCATAAACAATAATGTTTTCTTAATACTAACAGTTGAAAGTTGACTTTACTTTACTAATATCTTAATGGTAAAGTGACACTTTTCTTCACTAGTGAAGAAAAGTCACTTTTCTTCACTATTGACTTTTAGTTTCTATTAGGGGTACTAAAAATGATGTTCAACAAGTTTTTTTGTGGGACAAAATCGACGCAATTCTTTTTTTTCTCAATACCACACATTTTTAGCAATTCAAAAATACACAGATTAAATTTTGGAATATAAGAAAAAAAAATAAACAAAAAACTGAGAATTAAAATGCCTCTATCTTCAATTAAATTATATATGAATTATTCCCAGTGATTCAATTTAAATTAATTTCGGTTAATTTGAATTTAAATTTCGATTAAAAACAATTGCGTCTATTATACCACAGATCGTCTAAAACCCCAACTTTACACGACAACTGTCTCGGTCTGATTGTGCTGTTCGATGCTGTTCGAGGTCAAAAAAAAATAACAATAATAACAATGGCCTTCTCGAATTGTCGAGAATGTCTAAAATGTAAACAAATGTTTCTATTTATATATAATAAAATTCTAGATTCAATATATACAGAATGTCTCGTCAGTAATGAACCACCTTGCAGAGTCTGATATGAAATTAAATCCTGATTCGAAATGTCTTTTATAATTTACTAATTAATTAAATTCAATAACCATTCAGGTGCGTGCTGTAGCAGAGAAAAAATTGAAAACACAAGCGCTTGAGGTAATCCATTTCTTACGAGACAGCCTGTATATATAAATAATATATTAAAAAATTAGATTAAATCAAAGGTTGTTAGTATTAAGAAAAATGTTGTACTTTACACGGTGGGAAGTGTCTTTTCACACTCACACTCACACTATCCGCTCTTCTGAAAAGTGTCACTTTCCCACCTTGTAAAGTAAATAACTATTGTTATCAACACTAATCCTTTTTATATATTTTTTTTGCAAATAACAAGTTTTTTTTAATCTTTAGGTATGTAAATTGCTGCATCACCTCGATTATCATTACCTTGTTGTTTTTTTTCTAATTTCTTCAGATTAATGATTTCCTCTTTATCTATAATTATAGGTAAGTCTATTTCTTCTGTTTTAAGAAGCTTTTCTGCTCTCAAAACAAATTGGATGTTATACAAATTAACTGCTAATCCCATTAAATGTCGCTTTGATTAGTAATGCTTCAAACTGTTGAATACATAACGATAAGGTGTATTTCAAGTGAGGCACTCTCTGTATGTTAGATTTATCATTTAGAGATTTCAACGATGCATTAGACACGTATTTCTATATTTTTTTTCTCTCGTATTTGTTGGCTTTCACACTTGGAAATAATTCAAATTCAAAAGTGCGACTTCTGAGTAATGCTGACTTCCATGTTAAGTCTTCAGATGTGTTGGATTTGGTTTTTTTTCTCTTATTTTATTTTAAAATGCGAATACATTAGCGGCATACCCATTAGTAGTTAATACCTAATGGGTTCGTCGCGTCATTTAATATGCATTCTTGATTCTACTACTTCACATTTGAGGTGCGTCTTCTTTCCACGTTTGCCATAGCTCTAACCGTTTTTTTTTTGGTTTGTGAAATAATAAATAAAATCAGTAATAATAAGATAAATGATTAAAGTGATGATAATGTTATAGAGAAGTTATTACGTAACTCATCGAATTGAAAATATTATTAATTACAACAACGGATAAACTTGTTTGATTCGTTTGCAATAGCGTTTATTAACATTGAGACACCCGCAGCGTGTAAACTAATTAATATCTCAACCAATTAATATTGGTTTTAAATGCAGTTGAGATTGATTTGTTACCATTGTGGTTTGATTGTATGTTATAGACACGACTGGTGTCTGTTTTTTTTCCTTGTTGGGCATTATATTTTTTCTCACTTCCATAATTTTATATTATTTGACAATTTTACTGTGGGATAATGGGGTGCAAACTAAATTTCAAAATAATTTGGTAGGTCACCTGTTCCGTTCATTAAAATTGAATATTTCATTTTAACTATATCAGAAAAAAATGCATTTTCATGGCAAAAATAAAAACTGTCCGGTTGCACGCGAATAATAGATTAGTTCAAGTAAAAGACTTAAGGAGTCAAAAAAATTGCATCTGTCTATTATTTATTTATCTTATTAGACTGGAAATAATAGGTAGGTACACAAAAATTGGTGTCGTTATCGTTATAATCATAATTCGTGAATGGAGGGTTGTTGTTTTTTTGTTTGTTTAAAGTTTTTGGAAGTCATTTAAAATGCAATTTTTCTTGATTCTCCTCGATTTGTGATAATTATAATGTCATCAGATTGCCTTTTGATAATATCCAGTCTTTCGTGACATAAAGACGTTATTGTTTATGGTACTGTTTATTGTTATTATTTCTCAGTTAAAATTGTCTATAATTTAAAATGACTGTCGCTTGATTTCATTGTTAATCTCATCATCATATTGTATTACTTTATTATTATTATTATTTTTTTGTTTTTCGAAAAGTCAATTGTCGCGGCTGACTGACGTCGGTGGCATTCTACGAACCAGGCCGCATCTAATTGATAAAATACAATATACCGATGTGAATCAATTGGTTATGGATGTTAGAGCTCGTGTGGAGCCAACATTGTCTTCGGGAATTCACAAAGAATATATAGTAATATGAACAATGTTGCAAACGACCTTGTCGGTCACGATCTTAGATTGAATTGAGTTACTATATAGATCATCCTTTTTTACGACTTCTGGTATTTTTTTGTTTTTGTCAAACAAAAGTCGTCACTAGAATTATTAATTTTGAGAGTTAATTTGATTTTATTGGCATTTTTAAAGTAAATGACAACTTATATAACCATTACTTGGTCAGTAGTTCTATTTTTCTTCGTCACAGAAATAAACCTTCTAAGGCACAATTTTTTACATACCCAAAATCTATCGAGCTCTAGATTATTTACGATGTTTTTATCGAAACATAAAAAGTGTCTGCCTTAGTTAGTAACTTCGATTCGAAATAATAAAAACTCGAAATTAAATTTATAGGGTCGGGTTTCATGTCTAACGAACCAAAAAGTCAGTTTGAACTCAACACTTTAAAATGCACGGTTTTTTTTTGTACAGCTGTGTACATCTAAATCTGGAATTATCTATGAAGAATTTATAAGAAAAGTTGATTGTGAAGGGTAGCAATAAGCTTTAGATCTACGTTCTTAAAAAATGAAACCATCTAACATAATAAACGGAGAGAAATTTCATTTTGAGCCATCGTAGAGTATGTGCTGATCGTAATTATTGGGTAGTTTAGTGTTTGATATTATGGTCAGCTTTCAAAGCTGGAAGCAACAATTTGTTTGTTAAATAAAATCATCACTCTTTTCAGTTGAACTTTTAACATGATCTGATCATTATCGTAAAAGCTCATTGTAATTATTATCACCGAACTTATTTATAATTTACCAAAAAATTTTCATTATACATGGATGCTTCAGCATTATAATCGTACATTTCTTTGTACATATTTTACTACAAATTATGTATAATTAACTACACATATTGATACGTAGTCTTTAATTCCATTTATGTATAGCGACAGGTGTATAGTGTATTGTTTTCATTTTTAACCTTAATGGAAGAGGAATAGAATTAAGTCCTATAAAATTCATTTACATAAATATCCATTTTATATTTAATTGGACATTTATTAAAGTGATTAACGAACTAACAGAATTTTGACATGACTATAGATACAGGTAAAATCGATACAGTGCAAGAGAGATATTAGTTCTACTTGTTTCTATGTCTTTGAGACCGGACAATAAGTTGATGGGTATCTAGAAAATTATTATTTGCTAGGAATTCTCAACCTTACGGCTGGAAACTTGTAACTTATTTTGATAAACCGTTAAAAAAAAGCAATAAATTTATTTGGGTCAATATAAAAGGAAATTCTGTTGTGTAGGAATTATAATGGAAATTCAATAGGAACTGGTAATAAATATTAAATAGTTTTTCTTCATTCGTATTACATAATATATTAGTCTCGACTAGGATATGTGTGTATCTAGTGATTTGTAGGTGTGAAAATAAACTCCACCAGTAGAGAATACATTCATACCACATACATACATAAAGGTAATAAATTTCAACACAAATTAGCCGACAATGTTTAAAGTTTCACGTTTAATCTATGTTCGTTCTTGTATAAATTCTTATGGAAAAGACAAATAATTGGTGGAAAATTTAATATATTTATATATAGATAGGTATATAAAAAAAAGATTGTAGGTACATATATAAATTTGGTAAATCTCTGACTGTAAGTAGCAACAATTGTTCTGTAATCTCACGTATACCTACGCTTTCTCTTCAATCTCATTAAACCATAAACACAACACACACAGTTGTGTGCTATTGTTAGGCCCATACGTTACTGATCATCAAACTGATTGGATGGGATTACGATTTGTGATGCTCATTATAAGGGTTAACTTACTGGTTGTTCGATGTATTATTACAACAATCGCCTACAGGGATGTTTTTTTTTGAATATTATTATTATTATTACTATCATTATTATTTTATATTTCTTTATTATTTATACTTTATATTTTAATTAGTTAAAATTTGAAAACGGAAACCCTCTTATTTGTTTTGGAACTGGGAAAGATCGTTTATTGATAGTGTAGTTTTTTTTTTAACTTAGGTGTATAATTATTGTAATTTAAACTTAAAATTCACTCTTGATGACATAATTATTTAGAGACAACAATTTTAATTGTTATTGTTTAATTTTCTAGAGATCTTATGTATTTTATTAGGAAACGCGTCTCGTTTTTAATATACAGAAATTGTCCGTGACTAAAATATTATTATCTTGATGTGAACTAGGTAATAATATTAATGATTATATATAAGTGTAATGATGATTTTATTTGTATACTAACATAAAAGAAGAAAAAAATTATATGATTCTCATTCAATACTGATCGATGTGTGTTGAGAAGTCATTTTAAGATTTCTCTATAAACGACCACAAAATAAAAATTTTTCAATTGCTATTTAGTGGGTAATCAACAACAATTCACTAACTATGTCGGTTTTATTCACGTTAATGACTTAATAAAAATAGTTGAGTGACATTTCACTATCTGTCGTAAGATGAATGCATACAAACAATATACATCACATACTTGGAATTTATATGGACAATTCATCATTTATAAACGTTGGTTTTCATTACTTTTATTAGAAATCGCTAAAACCCGTCAATGTGATCGTTTTCATATTGCAATTAAATAACCAAGTAAACGCCACTTTTTGGTTAAGATTTTTTTTCTCAAACCTTTTGGGAGTTTCAATCAGTTAGTATAGATTGAGCTCTAAAATTTGCTAAAATAATACAGTTTTCGGTACGACGTTATCAGTAGATTTTGCGACAGAACAATAGTAACAATGTTCCTAAACAACAAAAGGCTTTGTAGGAGCCAATGTTATGCAAAACGGAACAAATTAACGGGATTTCGCCGCAATAATGTCTAAAGCCGGGTCCAGACGAGAGCAATGAGCACCCACAAACAAGGTGAGCACACATAAATGCTCAAGTGTGGACGGTAACACGAACGCGAGCGCACACAAACAACCTGAGCCGGCGGCTGTCGGTTTTTTGGAATTGCTCAAAGGAAATGCGCGCCTTGTGTGTGTTTCGACTTGCTCTGTCTGGACGCGTTTCGTATTAGTTTCATATTGTTGATGGTCCACATACAACTGGAGCAGTACAAACACTAAATATAACACGCACAACTAAAACACTACATTCAAGTTTACGCACACAACGAGCAAATACATATGCGTGCTCGACTTATGTGTGCGTGCTCAGGTTGTACTTGCTCTCGTCTGGACCCGGCTTAAGACCCTATAATTGTAACATGATCGAGAGTTACAAAGTTGAGTACACTTTCTAAAGACAACGTATAATCTTCAGTTTTTGTTTCAAGGCTTCATTTTATTATATTTTACAAAACTTTTGGCTTTCGGCTCATTCAAATATTGGAGTTGGTTATTTACTTATTATCGACATACAAAACGTATAATTCCTGTTGTATGTGCATTTTTTAAAACTTTATTTAATTCATTATGATTAACAATTTTGATAATCTTTATAATTTCATTTTCTGTTCGAGACGAAACAATTTGTTTTGGCTTTTGAGCTTAAAAGTATTTTCGTATTGGATGGAATTTATTGTGTCCAATTTTCAACTTGGTTTCTTCTATAATTTAACTTTTTTGCCATCGGTGTCTGTTTAAATTTTACTTATTTTTCGATTTATGATTGCCTGAAACTGTTGGTGAATTTAATTTCGCTAAGCTCAAAAATTTTAGGTAAATACCATTATTAAGTGCACCCGATGGTCTTGATATTTTCTATGTTTTTTTCTTCTTCATTGATTTGACGTTTACCTTTCGTCGAGTACATATCATTAAGTTAGTTTTAATGTGTTGGAATTTTATTTTCGTTACAGTGAGTGCGGGCGTGGAATTTATACCTGTTTTTAACTTATTTAGCCCAATAAGAAATCCAAATTTTCAACTTAGATGTAAAAGTTTAAAAATATTCTGAAACCAAATTAAAAGCAGTGCTTATTTTTATGTTTATGATCTGTAACAATAACGCTTTACGCTCACGATCGCAAGTCTTCTAATAGCACAATTTGCGTGTTTTCTGTCGAGTTAAAGAATAAAGTTGTGTCAAAAATAGTTTATCTAGATATAACCTTACTGAAAGGGTATTAGCATAGAAGATCAGAGACTGCATGCCCTATTTATAAATGTATAGTTTAAGTTGATTTTTTTCATAAATTTCATTGCAAAACAGAGAATTTTTATTTTTGATAAAACTATTTATTTGAACTTTATTTTCTTCTTGTTGCAGAAATATAACGATATTTTAATCAAATAAAATATCACACTTCACCGGTTAAGAAATACTGATTTATAGTGACAACATCTATTCCACTCTTACTATTCTGTAAATTCCTAGTTTGGGTGACATTTTATTTTTTACTTTTTATAGAAACATTCTGTTGCTATCACAGTTATGAAATAATTTACCTTTAACGTTTACATGATGCTAATGTCTCACATAAAAAAGGGAGAAATATAAAAGAGACAACTTATATCGTTCTCAACGAAACATTATTACGACTCCAAATTTGATCGTAAATGATTCGAAAATATGTCGTGCGCAAATCATTTTAAACATTACCTACTTATGACAAAGACTATGTATCACCTTGATCAAAAACCTCCCTTTAAAATGCTCCCCATGGACCACAAACAATGCAATTATGCCAGTTTGATGCAGCTGTCGAAATATTTCTGGTACTTGATTTTCGGTAAGGTCAGCAGAACAGTTTTTGATTTTTTGTTTATCTACTGTCGACTGCTATGTTTTTTTGACACAATCAACTCACATTACCCTGCGCTCTTTACGACTGTTTTCTGCTGAAAAGTAGGTAATCGAAAAATCGAAGAAGGCTCTAATGGCCGTATCAAAAATCCAGTTCCAAAAATGTTTCGACTGCTGCATCAAGTAATAACATAAGTGCGTTGAAGTCGAGGAGAACTTTGTAGAGGACAATAAATGAATAAATTTGTGTTTTGAATTTTCTGAATGAATTCCGGAAACTTATTCATGAAAGTGGTATTCATTCTTTTAAACAGAATGTATGGATAGTTTTACATTAGATGCTCCAGCAGTTGAAGAAAAATAATTGTTACTATCTTCACTCCAATGATAAGGATCTTTCTAGTGGTTATTTAATGCAGATCATATCCAAGTCTAGCAAAGAGAAGTTTATGTTTTCATGTATAAAAGCCTTTAGGTTGGATTTCAGGACTTGGTTGTGTTAATGTAAATCGCCATTAACGTTGAATTTATAATCGTCTCACTTCAATACTAATAGCCAAACTTCATGCTAGTCATGAATATCATAATCATGATATCTCGTCAAATTAAATTATAATAAGAAGAGGTACACGTAATTTTTTTGTAATGTCAAAAAACGTTCCAAAAATAACAAACTAATATAAGTTTAAAATACGTTTACCAAATGGTATTTTTGCCGTATTAATTGCAAAGTACATCTGGTGCTCCATGTTGTGATCAGACTAATAATGTACGTTTTCGAACAACTAATTGCTTATATAGCATATGACGCAAGAGTTGTGGCATATGGTTCCGGTCAGAATAGAGATCAGTTTATATTAAAATAACATTCTAAATTAAAAAATAGAATTCTAGTCATTTATGTGGGGGTGTTGTAGCACAATTATTCATATCATAAAATACAATCAAAGTATGTGGAATTCAATACAAATTAGTTCTGCTTGAGTTAATTTATTGAATAAAATTACATTTACATTACATTTTCAAGGACTTAATTAAAACAATTAGTATTTCCGTGCAAAAAAAAATGCAACATCAATTATCTAGTTACGGTATTCAATGCTTCCAGTGTTGAATCAATCCATGAACGATACGATGGTACATGAACATAAACACCATAAACACCAGGTTGACCACAATTCTTCCCCCAAATTACTAAGCCAGCCGTTATATATTTATTAGCTTCATTTGGACATACCAAAGGTGAACCACCATCTTGCTAAAATTTATAAATTAATTGAATCCTCTTGTTAGTTGAATAATAAAAAAAAAATATACGTACACTACAAGCATCCCGTAATAATTCACCACCGGCACAAATTTCACCGGCTGTATCGAAATATTTATCAACATTTGTTCCTAATAATGATGCATTACTGTATGATTTACGACAATCCTCATTACTGACAATTTTCAAAAATACTTGTTTCTTCGTATTTGTTGGGGCATCGTTGATTTCAAACGATGTCTGTCCCCAACCAGAAACAACACATCTACAAATAATAAATTGTAAATTTACACATGTTGGATTACGTTTTCAACAAAGTTGATGCTTGTTGCATGGTGTTAGTAGCAACGTGCAACAACGCATCAAAAGAAAAGTCAATATTTACTCTTGCCCACGGAAAGTTGATTCTCCTCCGGATGGTGGTAAACAGGCTGTATTAATATTGTTTTGACTCAATGAGAATGGATGTGAAACACGTAAAATTGCTAAATCATTAAATAATGTTTCTTTATCATAACCATCGATGATACGTACCGTTTCAACGGTACGATTTTGGACGTCTGTTGTCAAATCTTCAACATTGTGAACACCCATAAATACAACAATTTTTCCCGGTACTTCACTAAAAATATTTTGTTTCATTTATCAATCCTAATTTTTTTGAATTAATTAATTAATTAATTAACCTGTCGATTTTGTGAGCGGCTGTTAAAACATGATAATTATCAATTAATACACCACTACCAGCGAATTGATGGGTGGAATTTTGTAAATATGCCTGCCATGGGTATGCTCCTGGATCAGCTGTACCATCACTAGTTGATGTTTGTTCAACATATCGAATACCACATCTACTTCCTGGTCCTTGTGTATAACATGCTAATAATCCATTTGGACAGACATTACTCTATCCTTTTAGTTAATTATATATAATTCTTTAATAATTTTCACTTACTGATGGTGTTACAATACGTGGATCAATTCCGGGATTTGTTTGTTCACCATTTGTATTACAATATCCATCAGGCACACAAACATAATAATCACCAGTTAGCGTCTTACCACCTAAAGATTGAGCTGAAATATCTATTAAAAGAAAAATTGATAACAATTTGATTAAATTATACAATTAACAATAATTTACTAGAGAATCCGACGAGAATAAATACAAATAATAACTGCATGATTTGTTGAATTGCATATAACTGATTTCCAACAGTTTATATAACTCGTATAACTACATGGTTGATGCAATTTTAATTAATTACGTATTTTCCGAGATAATTTCAGGACCTTGTTGACAATAAATAAATAATTTTAAATTATGAAAGAGGAAATGCATTCTTTGATGTCCGGAATTATCACAAGGTTGATAAGCTATTATAGCGCATCAATTCTTTCACAGAAATGCGCTTTACAAAAAACGTTTTCGGTTGGGAGTGAGAAATTCTTTGATATGCTAATTGTGGCAAATATTTGAACAACATGCCGTTATTCAGTCATAATAACTGCGGAAAAATGTCGTTTGTTGCTGTTTCTAATATCTATTGGAACGTAATCGAAAATATAGGATCTTTTAAGCAAACATTAAACCAGAGGTAGATTAATTACTGTTCTTGCGTGGAGTCCTTTATACTAGAAAAACAGTTTAAATTACAGTATTGTTACAATGTTTTACAACAGGAAATATCTCTCTAACATCAATCTAGAACAAGATGTAAAAAAATGTATACTCTATACTTTTATTTGAGATATTGAAATAAGACAAAACGTAAATCTGTTGTAAATATTAATGTTTTGAGCACTTTTTTCGCTTAATTTCGTTCTGGTGGAAGTTTTGAACATGTAAATATGAACACTTCAATATGTTAAAGCCCGGTTAGACGTTCAAGCCATTTGCGCAAACTGGCTTGCACAAACCAGTTTGCGCAAATAAATCGTTGCGTGTAAACGATGGCATGTAGTTTGTGCAAGCCAAAAAATTTAGCTTGAGTAAAATCTGTCTCGACAGAAAATTGGCTTGCGGTTGGTGTATTGGCATGAACGTCGTTTAGACGTTCATGCCAACCCTCCAATCTCGCGCATGCGCATCGATGAAACCCTTCTACCACCTGTTCACCCCAACCTATGTAAAAAAAATTCGTATCCCTGTTTATGGAAGATAAAAAGTCGAGAGTACAGCGAAAACAAATCCCGTTTAAGCAACCATTGTTTAGACCATTTCCTTTTAGCCTTTAATTGCCTTTTCTTTTTTATAAGGCACACCGCAGCCGTTGCAAGAATTAATTCTTGATCCAAATTCTCCATTTTTAATAATAATAATGCAATTAACTACAATTTTCAGACTTCCTCACACCAGATTTGCGCAAACTAAACTGAACGTGTGAACGACAACATTTTATTCAGTTCATTTGCGCAAATTGGCTTGTGCAAGCCAGTTTGTGCAAATGGTTTGAACGTGTAAACGGGCTTTTAGAGTCGACTATTGACTGTATTCCCCTGTTTTGCTTTTTTAGAGTTTTTTTTTGTAAAAACAAGAATTTCAAAATTAGACTGGGTCTACTAGACTTTTGCCAGTCTTTTGTCTTTGAATCGTAAAAGAACCCATGTAGCTGATGTATGGAAAGATGACAGTAACTTTAGAAGTTCACGCAGTGGTAAAGTAAAATTAATGGAAATTGAATATTTATAGTATTTTTGACGCAAAAGGGCCCATTTGTTTTTTGGTTTCAAAAGTATCAATATTAAAAAAAAAAATAAGTCGAATCATTTTCAGTGAATGCTACAGATGCATTTATTCTGGAACTAAACAAAAAAAATCCCTTATCATATGAAGAGTAATTCAAACACTTAATTTCAAGTACTACTTTTCCTTTGAGTATTGCACGAATTTTAAAATTTACATTGTTTTGTTATATTTCCAAATCAGCTGCAGGAGCACCTTTGATAGCCAAAGGTATTCTGGAAGTTCTTCAGAATTGATTCGTAAATAAGGGAGATATCACATAAATTTTTATGATTCAACCTGTATATAGTTTGGTACAGTTGTTTTGGAAAATGTGAGAGGTATTTTGAAAATTTCGGTTTTGCAGGTGAAAATTACAAAAATAATATTTAAAAGGACTTTAGAGGGCGTTTTTAATTATTAATAAACAGCAAAAAAAAATACGCAATTTTTTCCAAAAGTATCCGAGATAAAAATGCCTTCAAAATACTGAAAAATGAACAAAATGGCAATAGCTCCAAAATAATTCAGGGCATCAAAAAAATCTCATTTTGCAGAGTATCTCCTTGAGATAGTCTGCAATACCATCGAAAAGTAGCCACCCTACAGAATCCTTCGAATATATCTTCACTGCACATTTCATTATGATAACGAAAACTATTTCAAATCGATTGATTAACGTTATTTTACCCATATACTTATTATTTATAGGTCTTTGATAATTTCAAAATACTTCTGCATTTCGAAGGTGTAACGTTTTTTCAAAATCTACATATGTATGTACTATTTATTCAGTATTGTTTAAACGAAGGCAACAATTATTGCACGAGACTAGCAGCTGTTACAGGAAAACCATTAGAAAAGTAAATTTAACTAGATCACGCACACCTTAATAATTGCATACTTCAGCATTGATAAAAACTGTTATTGACTTACCCTAGACTATAGAATTCCTTTTCGAAAACGTTAAAATTTAAACTCAGAGTAAACAACTAATGGAACAGTCTGTACAACAAATCAATTTTTTTTTGGTGTTATTTAAAATTTTGTGCTCTTCACTGACGGATTAATAAATGACAGAACGGCCACATTTGACAGCCATTAACATTTAAATAAGTGGCTTTTATCATGATAATTCATTTCGTTCCTTTATAGTGAAATAGTCATTAATGTGTGTGGATTAATTTATAGAAGAACTTGTCATATATATAACACGATAATCTTTCAAATGGATAATTATTGAAAAACAACAAAAATAAATTGAGAATGTTTGTTTTATACAATCAAGTTATATAAAAGAAAATAAATAGGAAAATTAACGATATTGTAATTTTCTATTTTCATAATTTATTCATAACATTTTACATAACTGCGTAACTACTTGATTTAAATATCAAAATAATCAGTCAAAATAATTAATATTGATACAAGCAATTAATCACCGACTTGGGTGTTTATTTATTTATTAATTTTTTAGACTGTTTTCCATGCAGACAGTTTCGTGTTGTTTTTTTTTCTAATTTGAAAAATTCGATTATTGGACACATCAATCATGGCTAATTAAAAAAATTCTGTTAATCGAAATTGGGTACATACATATAATTTCCATAATATAGAAAACTTGTTTAGATTCTGATCTAAACATGTGAATTTCGCAGAATAGACAAGTTCTTTCTACAATGAATTCTTGAAAAAATAAAAAACAAAAATTTTATTTTAAGGTCTCTATAAAAGCATTTTAGATTAAAATAAAACCGTCTTTATTATTGTTTGTGTGAAATATTGCTTGTGAATTATAGTGTGAAAAAGGTTTTAAAGTGAATAATTTAGCGATAATAAAGTTTGTATTGATTATAGAAAGAAAAATCATGATATATCTTTAGAGAAAATGGCCATTTTATGACTAAAGTTATTGTGTTAAAAGAAATATTTCACAATACAATACTGACGAAGTTATATTATTTAACAACTATATCCTGATTAAATGTATTCAATTAAAGCTTTGAATACGTAAATCGTCTCTCTTTAAAGTTTAATCATGTTGGTTTTATTAAATCATTATTGAAACTGAATTAAACTGAATCCTTTTCATAATTAACCCATTCGTCTTTTCGTTATATGACTGGTTTTATGTATGTTTATTATGTACATATTTTAATCAACATAGATGTTGTATGTATGAGCATATGTATAGAAAATGATGTACAAGTATATGATGATTATTGCAATTATTCCTCAACTACTATATGAAACATAAATTTCTTCTGTATCTCGTTAAATACACATGTTTACTATTTGATTTTATTTTTCCTATTGTTGAGAGAAACTTGTATAATTTTAATATTATTCAGAATTGTTGTGGATCGCAAAACTTATAACCAACACAATCATTAATATGCAATTAAGTTGTTATAATCGAAAAGACATACATATCTGTAAAGGGACAGGGTGATACTTTTCAACTGGATGATAATTTACAATTTAATTGTTGTAAATGTTTGTTGTACACATATTCAAAAGGGGCGATATATTTGTAGAAATTCAAACAGTGTTTAGTTGTTTGATCGCTTATATATGTTGTAATTTAAATGTTATATCGATTATTTATTGTATTGCCTGCCAGGTAAATTTGTCCGATATGTTATTTTATTATCTATGTGGAATTTTTGTCACTATATCCAGTAATTTGCACAACAGGAGGTGAATACCATTTTGGATTTGTATAGCTGTTTTACATTATTCCATATTAATATTAATGTAGATCTTTCTTTTTTTTTGTATACGGCTGTCGTTTTTGGCACTACACGCAATTATCGAACCAAATAAGTAGCAGGTAGACACTTGTTACAGTTTTTTGTTTTCTATTTTGGCTGAAATTTAACCTAGGGGCCAATTATTAATTATATGGTTTTCTAAAGGTTGTACTAGCTCGTTCTACATACAGTTTTTTACAGTGCAACTGGGAAAACAAAGACTACAAAAATATAGTTAGCACTCTTCATTTTATCGTCTTTCCTGTCAATTGGTTTATTGTAGAAACTACAATAAATGTACCTTCTGGAGAGAAGTTTTACAGTTTTGTGTTTAAAGGTAAAAATCTTTTTTTTGTCTGGAAACTGGATCATTTTTACCCAATTTTGTGTCACAGTTATAAGATGCTTTATCTTTCATCTTTAGAATTCTCTCTCTCTCTCTCTCTACCACTCACAAGCCACGCCTTCAGATCGATCGAGTTATATGAAACGGCTAATGGTATTCCATTTTGAACTGTTCTTCTTCTCAAATTATTCGATGAGAAAAAATTCTCAATTTAGTGTTACAAACTTCACAACTCCATGGTTCGTGTAAATTAATATCTCATAATTACACTATTTCTACATAATTAGTGAACTGTCGATACATTTCATGGATAAAGAATAAACGATTCTAAGTATTTTAACTTAATAAAAGGTTGTATATTATATGTGCGAACAACATAATATGCAAGGCGTGATCGTCATGTCTTCTGTATCTAATTGAAAGGTTAAACGGGCCCTTTGGTCTAAGCAGATTGAGGTGGATTATTTCTTCTCATAACTGCATATTTCCCCAATACATTGTTAGTTTTTGTTATTGTAAACTATTCGGGTAGAGACTGGCTTGAAAGAATGAAATAAAAACGGAAATTTATGCAAAATAATAAAAACTTTAACATATAAGGTAAAAACAACAAATAAGTGAAACAATAAAATCACACTAGACTAAACCAATAAAATTGTGCGGTTCTACTGGATAAATTCAAAAGAAAGAAAAACACTAAATGTGTGCTACAGTGGAATAGACGTTAGAAAAATTCGTAGAATGACAGCTGTTTTGAAAAAATTACAATTACAGTTGTTAACATAAACATTTGCAAAAGGTTAAATATTTTTGCGTTTTAACCATAAAAGAGGCACAATTTTTGAAAATTCTTATAGTCGTCGAAGGGGACAAAAAAAACACCTTATATGCAGACTATTAATTTGGTTAGTTGATGAGATACCAATCGTTGTTATAACGTTGTCGACAAGAATTTTCAATTAACTTTGTTTTATAAAATGTATACCTCTATACGTATATGTGTATAAGTGGTACGATTGAATTCTTGTTTTCTACGGTACGGTTGTAACTTGTATAACTAAAATGTACATTTTCGTCTAATTGATTCTTGATTTTTAACTTTAACAAAACATATCGTTTTCGAATGTTAGGTATTCTTTCTTTTTCTTCTTCTTCTTATCCACGTTGTGTGTGTGTAGATTTGTTGTATATGTTAACAATATTAGTTTTTTCGCAGTAACAAGAACTGCTTCGTCAATATCGTTGAGCAGGTAACACGATTTGGGCGGCCCGTGAAAATATTTACAATCCACACAGATTGCTATATAATCAGACGATTGCTTGTTTATATATATAAAACAGAAACAAGTGATTAATGTTGTAGAATTTTTGTTAAATTTGATATTGACGCCAATTTCTGGAATTAAAATTAACTAAAACACAAAAAAAACTCAACTAGATTGACAATTTCCATATAATTATGGCGAAAACAACAATAAAAAAACATCAGTTAATTATATAGTTATAAATCGTTTCCTATATCATGTGTGTCTATTTATGTATTAATATTTATTTAAATTAAATAGGCAGGTTTTTCGGTAACACCCACCTAATTTGGCAAGGACTACCTTCAACTCGATTATTTTGCATTAGGTTATATTTCAAAGCAGTTTATTAGAGAGGTTTTGCTTATCAATTATGTACATCTAAATAAATTTCTTATTCGTTGGTATCTAATAATAGTTACTGATAGGTTGAGTAATAATAGAAAAATTTATTATAATAAGCAAACTGGATGAAGAGACTAACTTTTAAATCACAAATCTGAACAAATCTGTTCTCTATCTTTATTATTTTATGATTCAGCCAGTTTCTTAAGTCGCTGTGCCAACTGTACATCGATTCGATTTGAACATTAGC
Source organism: Epicauta chinensis (assembly GCA_021725515.1). Lineage (NCBI taxonomy): Eukaryota > Metazoa > Arthropoda > Insecta > Coleoptera > Meloidae > Epicauta > Epicauta chinensis. Next base: position 431,789 of record JAEDXX010000040.1, read on the forward strand.
GAAAGCGATATTTAAGAGTTATTTTTTACGAAAGTAATCATATTATAACAAGATCAGTTGTTGCCTCTTTTAAACAATTTAGTATGAATGTAAAAACCTTCAAGCTAAGGAGGGACTAAATTTGGTGAAATTCCTTTTATCTCCCTGCATCTTGTAATGGAGATTATTGAAAAATTACAGAAAGTTTCACTTGAGGCTGTATCATTTCTGATTGCTCTATTGATTGTAAATTAACATCGTTAGCCTGATTACTTTTGGACAATATTTAATATCCATAAGTATATATAATCTTGTCGGTCAGACAAGAGATAATATATTCATGCAATAATTGTAACAATTTGTACAAGTAACAGTTACAACAGAATCATTAATTATATCCATGATTTGTCAGATAAGGTTTTGCATATTGATTTTATTTGTGTGAAAAGATGTCTACCATGAAATTGAATGTACGAATCCTATCAGAGAATGTAGATTATTCTTTGTCTGACTAACAAGATTTGACACTTCTTTCAGGAAGTAATCCGCGTTGTATCCCAAAAAAGGTGAACTTGCTTAAGAACAATCCGTCAACTTTATTTCTTGAAGTTAATAAGTTCCTTGTCTCCTTTACAAAATATTTTTGTTGACTTTTTCAACTGACTGAAGCCCTAGAATCTCCCTATCTTGGTGGATAAATTTTTAGTCAGAATTGAAGCGTAAACTGACAACGAAAAATAAAAAATTATGAAAGATTTTGATTGATGGAAATATTTAAATAAAGCAGTCTGCAAAATTTAGTTTGAATGTCTCTTAACAAACCGTAAATGACTGTCGTTTGTTATGGTTACATTGGCGTATTATGATAAAAATCAGATTATATAACTTTCAATATTTGTTTCTAGTTTAATTATTTGAAACATCATCGCAAATCGTTCTTTATTTATGAATTTCATGAGAACCTACTCTAAAATATTCAATTTCTCTACGAGTCACGATTTGACATAGACGCTATTGTTAATTAATCTGAAATAAAAGCAATTATTTCCAAATATAGATGGAGAAATCTCTTGGTAAAAAAGTTTAAAAGCTCTTTAGATAGGGACCTTTAATAATAACGTGAAAACATTTCCAAATAAAGCATTATTAACTATAAATTTTCAAATTCTTGACTAAAGTAGAAGAAGTTTTAAATAGAAAGTTGAAAAGTGAAGATCTATTGTTTATATAATCGATACAAAAGTTACTATAACGTTTTTAATAATATTTAATGGAATGCCACATTAGCTTGACATTCAAAGACAGTTAGTCTTGATGAAAGTTTGCTTAGCTCTTATTTTTTTTATTTATTAACTAATTTAAATTAAATTGGTTGAAGTGAAACAAGGCTTGAGGCGACTTACACTTTTTAATATTGAGGAACTGGCTGATAATCAGCGTTCGATGGCTATTACGTTTTTGTTTTTTTTTTGATAATATCTCCAAAAATAAGTAAATGGCGTTTTTTCTGTGTCAACGCATTTTTCAACAAGCAATCAATCAATTAAAAACGTTATATTTAAGTTAATTTTTATTAAATAAAAATATTTTTTTTTATAATGGGTAATATGACCTTATTTTTCTTCTGTCGTTTTCGCCTTTCATCAATGATGGTGTTAATTTGCGAAAAAATTTCAAAAGTTCGATTTCGTTCCGAGCCTGCAATTTTCACAAAAAGTATTCCAAACCGTCCATTTTTATAGTCTGAAAGTTTTTTCATCAGGTGGCTAGTTGATACTGTGTGTTGGTCGACTGGTTTTTATATCGTTTGTGAGAGATGCACGGCCGCAGTTTTGACATAACAGAGTTTGCTTGGAGCTGATTTCATCGCATGATTTTTTGTTTTGGATTGTCTATATACACATATACACTCTATATACATACCTACATATAAATCTATAGTATAGGTACCTACATAAAACTGTTTATGTGTGTGTGTGTGTTTGGTTGGACTGTGCGGCATATAACGTCTGTTTCTCTTTATTCTTACCAAAGAAGAAGCAACAGTGCTATTATCCACCAAGTACTACACGGTTTCTTCTGGGCTGTGATTATGGCGGCCAGATTGTCTGCTGACCCCGAAGAATGCAGGCCCACTTAACAACGCAAATCACTGTGTTCCTTTATAATTTACAACGTAGTGTTTGTTGTTGTAGGTTTGAGCGCTTTTTTTTTTAAAACTTAGGAATATTAGCGATGTTGTTAAATTTTCGTATAATTGATTTTTTCCAATATAGAGAAAATAAAAGCTTTCTTTAATAACGAATTATTGGTTTAATCGACAATATAACAAACTATTCTCGTATAATTAATGTCAGTATTAGAAAAATTTATTCAAATTGTTAAGCGTTAGATAGCAATCGAGATGCTTAATTTGCTCGTTAAACTTGACTTTAAACGAATACAATCTCCAGATGCTTTCAATTAAACTTGATCATTACTAATTTATTGTGTAATAAATAAAATTATTAAACAATTGTATTTACTATTTAATTATCTTGAAAGTTCATCATAGTAATATCATGGTCATCATGAATTCACATTATTGATGATAATTTTATTATCAAATGATTCACATACAAAAATCAATTTCTCTGTTCTTTTTCTTCAAATTTATATGATCTACGCTATATGTGTTGCATAAAAGGAATGTATGACAGTATGTAAATGGAACGTTTATTCTCGTTTTCAATGGAACACTTTGTTTGGAAAGCAATGAAAGTAGATATAATTTTTTTAAAAAATATTGTTATTAACAAGACGACAGTAACAATAACGGTAGCATTTTATATCTTGAAGTCGATAAATTACATTATGAATTAATATGAACAATTTTACAATCTCTCTTTCTATCTTTTTACACTGTCACGTTGCACTACTTTTAAATGTCAAGCTGTGAAGGTATGTGTTGTATTTATAGGTACGTGCATAATATACAGGGTGAGTTTTTTGTGTACCTAGAAAATTACAACAGCTAGAAAGTTGTTGAAATGTGTAAATATTCACGTAGGTAGTTTGGTAGTTAAGCTATTTGATGTTTTTTATGATGCAGCGATTTTACGGGTCTAGGAAGATGCATTATAAGTTTTAATAAATAGACCTGATTTTGTGGTCATATGGAATAATTAGAAGTTCAAACATTTTCAGGGGATTCGTGAAACTACCGTTAGTAAAGGGATTCGTCTAACAAGATGGGTTTTCTGTTTAAATAAGACAAAAGTAAGCCAAATATTTATAACTTTTTGGTAGCTTTATACATTTCAAGTAGCAGCAAAAGAGATCTCGTCTTTAAAACAAGCACTTCCACAGATAGTCCAAAGGATTGTCGTTTATTTCCTCTTAATAAATCCTTTGAACCCGATGTTTCTGTTAACAATCAACTGCAGGAAAATAATTGAAGTTGAATTTGAAAAATTGTTTTTGACACTCATTCAACACTTAACTTGGATTTGTAATAAAATAATCTGTTAATTTTAAAATAATAATGCTTGTAATTTGAGGTTCGTTCGATTGAGATAACCGTTGCAAAATCTCACCCTGTATAGGTGCAGTAAAGTTATAACAATGTACAATCAGGAAATGCAACGTTGTATATATACTTAATTATTTAGACATGAAAGTCTTTTAAATAATCGACCTCGAGCATATAATGCAAATTTTAACACTTTTCTCCATTCACTTATCTGAAAAAGGTTTCTAATTTAAATAATAAAAAATTATTATTTTTCTCTCAATACGTTCAAAATGAAATCTTATCAATTATTCTATTCATATATATATTTATTTAATATTTCCACACCCTATCTATATGATTAAAATTTCTACCATATACAAAAGCTATAATTTTCATGTAGTGATACGTAAAATTTACCATGATTTACTATTTCTGGTATTGGTTCAGTATTGTGCAACTTTATATTTATCATTATATGTTATTGTTTAAATCAGTAGCCAATTCTATTCGATATAGGATAATAGATTTATATTGAAATAAAAAGATTGATATTTCATAATAACACTTTTTGAAATTCTATAAATCATAAAGCTTATTCTTTTATTAAATAGATTATTAGCAGTATAACAAAATCGGTTTATTCTTTGATAAAGCCTTGATCTAATTGCACCATACTGTTTGAGTTATAGAAAGCTAATTAGTAATGTCCTTATAAATATTTTTTTATTAAAAGGAACTAAAATATTAATTGTATGACAAATTGTTGAAATAACTTTATGATTTAAAGTCAAACAAGTCTATTGATTTTCATCATAATTACACATCAACAATTTATAAATTAAAATAGTTTATTAGAACAAGTAAATACTTGTACAATTATATCATTTATTAAAGCGTTTAAATTTACAGTTATTATCGTGATTTTAATCGTCAATCTAATAAATCACTTTCATGTAAATGTTAGTCAAGAATTGCAAAGATTTCAGATAATCTATATTACAAGAACTCTATTTTAACACCAACGTCTTTGTTATATATTTGAACTGAAATGTCATATTCTAATTTTATATTCTAACCACCTGTGACAAATACAGAAAGCTTATTAGATGACATATATAGACTACATTTTAATACTGAATATTCTAGAAAATTGGTACAATAAAATCAACTTTTTAGTGGTCTACCGTCACTTTAACCAAGATGACGCATTCCTAAAACAACGTCTTCTCCGTTAAATTATCAAGCATTCTGCAAGAGATCCATAGGATATATGTTTTACTTTGGATAATTAGTTATATTCATTAAATTTTAATGTTACTCAAGGAGCACGTTATTTGATGTTGATACCTAACGCATTATTTTGAATAATTTACTTCCTTACCCTTCGTATGAAATTCTCTATTGTAAAGATGTTTTGATTCTTTTTGAAATTATTCTGTTAAGAGTTGGTTTTGTTCCCGTTGAATTTGACATGTGCCAGTAGCACTAGATTGTTGATATTACACCCAACAATGGATACAGAGTTAAAAACAAACAACTCGCAGGTAGCAAATTTGTCTTCTCAATTCGATTATCAAAGAGAAACTGCCCTTGCAAACTACCTGTTAACAGATTGTTGTCGACCGTTTGTCCAGATGTTAGGTACGAATTTAATATACGATTTCCGTTGTCAGATGGTTTTTAGATCACTAATTTTCAACTAAAAATTGTTAATTTCTACTAAGAAGCTATGGTCGTCGTATTAATGATTTATTTAAATAGTAACTCTATCCATTCAACATCGATATGATTACTTGAACTTAGAGAAACTGTATAGCAATTACCCAACAAAATTAATATTGTAGGTTTGGTATCAAGTTCTCAGATTTCTTACAAAAAAAAATCTTCACGCTCGTTGACAATTTGTAGTTGTCTTCAACCATAATCATTCATTATATACAACGTTAGAATTCATTATTTTTAATTTGAATAGAATTACAAAAGATTTTTGTTCAAGTTCGTTTTTTTTTTTGTATATTTAAATCAACCAACCAAATTTAATGATAATGCTTTTTCTATATAAACTAGAATAGATGATAAACCAAATTACTACTGCCCAGCTTTCTTCTTTCTTGTCATTTTCCTTAACAAACCTACGTATCATATATAATTAAACATCAATTAATCCCCAGCAAACAGAAACAACTGCTGTTGTTTCCGGTGGCCCTAACTATGTTGTTGATTTTTAGTTACTAACAAGATTAGCTCTAGTTGTAATGCAATTATATTCAGTTTTTTTTCTTTTTTCATTTATACAGATTCTTTTTATTTTCTCCTGTTGTACAGTTGCAGTAATAGTGTCATTAAGTTGCTGATATGTAAAATAAAATCTGTCTTATGATTTTTTTTTATTATTATAACTACATATAGCTGTATTATTATTCATAATTATCTTGTCCAAGATAATCAACCAAAAGTCATTTTTTTCGAGATAAAATGGAATGTAAATGATTCTTTTTTTTTTTCGTAAAGGGTATGGTTATGATTTGGTTTGTTAACCATAATCTACTTATTTCTACATTTGAATGAAATGTTTCAGCGTGGGTTTTTCAAAAAAACTAGCTCCTATCAAAAGAGAAAGATTGTTGATAATTTCCATAGTAATTTTCCATCAGTACAGATACAGATGGCATAGTTATTTACTTTACAAGGTGGGAAAGTGACACTTTTCACAAGAGCGGATAGTTTGGATCACGAGGCGAAGGCCGAGTGATCCAAATCCGCGAGTGTGAAAAGACACTTCCCACCGTGTAAAGTACAACATTTTTCTTAATACTAACGACCTTTGATTTAATCTAATTTTTTAATATATTATTTATATATACAGGCTGTCTCGTAAGAAATGGATTACCTCACGCGCTTGTGTTTTCAATTTTTTCTACGCTACAGCACGCACCTGAATGGTTATTGAATTTAATTAATTAGTAAATTATAAAAGACATTTCGAATCAGGATTTAATTTCATATCAGACTCTGCAAGGTGGTTCATTACTTACGAGACATTCTGTATATATTGAATCTAGAATTTTATTATATATAAAAATAGAAACATTTGTTTACATTTTTGACATTCTCGACAATTCGAGAAGGCCATTGTTATTATTGTTTTTTTTTGACCTCGAACAGCATCAAACAGCACAGTCAGACCGAGACAGTTGTCGTGTAAAGTTGGGGTTTTAGACGATCTGTGGTATAATAGACGCAATTGTTTTTAATCGAAATTTAAATTCAAATTAACCGAAATTAATTTAAATTGAATCACTGGGAATAATTAATATATAATTTAATTGAAGATAGAGGCATTTTAATTCTCAGTTTTTTGTTTATTTTTTTTTCTTATATTCCAAAATTTAATCTGTGTATTTTTGAATTGCTAAAAATGTGTGGTATTGAGAAAAAAAAGAATTGCGTCGATTTTGTCCCACAAAAAAACTTGTTGAACATCATTTTTAGTACCCCCAATAGAAACTAAAACTCAATAGTAAAGAAAAGTCAATTTTCTTCACTAGTGAAGAAAAGTGTCACTTTACCATTAAGATATTAGTAAAGTAAAGTCAACTTCCAACTGTTAGTATTAAGAAAAATATTTTTTTTTAACACCTTTTTACAACACTCGTAAATCTTCGATATTTTTAATGTTATTAATTTACGATAGGACCTATTACAAGATTCCAAATAGATTTTAACTGCTGCTAGTGTGTTTTAATCGTAAATTTTGAACCGTAAAACATTTATAGACGATAAGTTTCTACAATTTTTTCTTTCACATCTACTGCGTGTCTATGTTAATGTGTAAAAAACATTTCAAAAAATCAGACGAAGAGCAAATCAATTGAAATTCGGTATTGATTAGTTGCAGATAGTTTTTCAAATGAATTGGGTCATTTTTAGCTTGCTAACAACATTATTATTCTCTCCTTTTTTCCCCCCTCTAATCTCCAACGTCACCATCCACAAGACACACACCTTTAGACGGGAGAAGTTATATGATACAGTTCACATCAGCTTTCAGCTGGGACGCCCAGTATTTTTATAAATAATATAATGTGATTATTTCAATTCATTTTTCAAGACAGATCCCATAAAGCTATATAAGATAATTTATTATTATTTTTATGAACTACCATTTTAATTGCTTACCTATTTGCATTTTATTTGATTGGAAGAGAATTCCGAATGATAATTATTAAGAAAAAATACTTTATTATAAAACTTTAACAATTCGTTAACATTCTATATGGTCAATCAATCTTAAGATGCCACCACAACGACAGTGATAAGTATAGGGGGCGAAGTACAGTTTTCTCGCATTCCATAATTATAGTTATTAGGGTCTGATGTTGAAGGAGGGGCGAGATTCTGTACATACAATTGCCGAACAACAAGATGAGTTGAGAACGATGATGATGATGATGGCGATGATGATGAATGCTAGTAGATTACGTTATAACCGGAACCGTATAGTGTTGCATTTTGATTTCTATATAGTTAAAAAAGAGAGAAGAAAAAAAAACGTTGATTTTTGGTGAGATTTATTAAACTGAAAATATTTTCAATTCGATTTAGTTTTTCAAAATAGAAACTTTTAAATGTTTTGGTTGATTGGTGTTGAAGAACGCGTAACAGATATCATTTCTATTAGTCTTGTTATAATACAGTTCTTTGGGATTCTTTTACCCTAAATTAGTAATGGTTCGGTGTTTTTTTTGCCTTCAATCTTGGAAATGAATTTACTATATAACGGTTACTTTAATGGGAGACGTGACATCCAACTTTGCTCTTAAAGTCCCAACGGTTAGGGTACGTTCATGTCGAAGATATCTGTCTGTGATACCTCGCTGCTTACGTAGCGGTTTCAAATGGATGTTGGGTATTAATAACGAGCCTCAAGATCCAATCGTTTTCTTAGAGTCACATTAATACGACCAATCACAGGCTCGTGATGACAAACATTTTTTTTGTTTTTCGCTGGCAGCGAGGTAGCAGTGAGATATCTCTGACATGAACGTATCCTAAAAAGATTCTACACTTTAGGATTGAGACAAACATTCAGTCTTTTGTCGTCTTGTAAGAGAGATTTGATTCGTTCGTTTGGCTATCGTGGAAACTGTCTGTTTTAGCGTGCCAAAAACTTTATTGTGTTACGCTGGCTGGCGTATCGATAGATCTGTGAGCGTTGATAATGTACTCTTGGTATTCGTTTAGAATCAATTATTTCCAAACTAAGATAAAATAAGGTAGTTGGCATTGTTGTTGTTGTGAATTGATATCTAACCGATAATAAACTGAGACTATTAAGGTGAATTTAAACATATATCGAATGAATAGCTATTTAAACTTAAATGAATTTCAAATGGAATAACTTACACATCTTACGACACTAGTACGGCAACAAAATGTCGCTAATTTCTCGTTGATCGAATAAATAGTATCAATTGAACACAATGCTTTTTTATTGTCGATCGACAACATTTTCTATTCGTATCTGTTTGGTAGAAAACTCGATCAGAATGTAGTCGGTATCCTTAACGGGGTGCTTGTGTATTTGTAAAACATTGTATGACATTGGGGGCGACAATTCGATATTCGAAATAAAACCGTGGTCAATTCATGGGAAAGAGTCATTTACAATTCAACTTAAATTAGTCTTTTTTTTGATCTACTTAGAAGAAAAAAAATGTTATGGTAATCGTGTCTTATTTCGTTAATGGGAAAATAATTATGGTGTTTGGTTGGATGGTAAAAATGCCACCCTTTCGTTCTTGTTGTGTTCTTTTCCCCGATATCTTGTTGTCAGTCAGTATAAAATATATTGTGTAGTTGTACAATTGATGACATTCCACTAACAAAATGGGTGGTTGAAATGAATACAAACAGACAAGAGATGTGATTAGGTTTTCGGGTTGCGATCATTCACCTGCCATTTATGTGATACCAATTTGAGTAACAACCAAAACCAGATATATACACATATAAATATAAACAACAATGGGGCATCGAAATGGGATAAAACTGAATCTGTTTCTGTCGGTTGCTCACGTCCTATACGACTTCTCTTTAAACAATATAATCTTGTCTGTCGTTCAGTATTGCCGAAAGCACTCTTCAGCCTATGTTTATGTATTTGTATGTTTGAGTGTATGATAATTTCGTATGTCTAAGGTATATTTATGCATTGTTCCGCGGTGTACGTGCCTATTTTTATTTATTTGTCGAATTTACAACATCCACACACACACACACATATGTTGTTTGTTAGCTCTGACCAAATCGGCGTAATAATTTTCGTTATGTTATCCAGTCGACAGGTTTTCGTTTTACGCACGCTACACCATGTCCGCGATTCGTGTTTTTTGTCCTTTGTTTCAAACACTATGTAGTGGCGAACATAGCTGATTACGATGCAGTCGGTACCTTTTCAACTTTCCATTTAATGTTTGTGCATTTATTGTTCTACAATTTCCAAACTGTAACTGTTCATTCCCCACAAACAAAAGATGAAAAATACCAACAACATAAGTACCTAGTGATTTTTGTTTTTGTTGTGATTTTCTAAACATTCTAGTTGTTGAACATGTTATATGTATACGTTTTGCCAATTAAGCTCAGTGCACATTGCGTTAATTGGATAGCCTTTTGAGTGAAGTCTCCGCTGTTATGATAAAGCCGGTTGCAACATATCTGAAATATTTTCAATTGAAAAATAAATAAAACTAAATTCATTTAAAACCCGTTTATTCATTAATTTAATAGTTCAACCAATAAGATATGTTCAAAGAAAGCGAATGTTGATTTGTGACAACAAACTTTATATTATGTCAGCTATAAATGACAAAACTTACTATAAAATTGATAATATATTGTAATTTTGTATAATTGTATTGAAAAGCATTAGGACAAATCAAATAGAAATCGTGATAAATATAGTAAAATTTGAATCTTCCTTATTTCTCTATTATTCCCACAAATAAAGGACGTATTGTTAAATATTGCAAGTATTGTTCATATGCTAGCAGCATCACGACTGTCTCGATCTCAATAGTGACCTATTGACAGCCAATGTAAATATTTTATTAAATAGGCTAGGTAAATGTCACGGCCACTGTTGACTATTTTTATCAACGAACAGGAATTAGCAATCATAATAGAGCTATTAAATTATCAATTAAAAAAAAAATTACCCAACAACTATCTTTGTTTATATTTATCATTTGAATTCCAACATTATATATAAATCAATCCGTCATCATTCATCATTTAATTGTGGTTAACTTTAGACATCGAGTCTAGTGGTGTAGCTCAGTTGCGGACAAAAACTTATGATTCATTTAGGTCCAGAATGTTTCCGGCATGACGCCCTCTGACCTATTATGTTTGTGGTTGTGTATACGTTATACCACTGGGTGAAACTACACCAATACATTGTCGACATATCTAAACAACACACAAACGACCGCTAAAAGTTGTGTTGAACATGCAATATAATATATGTTAATCCTTTTCTAATCCTAAACAAAAAAGATAATGTGACTTGGTTTTTTTTTCAATGATTTTATTTTATGTAATTCTTGTGCAATCGAAGAAAATGTTAACTAGACATGGGAAGTATGATTTTATGATTTTACAGTTAAAGGATTGCCTTCAGTGATTTGCTGTAATTTTTGAATCAGTTTTTTCTCGACTCAGCACTTACCGTTTTTTTTTACCTGTTGATTATCAGTTTTGGTCCATAATGCACAATAGACATTAAGTACTTAGTGATTATTCTGTTTATGCAAATGACTTGAAATTTCTGTTACATGATATTTACACGGATAATTTGAATGCAGCTTTTATTTTATGTTATTTTTTAACGACTGGTAACTGCCGGTTGTACTGTACCTATATACATTATGGAAATGATGGGTTCGAATTTGTATCCAAAGACTAAAAATAGTATTGGTTGATGTGTGGCTGAATGCTACCAAAATCAAATCTGCATGCTACCAAAATCAAATTGCATTTATTGGGTAAATGTTTTTCGTAAAATCCATCAACAAGGCGACATTCCTAAAACATGATTTTCACATATTATAATGCTTGACATGCGTCCATATAAGATATTGGAGCACATTGGTGGTAAATTCGACGAGCAATGCGGACATCGTGATACCATACCGTTCCCGGTTTATCTGTCCCCTTTGCCGTTCAAAAAGTTGGCAAAAAGAACAGAATTTAATGCTTCACCCCAGGCAGGAATGTACAATATTCTTGGTCCAAGCTTGTGCCAAAACTTATTATACTCGGGCCGAGCCTGGTAGTCAGCTTAGACCAAAGACTGGCTTAACTTTGAAATGACAACCGGACTTTGGACAAACCTGTCAATCAGTCTAAATTTTCTAGAAAAAAAAAACAATACCTCTTTCCAACAATTCTTCTTTATTAGACTTTCTGGAACATGGATACGAACTTTGGAAAAAGAAATCCATACCGACATCCAGTAACTTAATGATTATAACTAACATAAATTTCACTCAATTCTCTTAATAATTAGAGGAAAAAACCAAAAAAAAAATGATTTAAATTTGTCATTGACTTTTCAAATATTTCGGGAAAACTAAATAAGTTCACTAAAAAAAATTATTTGTAGTTGTAGCTCGCTTCTATTGGGAACGAATGCAGAAGAATTCTTTTCCTTTCTTCGTTCTTTTCTTTTGCAAAAAAAATTAATGTCAATCGTACTTAATTCAATAACACTAGATCGACGATGGGGGTGTAATTTTAATATCTGGGCAAATATTGTATGTTGCAACTTTGGGCGATCTTTTAAATGCTGTTGTAACCAATTTTTTGATATGGCTAAATTGACTTAGATTCAAGAAAGAGAATGAAACTTTCTAGACCTACGTCCACTCCAGATTAAGCATTTTCAACAAATAATAATTGCCCAAAATTATATAAGTCAAGGGCCGATTCTTCAGTATACGACAATACAGATCTCTTTCATTTTGCTATAGAGAGAGTTTATTTTCGTTGCCAGTCAATTATTAGAAACATCATTAAATTATCGCTAAGAGTCTTATCCACATGCACCATTTTTCTTAAACAGAGAGAACCTGTAGACAGTTTAATAGTTCGCATTTATTGTGATTTATACGTACTGTTTACTCCCTACTATTTGAAATTTATGGAATTAAAATAGCATAATAACAGACTTCCTTCTCTTCAATTATAATATTATAAAGGAATATAAATTACTTATATTTATCAATGAAAATCGTTTTTGGACAATTTTAATGATTTACGTTTACAGTGTTTATGTTTACAATGGATTTTTTTGAAGTGGAAATAGTTCTTCTCATAAAAGATGGATGAGTGCTTACTGATAAAACAATCGCAAACATTCTAGGCATAGCGTTTCTCTGGAAAAAGACTACTACAGTCATTAATATTAACATTGTCCTCTAAATTTGCTTGTATTCTTAAAATTCGGTTTGAAACCAAAACTATGCGAGAAAAATTCTTACGGAAATAGCACGTTTATTACTCATGCGAGAATGTGCTCGAATTGTAATAAAAAATATTAGATATGTGGATTAGTGCGGTTGTCTATTGCTCACTCAACTGGATGAGTGCACGATTGAATTGAGTGCCCTCTTGGGTTATGTAAAACTTCTCGTACTAGTTGTGCAGAATACCTATTATTCTCGTACACAAAACCAACCAATGTTATGACAAAAGTGCTTTAGAAAAATTAACAGAAATTTATTTAAAGTACAAGAAAATGTTTATAACGTGTAATTCGGGCCATTGGGTAGGTTCTCCTTGTTGTAAACAACTTACCCTACTCGTTGCGCAATATACTATTATGCAGCTTCTCACCCAATTCGGGATTCCTCTGTTTTGTTTCGTGGTTTATGGAAGAATGACCGGGTAGATGTAATTTACAATTTCAACAAAAAAAATACGACAACCTTTACTTCGATACAATTTATAGCAACAGCAATTTGACATTTTCGAGTTATTTAATGTGTAAATAGAGAAATAATAAGGTGACAATTGCAACATTTCACGATAATAACAACAACAACATAACGACAATAACAAATAATGCACATGATCAGATCATGACTTGTTAGTTTTATTTATTTAAAGAGAAAGTCATCTTTGCAATTTTAATGTATTATAATCAAAATGTCAATTTATAAATTAATGAGATTATTTACACAGTGCCTGAATTGGGTATGGGTTTATTGCAAAATATTTGAATTTAACACACAGTTGATAGATAATAATTAAAATAGTTTTGATAGATTATTAAACAGATATAAGATTGATCGACAGTAAAAACTATTTTTTTTTGGCACACCCTTCGTATTGTTGTATTCAAAAAGTGAAATACTTTTGCAATCGTTCATAATTTTTTGTTATAACAAATTGTTTGTTTTGCTATATCATGTCTCTGTACAATCGTCTTGTTAAAATATTCAAACGTCATTGGTGATTTAAAGAAGTGAAATTTCACCAATCTGACATTAATATTGTACATTGTATAATAATATTTTTATACTTATTTCGTTGTCATGAGATTGTAATTTCGATTTGCAATTCGAGACTTAATCCAAACAGTTTTACCTATCACGTTCTGTGATATACCGGCAGGGGCTTTTGTATTTGCCATATCATACTTTTATAATACTTACCTTTTGTAAAATCTGATGACATCCCTATTTCGTAAACAGTTCACGTTACCAACTGAAAATTAATCCAGAAATATCAAATTTAATTCCCGTTATTTAAATTTGAATTCAGGTCGTTTCCTTGAACTTGATGTGTTTTCTGGTACACCTGTTCTTGAGAATTTTTGATTAAAAAATTAAAAGGTACATGTACCTACTGAAAAAGGGTCTCTGTGTTCATCATAACAGCAAAATATATTAGAATAAAAAGAATGGAACAGAGAATACGCGTTCAGTCGTGCGTATAATCAATGCCTAAGATTCTCTCTTGCATTCACTGGTCGAAGACTCAGTTTTGATTGTAAAATGATACATTTTAATGTTCGTAGAACAATACATGGCAGAAAACATGGTCCAGTTGGCCAGTGTAAATAACGATAAAATAGACAAAATATATTGAAAGTTTAAACGTGAATAAGCGCTAATAATACCTATCTTAGTATGGTATTTTTTAATCATCTATTCGTATCACGGATTTTCAATAACAATCCTATTATTTTACCGATTTCATTGAATTCTCGATTACCGTATATTCCATTTAAGAAGACCGTCAGTTTGCATACTGATATTCTAGCTACAATGGAACAGTCTGTATATAAAAGAATACTAGTAGGTCACGGTGGATAACTTCGAGTATCACTTATCTAGAATAGTGAATTCTTAAGCTTTTGTAACAGTGATGACTTTCGATGATAGTAAGGGTAACAAAAAAATTTGACATTTCTTATCGGCCCAATTACTTTCAATTTTTTTTGGACCCCTTTCTGTATGTTGTTGTGTTGTTTTATAATGTACCTAGTCATGTATTAGGTATATATGTGGAATGTAGCGGTGCGAAAGGCATGTAAGTAGATGGAATCATCGTCTCGTTATTACCGGAGAATGCACGAGTTTACGTTCAAGTAGCTCAGCCATTGTCAATATCTATGTAGGAAACTCTCTTTCTCTCTTTCCTCTTGTTGTTGTTGTTATAATACACTAAAATAAAGTACGGCCCTATCTGATGTATGAACTTTATAATCAGTAACATTAAACATAGCAATCGAAGCTCGTTTCAGTTTCTCTTATAACATATAGTTGACTATATACCAATACGAATGTATCCTCTCCAAATGCCTTGCTTTTGCTTGCTTATCTTATACTTCGCGTGCACAATATTGCTGTGGAATATGAATTTCTATATTTGCAGCCGCTATATCACGATTCGAACATATTCCTTTACATGATTGGACCAACAACGTGCCTGACATTTTTACAAGATGCTAAACATAAAGAGAAGATAATTCTAAGAATGGTAAACTTCTAAAGTGCTGTCGACAATTGCTAACTTGGTGGTTTCTTCACTTTGATAATAGTAAGATTGGAAAATCTCCTTTCACTTTTATTTTTTTATTTTCAAAAACAATTTTGAGAGTGGTTTTTATTTTTCGATTACCAAAACAAAAAAAAAAGAACAAAAGGGTGATAGGTATATTTACTATATAAGTACTTAGCATATGGATGTGTGTTGAGTGCATTGGGCGGGTAAGCTCGTGATCGCTCACATATAATTATCAGAGAAACCTAAAACAAACAAGTACTGGTTGACTCGTTGACCCTCCTCGTCGCAGCCCAATATGAACTTAACCAGTTGACGACGATGTATTTGTAGAAAAGAAGACGATGATGATAAAGAAGAAGAGGTCGATTGCATCTATCACGCAACCAATAATTTCATGATTATTTCGTGATTTTGTAAACGTCGATCGATATATTCGTCCAATTGGGATTGGCCCAATTTATGATAAATATATAGTATACATATACCAATTTCTTTTGTGTTTTTCTACAATAGAGATGCAATGATTGATTTTACATGATTTTCTGGCAAAAACGACACAAATTATTATTATTATTAGTTTATTTTTGAAAATGTTTCGGTATGTATGGTATTTACAGTCGTCCAATTGTCGATTGTTTATTATTTATAATAAAGGTACTTTGATGGAATTGAAAGAAGGATGATAGGGTCGATTGGGTTTATGTAGTTCTGTGTGAGAACCTGCTTGGGACAATGTGCATGAGGATCGTGCTGTTGCAGATATACTGGTCAATGCCGGTGGTAAACGCTCACTTGTTACAAGCTAATAGTGCAAAAAAACTGTTCATACATTGTTTTGTTCGTTGTTGTTGTCGTAGATGATGTTTTTCCAATACACTTTTTGATCTATGAACTTGGCGTTATTCCAGAAACAATAATCCAAAATTTCTCTTTGTTTCAGGTAAGATTTTGGTGAATATTTCCTATGATTATTATGTAAGTAGTGTAAAAAATTTTGAAATTTATATGATCATTGTTTTATATACGTATCCGTTAATAGAATATTCTATGCGAGAAAACGTTTCGTGGAAACAATAGTGAACAGCCTCTTACGTAGTGTACATGAAACTCATATCGGTATCCAATATAAACTCTTATTATAATTGCAAAAAACGTACACAATCTGGAATATTGCAATACTTAAATCGATAGATTTACATAAGCTATAGGTAAACTATGACACTGATAGTATTGTATTAGAATTTGAATAAATTCTAACATAGTGTATAATATGCTGATTCACAATTTTTACGATAGAAACTGCATATAAAATTTATGGGTCTCGCGTTGATAACTCTCTAAAAACCCTCTATAAAATTGTACATTGTAAACGAATATACACTCCAGCTAGTACAGTGAAATCAACTCAACTGCAAAGCTATAAAAGCGACAACCAGTGTCAATAAACCATCTTTACGGTTGCCAGTTTTTTACGTTTTCGCTACTACTACATTCCATATGTTTGCGTAAAATTATGATAGCCAATAGAAAAACTTTGACTTTTCCACTGTGGACCACTTCCACGTTGTCCAAATCTGAATAGACCGACTATAATTCCACTTATTGTTCGATTTATCCGCAAGACTTTGTACAATTGATGAATTAATTAATTCTTGTCAGAAAATTTACAATATCAACACAAACTTGATGTTTTCTTCTTGCAAATTTCTCTGCATTGTTAACACTAATAATTTATATAAGTTGAAGTCATTTAAGTCATCGTTCAATTATAAATTATCTTTATGACAGATTATATGGCTCTTTTCTTGTTCAAAAAAATAAAAATAAAAATAATCTCTCAATAGTATACTTTTATATAATTAATTCTTCTTGTTATTTAATGTACACACACTTAAAATTAACGGTATTTAATTTCATTGATGCATATACCAAACTTGATCGGCCTTTCAGCTTCCGTGTGAATCGTAATTTTATTGTTCTATTTTACCTCAGTTATGGTGTATTAAAGTTATTATAAACGGCCATGATTATATAATAACAACTGCCCTATTTGTTATTAAATTCTTTGCCAACTTCTAATAACTCTCAATAATGGATTTTGTTTTTTTTTTGTTATACAATAAATACAACAGAATACGTGAAAATCTTTCATTTGGAAAATCTATTTGGTTTATCGTTTACGGTAGTAAATTTGCAGATATTACACGTAAATTTCAATACCGTTAACCGCAATTTACTTTTTTTTTTGTGTGTTTCATTCAAATACAATTTATAAACGCTTATCAAACAGTTTTCTAAATAACTGTATCCAGTGCTTGTAAATAGAAAACACAATAATTTTTTATTTCATCTATTTATTTTTATTGTTGTTATTTATTTGTTATTTCGTTAATATTTTAGCATAATTTCGTAAGAATTTATATGTGCAATTAGTGCATCATTAATAAATTCTTTTGAATGTTTTATAATGTTAGGAAAATGTTCGATTCAAAGCCGTCAATTTTGTTGTTAAAAAATTATTAAAATTCATTAAATAAGATTTATAATTGTTAAATGTCAAAATTAATAACGGCTTTTTTATTTCTTCAGTAGAATCAAAGAAAGCTAACTATATTTAGAGATCTTCTAAATAATGATAATAATAACAGTGTTAGTTTTTGAGTGAAAAGATGATTATTAGAATTATTTGTAAGCACTAAGTTTTTAATTATGTGATAATTTGATTCTCACGCCATTAATGAATGGTAGTTGTTTCAAATTACTTATCATTCCAGTTTATGAAAAAGTTTAATTATTTTTCTCTTAATGCCTTGATTAATAATTTGTTATGTTAAATGCAAATGATAAGGAAAAAAAGATAAATGCTAGGCTTATACATATCTACATACATACGTACAAATATACCTACGCTTCATGCAAATTTACACCTGAACAAATACACCTTGTCTGATCGTGTTTGTAATATCACTTCTTTTTTTTATCTCTTCTTTCGAAACACAGTTTTATCTGATTGTGGTCAATAATATCTGTTAAATGCCCAATTTTTTATGTTTAAATGACTGTGTTTCAATTTTTATGTGGTAGTAAAATTTCCAAGTTTTAAAGAAAAATAACGTTAGAATGGATAGCAAGCGTTCACAGATATCATAATTTTATATGGTTCTAACGATAAATTTCCAGATGTTGTCAGATCCGATTTAATTTTTCATATATTTGAACTCAAATGAAAGTTTAGAATTAATCCACTTTTCTGCATTTCCAAGGAGTTATCAGATATAAACCATCAACGCCAAAATTTGGCGCAAGCTTAAAGTACTATTTGTAAACACCAAAGGCCTTCTGTAACATCCTCCAAAGGCCTTCTGTAACATCAGTGGCAGAATAATCATTGTACAAGCCAAATTTCATGCAAATTCTGCGATCAACAATATCAAGCACAGTGAAAATCGATAAACTTTCGACTTGAAACTCTGCAGTGATAACTGTGAACTTTAAATAAATAATCACCTTATTTTTTCGACACAGATTTTTTGTTAAATATCTTTATACAGCGTGTTTTTTCTAAATAGGGACAGCCACGGATCTCCCAATAGCCGTCAACAAAAAGAAATAAAAGTCGCAAGGACGTGTACATCTGACGATATAAGAAGGACCCACTTTTTCTTATATCGTCAGATGTACACGTTCTTAGGACTTTTATTTCTCTTAGTTGACGGCTATTGGAAGATCCGTAGCTGTCCCTATTTAGAAAAAACACCCGGTATATGATTGTGAACGACCAACTTTTGATTTTCTCTACTCTTTATATTATCATCTCCTTTTTGTGCGAATAGTAATTAATGCCTCCTTACACGTCTGCATCAAGACGGAATATCAAAAGTCCGAAAAACTTCAGAACAAAAATCATGAGTGAGGTAACGATTTGCAAAGAATACTGTTTTATAACTAAAAAAGGTCAATTACAATGAAAGCCATGTGATGTTTGTAATTACTGAACTTGAGTTAAACAATAATCGTTTTAGTAATTGCACTAAGATAGTCTATCGTTTAAATCTGTTCCCAAGTGATTTCGGTTGCTTTAATAGTAGTTGTCTTGAAAAGATCGTTGTATCTAGAGAGACAGAGAGAGAGAGAGAGAGAGAATTTATGATCATATACGGAGTGTTACACGAAAGAGTTCAAACCTTTTTTATTTTCATCTCAGAGTGACTTGACTAACAATAAGGCCCGATTGTACAATCGTCTTATTCCGTTCGATCTTCCGATAGAAATTCTCTTTCTCTCTCTTTTAGAGTAAGAGAATTTCTCTTATAGTGAAAATTTTGAGCTAAGAGATTCGGATTTTAATGCGCAAAACCACAAAATTACCCAACAAAAGAGTCGGTAACAGCGGAAGTGGTATATTGACCCTTGTAAATCTTCCAAAAAAGAGGTCGTATTTGAAAAGAACCAGATGGATTTTGTGAAATTTACAAAATATCACGTACTACCCGAACAGGTATAGTCGGACCACGATAAAGTGGCCCACCATAAAGTAATAAAATTTAATGCTAAATTATGACAATAGGGCTTGTGGGTCACGGTGTTGATATAGAGATTTACAACTTCTCTAGCCAGAAGATTTATAATAGCAGGTAAAGAGATTTTCAAAATATGTCGACAAGGGTTTTTTTTGCTTAAAATTGTTACAAGAAGATAAATGGAAATACCCAATATTCATTATAAGAAATTGAAACATGTACAGAAATTAAATTACAACCATACCTCTACCTACCTAGGTAGAGGGTTTCCCCAAAACTTTCTCTTAAAGTAATTTCAATAAGTTTGCCCCTTGTTCAACGGTCACTTATTTAGTAGTCTCTTTGCTGTTATAAATCTTCTGGCTGTAGAAGTTGCAAAGCTCTCTATCAACACCGTGACCCACAAGCCCTATTGTCATAATTTGGCGTTAATTTTTTTTATTTTATGGTGGGCCGCTTTATCGTGGTCCTCCTATACTGGTTACTTTCAAACACGACATTTTTTTGGAAGATTTACAAGGGGGGCAATATACCACTTCTGTTGTTACCGACTCTTTTGTTGGATAATTTTGTGGTTTTGCGCATTAAAATCCGAATCTCTTTGCTCAAAATTTTCACTATACTCTATACAGAATATCAGGCGGCATGAAACGATTGTAGAATCGGTCCTAAATCGTTTTTGATTGTGGTCCAAACTTATGGAGTTCTATTGTTTGTCCCTTGATTTCTTGTTAGTAGTTGCACCAACCGATCTTTTAGTTTGATAGAACAGGAAGTGTAATTTTGAATCGAAGTATTAAAACCAACCAATTTGTTCTCTTTTCAACTACGACCGTTGATAAATAAGTAAAAGCATAATAAAGAGAAAATTATTTATAGAGGCGCGCTTGTCTGTTCCCTCATGCTCGATTCAGTGTGCAACTTCTTGTATTTCTACAACGCTCTGCATTGCCGAAGAATCAACCTTTTATTAATATTTTAATTAATATTCTAAATGCCCCAAATTGATAAATAAAACTGAACAGTGTGGAATTCTTCTTAACATTTAAAGTAATTTATTTAAATCAAATTCCAACTAATTTAAAAATCAAAAAAGGTGTATAAGTTAATTGTATATTTATGACTGGTAGTATATGTGTGTCTCCTATACGGTTAAGTGGGAGATTGGTAATTACATCAACAATTAAAAAAAAAAACAAATGCATGCTTCAACGTCGGCCATTTTTCACATTGAGTTAATTCATGCGGAAATGTACAATCATCACTTATGTATCGACATACATAAACGCATTGAAATTGTTTTATTATACAAAC
Source organism: Epicauta chinensis (assembly GCA_021725515.1). Lineage (NCBI taxonomy): Eukaryota > Metazoa > Arthropoda > Insecta > Coleoptera > Meloidae > Epicauta > Epicauta chinensis. Next base: position 453,173 of record JAEDXX010000040.1, read on the forward strand.
AATCATTAATTAACAATATTAACAATTAAAGTAAAATGAACATTTAGTTGTTTTCATGTAATCTTAAAACGTACATAGAACAAAAACGAAATAATTACACAGTATTGTCTCAAACACTTCCTAGACATTCTTATACAATTTAACATTATATAGTTGAACTTATTGTTTTAAATGTTGTTTTTTCCGTACATTCTTTTCTTGTTCTTTCAATAGAAACGTTATTGTGTACAATATTAATTATTCTGTTGTGTTATTTTATTGTCTTTGGAATCAAAGAAAAGTTCACGTTTCTTGTATTACATGTTCGTTCTATATTAAAACACATCTCTCCAGTTGAACTCACTTCCTAGAATGATGTTTGTGGCAAATTTTCAACATTTTCTTAAATAACATAATAGTTTCAAGTTTAATAAAAATTGTCTTGCAAGTATTAAAAGATTTTAAGAATTCTTGTATAGTTGATACTGGATGTTCTTTTTAAAGTTTGTGGGAATATAGACACGTTCTAGTGACCTGTTCAAGATGTAGGCAGATAACGTCAGATTTATAGTGTTCATTGAACAAACCGCCCCCACTTGTTGTGTATGTATGTACGTACACTTTGTGGTGATATAGAAATTGTCTACAATTGTTAAAAATACTTTTTTGAAAGAATTGAAAAATTCAAGTTGAATAAATTTGACGACACTATTAATTGTCATATAAATAAAAACAATGATAATTATTAGGTAGGCAGGAATTGAATTGAAACAATATACTGAGAAACTCGTTAATTAAGAAATTAAATAATAAGATAATAGTGGAAGATTGTAGGCGATACGGTAAGGGATAATGCTAACAAGCTGTCAGTTTTTTTCTTCTGTTCTTAAAGAAAAAGTTAGAACTTGAACAAACAACACAACAGCGAAAAATTATAGGTGTGTGTGTGTGTTGTTTTTCTTTTCTCCTCTCCCTGTTATTGTGTTGGGAGTTTTTCAGTTAAATTTATTTAAACATATATCAAATATACAGCAACAGTTTTACGACTCGAATTTATTGTTTAACTATGGTAAAGTTGTTTGATATAAAACAATTAAAATAAAAACATTAAAGAAATAGGAGTTATATATCGTAAACATTGCTTTGATGTTTCTTGATTTTTAATTAAAATCCCCATATACTTTAACTTTTATCTATCTGGTTAGTATTGAGTGTCGAGAGAATTGTGAACATGCGACCAATTTTTAAAGATTCTCTTGTATTATACCAGATATAAAAGAATTGGAAGGTGGGAGATTTGTAACCCTGTACCGAATCAGGTCAGACCAGTTTAAATAAAATGTTGTTCGTTTCGTGTGATTATTTTGAACAATGCATAAGTCCAGTTTAAAGCAATAGCATAACTCATTGTAATAAAAATAATACTTCGTATTTAAGAGATTGACTTTGGCCATAACATTACGCTCGATTTATCCATTATTTTAGTGGTTAACGAAAGGGAAACTATTTATCATTGTTGCCAATAAATTCTTTGTAATTTGATGTGGAATTATTGCTCACAGATATTTGGTGGAATGTTATTTCGATTCATATCCTGAACACAAACTAGAATTACTAGAATAATGCCATGATTTTATGATTTTTATATGAATTGAAATAAAGTCTATAATCAGTTGATAAGAGAAAAAGCATGTCCTGGTTTTTGTTATTTGATAAATTTGAAGAACATTATAGGGATCAATTCTATCTCGCAACTCGTCTCGACGAGACGTGGGTTCAAAATTGTATCTATCGTATGGTCGAAAGACGAGAAAATCTCTTCTTCTCCCGATGTGTGCAATTAAACTTATTTCTATCAAAAAATAGTTATTTACTGTACACAAGGGCGGAGGTCGAGTGAACCAAAACGGCGAGTGGATAAAAGGACTTTACCATCGTGTGCAGTACAAGATTCTTTTTAATACTTGCCCTTAAAACTCTTTAATTGGGGCGTTTTGTCAGGCTGCCGCCATTTCAAAACGGCCCAGTGCCAGTTAAAAAATACATAAAACAACAGGGATTCTCTGCCTTATTCGATAAGCGCACAAGCGGACTGATTAGATCAAAATCGTCAAAACGAAGTAGTCTCGAAATAGAGCGTAGCGCACTCAAAATATTTACTTTAACTTTCAAATGGTGCTTCTTGTTGATATATTTTATGAGACTGCACCTCAAAAAGCCCCTGTTACGATTCGACATTCAGTTACATTTTTGTACAGAATTATCATCAAAAGCTCCTAATGTACGTCTTTAAACAAGCTCTAAATAAAAATTATGCGCTTAGTTGAAATACCTTCACTGTATAGTGCTCTGTCGTTGGATTTTTTTTACAAACAACCGGTAAATTAGATCTTTTTACATAAAATAAAAACCGTACATAAACTTTTTAAGGAAATTGTGGGTTGTTTGAGAATGCAAATGTTCTTTATCTATGATTGTTAAAGATAACGCTTGTATATCCGCATTTGTTCAGCCAAAGAACCGTTAAAGGGAGGTTCGATTTTATGGTAAATACGTGTGAAAAAGGTGACGCTGAACTTTGTAATTTTCTTTTAAAAACAACACATTCTTGTTTGAAATGTAAATCTAAATCGTAACACCGATTACATGAAGGCAAAAAAACGTACTCTTAAGCCTTCTTGTTAAGTTATATTAATTGAAAATTTTATCCAACTTATAAATAATTTTCAATTAAAAGTACATATTTTAATATTAATTGCTTGAACTTTAACTCAAAAAAAATCATAAATAAATACAACGAATGTAACGAAAATCTGTTGATGGTTTATTAAAATTGAATTTAAATTGAAATTGATGATGCTTCGTAAATTGTTGTTGTTTAAAAAAAAAGACGATATTTTAATTATATTGATAGTGATAAATAAGATTTTATTTAAAGAATTTTCACAATTAAGCACACATTTTGATTCAATTGTCTTTTCGATCAAGTTGAAACAACAACTTTTTTTTGTGTACCTTACATATTTGCGATTGGTTCTTTCCAAAGTTGTGTTCTGAGTTCATTTAACTTAACCATTGAGGAATAATAAAACAAAAAAAAGAGTTGTATGACCTAACTGTTACTGTACGTATTTGTAGAAGAGAGACGAAATACAATTGAAAAAAAAATTTCGTCATACCTTTGGGATTTAAAACTGTTTTTCTTCATCATTTACTTATAACTGAATGTGTCAGATTTGACACTGGCTGGCTTTTATATGAAAGATTCCTAAATGATAACGAATTTCTTGATTATCACTCTATGATATTTCTAATTAGAAATTTATATGAATCTAGTTATTTTACTCATTAATTGTTAATTAATTTCATGTTTGATTATATTCAAAGATCATATTTTTATTTGATAAATAACGTGATTCGGTGGAATGTGTAGATTTATAAATTTGAATTTTTAATCGATTGTGTGTATGTTGTTGTATCGTCAAATTCACATCCTTGTCATCCTCAACACAACACCAAGTAATCAGTTTTACTTATCGCATGGACCAATCGACATTTGATTGTTGGTCTGTTTATTTCATTATAAGATCGTTTAGTTCAGATATGGTTTTTTTAATTGTCGTCGCCTCTTAAACAAGTGTAGCAATGATTTGCATCTAGCACGAGTACAATTTATTGTAACAAGCAATATCATTTTTTAGTGTTTTTTCAAAAAAAAAAAAACTATAATCGAATTATAAATTTCCACGATGTGTTGAAATGTTAGAAAGTTGTTGCCGACCAAATGTCGTGTGTCGGTGGTTGAATGGGGCGCACATTGGTCAGATCAAGTTTAATTGTTGGCTGTCCTGTTTGACAGCAGCATTGTTAGTCCTTCAAGATGATACTAAAGAAAATACATTCTCATTGTAATTTTCGACTAAACGGAATATTTTTTTAATTAAATCCATATTATTGATCGATCAATTATAAATTTCTTTAAAACATATAATAATAACGGTTTTTAACGATTTTTTTTTGATACGTAACAATTATACTTTATGCCAATAATAATGATAGTTGGTTGGTGGCGGTATAAAGGAGCTTTGCCGGCTGTGAACAACGACCGAATCAACTTAATAAATCTTCAGGTGATTTCGTTCCGTTGTCGTTTCGTTTGCATACTGGCCGAGTATAGAGAGAGTCTCTGACAAACTAAAGCCCCGGACAGATGATTACGACGACTCTACAACGACAACATGGAACACCCATCTCGATTGAAATCCCATTAGAGAGAGTATGAGCGTTGGAAAAAAATCAAAAGAATTTAAATCGTAGTTACATTGTTGTATATAGTGGAGGAAGAAAACATGAGCTCGCATGAATTTGCACATTTTCTATGTTGTACAATATCGTCTCTACGGTGATGTACTTGTCCGATTACCACGTTAAGAATTGTCTTTGATTCAACGCATATGTAGGAAATAATAGTCTTTACAATAGAAATTTATGCAAAACATGTCGTCAAATATCTTCAGAGATTCCCACAAACAATTAAGTTTCTCTGCCGACATAACTTACGATTCGGGTGCGTTCTCAAGTTCACCGGAGACAATAGAGAGCCGCCTCCTCCTTTAGACGCACAAAAAAGGATCAACCCAAATACTTATTATTTCCGCCGCTTTTTAGCACCCGAACGGTCAAAAATTAGGATTTTCTACTACTGTCTTGTTATAAGGCGATTTTATCAAAAAATCAGTGTCGCATTGATTTACAATTGTTGATAAATTTAGAGATAATCTTACTCCATTGGCGAAGACATTTCGATCAAGTCAGTCCACGAAGTTGTTCGGTTTTCTTTAGATTTTCTATAGTTAACCAACAGTAAAGGTATGACTGAAATGAAAACTTGTTCTTTGCATAAAATTCCAATTTGAAAACTACCAACTGTGTGCTGAGACGTTTGCTTTTCAAATTCATTAGAGATAGTCGTTTTGAGAGAAACGTTTATGGAAAAAATAACAACTTATCAATTTTTCAAACATTCAACAACTACAGATATATACCTACTACGTATTTTTTTCTGAATTGAATTAAGGAAAAAACAACCATTTATCTTGTCATCATCATCATCGATTCGAAAGAAACAGAGAGAGACTTCTTTTTAAAAAAAAAAACATAATTTTTTGTTGTTTCTCCTGTATTTCGACTTCCTATTTCAGTAAGCTTTCATGTCATCTGATCATACCGCGATAGAGGTATCCGTTGGTCATACATGCGCTAGTCAACCAACAAGTAACCCAGCTCTTTTCTGCGTGTGTACAAAGCCCCGCTAACGACTCTCTTGTTTCGCAACAACGTTGCTAATGTGTACCCTGCTGATTACATCTTATACGGTCGGCCAGACAAAATCATTCATTTCCATCTGGAGCGTATGGTGTTTTTTTTTTTGTTGTTAAATTTATACTGTTTTATTCATCACAGTAATGTTGCTTTTATAAAATATTAATTTTTCAATAAAATTAATCTGTACTGAAGATAAGCGTATTTGTGAATCGTGCGTAAATACACAGTAATTGTGAAAATTTTCCAGAATTGAAAGTGTAACTTTTGTTTGTGGTAATAATAAAATAATACGCTTTGGTTGAAATTATAAAATACAGTTAGAGGCCGGTACCTTGTAAGGTCTATTCGCCAACGTTTTCTATATAGTTGTAATAAAATAACTTTAAGGAATGATAAACGAGTGGTTTCCTGTTTAGATAATCCACGATGAAACATTGTAAATGTTGGGAGGAAAACGTTTGTTCCTGGTATTGAGTAGAAGAGAATGGCTCTATGGTGTAACATCCGGCTAAAGGTTAACCACAGGAACTAAATCATATTAGGAAATTTTCAAAAATCGCTCTAAAATTTATCGAAATTATACCCGGATAATAAATGATTTTCAATACAATGAAATATTCAACAATTCTCGACTTACTTCTCATGTTCGATTTCTTTGAACATATGAACAATTTTCACGTTCATTTATTATAACGGTTTTCAAAATAGTAAATCATTTATCAAAACAACCTCCACAAAACTATGAAAACTATTAATCAACGTTTGTCCACAGGCGCGCCTATTACTAATTGTCTCAATATTTTGATTCTGATGATTTTATATATTAAATATATTTTATTTATAAGATCGAAAAATCGTGCCGATGATAATAATAATAGTGATGTTCATCATCATCATCATGATGATGAGTATTAATTATATTAGAAGACGGTTATAACGACTTTAGAAAACAGGGTCGTTGGAAATGTAGACGAAGAACACGACGGGTATTAAACGTATGGGAGAATTTGATTAAGATCAATTCAAAAATGATAAATGTTCAAAACAATTTATAACCAAATCGAAGAACATCATTTGTATAACTGTTATAAAAAGTGTATATCGAGTAAAAAGTGTAATTGATACATGTTATGTAATGTAGATTTTTTTTCTTGTTTTGTTACAATCGCGCAAAATTTGATTTATTTGATTAATCAAAAATGATAAACTAGTAATGCCGTAATGTCATCATTTGACAAATTGCTTAATAAAGGATAACAAAATAACTTCATTTCACGGTAATTTTATTCGTCGCCTTTTATTTGTATATTCTACTGCAAAAACTTCTTCTACACCGGAAGCTTTCAGATTATCGCCATCAAACTAGTGTGAGGATTTAATCTAATTACATTGACGAGTTTTGGGTAAAATTTTGTTCTTCTGCCATGCAACACATCAACTTTATTCCATATTCGTTTCGCATACGTTCTCAAATATTAAATGAGTGAATTTATGGCTAATAAATGTGTTTTTAGTGTTATCGTCATAAAAGACACAAAACACGCATTATATTACTGAAATTATAGATAGTAAAAGTTAATTGAGAGATAAGATAGAATTTGTATAGTTATTAATTGTAAATAATTTCCGATTTATCATAAAATTCTAGTTATTTTAATAAATTCTGAAAGTTGGTAACTTAATCCAATAATAACCAAATCTTAATGATGCTTTTTTTATCATCTATCGATAGAAATGAATAATTATTAATACAATAACAGCATGAGTAAAGAACGTACTTTATTTCACGCTCAGTTTGATACTAAGCCTTCAAATACGTGCTGTTATTAATTAACCATTTGATGACTTGAAATTGTAAAATCTCAAGTTTTTGTTAAATTTCGTCGAATTTAACATTCACCACCACTTATTAATAATAATGGTGTTGTTATTAGTTTTAATTTTATTCAGTTGTTGCTTTCCTCTTGTTAATAGAAACGGTAAAAACAATTATCATAATTTATTTAATAACAACCGAATAATAGTTAAAATTGAATGTAAATAGTGTTGTTAAAATACAATACTATGATAGATAAATAACGCCACCACACACATACACAATGATTAATCTCTATCTCTCTCTTTCTCTCTTTCAACTTATATTTAATTACAGTTTGTTAACATTATCATTGTGTAGTATTCATTTAGATCTCTATTGTAGTAAAAAAAAATTCAATTATTAATTAGATAAGGTGTAATTTCGTCTGTTCTCTTACTTCGTTTCAGACAATACGATTATCATATTTGTTAATTAATTCTTTGGTGAATTGTCTTAACATATTAGCTATGATTAGTATCATTGTCCATAAAATTAAAAGAAATTTTAATAACCGACCGAATACTAATAAATTTTTTCCATTTTATATTACGTATAATTATTGAAAATTTGAATGATAATATCGTGAAATTTTTATGTGTTTAATCTTAAGAGAATTGGCAATAAAAAGATTTAATATCCCATAAACGTATTTTACGTAAATAGAAGAATAATAAATTTACTGTTTTTTATAATGAACATTAATTAAAAGACTTGATTATATTCGTTATAATTGAAACTATGAAATTCTTGGATGTTATACTATATAAATTATTGAATGATGAGTCTCAAAGTTCGATTATTATCGTTCTGCTACAGGTGAATGATTTCGAGCGGATCGTATTCAATTTCCTTGTTTCATATGAAATCTTCCTGTAATTATCGAATGACTAATTGAATGTTTTCCTTCAAATAGTTGAAATCTTGCGCTTTCGTTGATGAGAATGCCACAATTTTATTAACTTTATAGTAGTGAAATTATTCATACTTAAATCACTTAGGAGTGTCTTGAAGTCGATTATTATTTACAGTCAAGACGAAAAAGGGCCGGATTTTTTCTGTTACACTATTGAACAAATATGTTTCATTAAATTATGAATTTATCATCGAGGATTAAAATTTTTAATTCCGTCATTTCGTATCAAGCGTTGTCAAACAGGATCGTAAAATTTTTTGGATTTTTTCTCTCTAAATAAATTGTCATATAAAGAGATGAGTAGCACACCGTAAAAGTCACACGGTTAATAATCGGGGAAAAAAAGCACAGTTATTCGTATTTTATTGTTAGATTATTCATGGTTATTAGTTGTGACAGTGATGGTGGAAAATCTGTATATGTTTTTAGTTTTAGTATTTGTAATAAATTGTGTTGCGAGCGAATATTTTTTATACGTTTTTTATTATTTATAAACAAACGTAAATTCTAACGAAATTATCTAGAAGAAGGACATTGTTGTCGTAATAAAGCTGCAACTTATTGATGATTTACGTATCGTAAAATTGTTCTATTACTAGTCTTTTCTAGACTTCTTCTTGTTTCCGTTTATTTTTACGATTGTAGAAAGGTGGGAAGAAAAATTCGAAATATTCAATATTGAAGGATTTATTATTCATTATTCACAGTAAAAAAGGCACTAAGTTACTTTATAAATAGAAACGAACTAATTACTATTGATTGAATTGAAAAATAATGCGATTGGTGTTTTTCTTTTTTAATAAAAGGCACAGTTCGGCAATTATCAAGAAAATTCAGCTTATAACAATAAATATCGAATATAAAAGTGTATAAATTATTTACAAAGTTTACATACAATTTTTCTAATATACTTAGCTATACAAGTCCTTATATACAGCAATTTAGACTCCGGTGAATCGTCGGAGTAGTCCGGGCTCTATTCTGTTCCTCCAATCACATTCATTCATTTTTTTTTTCATACAAACGAATTTATTTACACTCCCGGATTATTTGACTATCACTTCCGGTATTTCGAATTGCACTCACAGTCTGTAAGATAATTAGTATCACAATTTTTTTTTCAAGAATTTTTAGTATTATCACTGTCATATATGTATAGCTACTGTTCGTGTTGTTGCACCACCATTATTACCACTCACACCACCACCGACAACACCGCCTCCACCACCGCCACCGCCACCAACTGCACCACTACCAGGTGGATTCGGTGCTTGTCCACGGGCGCTATGTCGATGTACATGATGATGGACATGCGGACCACGTATACTACTATTACGATGCCGTTGATTATTCGGTACATCCGGTAGGGCATATTTCAATTTCTCCCAAAATAATTTATCACCCCATTGCAGATAAACGTTAGTTTTTAAATATAAACGTATATCAGGATCTAAATCTTTATGTGGTACATCACCTAATAATACAACAATTAAACGTCGCCGACGATCTCTTAACACTTGATGATGGGCCGATTTGAATTCGAACCGGCACCATTCCGATTTGATAAAATTCTCCGATAATATCATAATTGTACGTTTTGATGATTCAACGGCTTGTACAATTGTATCAGCTAAAAATGCACCAACTGGAAAATCACGATAATGTAAACATAATTTATAATTTGGTTCTAATGCCGGTGCTAATACTTCAGCTACCCAACTTTCATCTTTTGAACTATAACTAACGAAGGCATCGAATAATTTATCGCGATCGTCACGTTCTAATTCCAATGAACGATGGAATAAACGTACACCGAATTTCGAATGCAACCATACACGTACTTCTTGTCGAAAAATGAATAATAATAGAATCACAACAATTATTATCGCGAATACAACTAATGTTATCACCAATAATGGTAGATAATCTTGAATGATTTGTCGTTGAATAATTGTCTTTGTTGCTGTTAAATTACCATTAATACTATTATCGATATTAGCGATACCAATACATGTGGTGGTACCGTTCTCTTGTGCAATATAGAAACCAATATCTGGATTATTCGTATAGATTTCTTCACTATAATAATCGATTTCGGTTGTATTGAAAACACAACGAACTGTTGCCGCATCCGACACTACATCACCACGTATTATCCACTCGCGTAATTTTTCAGTAAAATCACATTCACACGACCATGGATTATAAGCTAAAGTCACTTCAATTAGTGTTGTTGATAGTTGCCAAACATCATACAAATTCAAACGATTATGATCCAATTTCAATATCTTCAACTGTTTCAAACCGATAAATGTTGTATTGTTGATGTGTGAGATACGATTGTGTTGCAAAAAAACCTCTTTCAAACTATCCAAACCTTCAAATTCGAAACCGTGCAATTCACCAATACGATTCTCATCTAAATGTAAAACTTCCAATTCTTTCAAACCGTTAAATGTGCGATTTTGGATTGTTTCAATATTTGAATTATTTAAAAATAATATTTTCAAACGTTTCCGTCCAATAAACGCATGACTATTTAATACACGCAAATCATTACCATCTAAATAGAGTTGTGTAGCATCCATTGGTATCTGTTCAGGTAATTTAGCAATGTAACCACTGGATGCACAATCGACAACATTCGCCGACCATGATTGGTCATGATAACACGTGCAATTCGTCGGACATGTCATTTCACAATCACAAGCATCAAAATCACAACAATGACACAATGCAAAACAATGTGATTGATATGTGCATAAGAATTGGTAAGGTGCCGCTTCAACAAGTGGCACATAAGTACGACCTCTATTATACAATAATTGACAATAAATACTTTCTAAATCAACAAGTTTCGGTTGTGTTCTGCCACGATTACTGCCGATATTCGCTTTCTGCAACCATTCCATTGTGCAATCACATTGGTACGGATTACCACCAATATAGAATTCTGGTAATGGTTTATCCGGTGGTACGGCTGAGATTCTTAAAGAATTCGGATCTAAACTTGTTATTTTATTACCAAATAAATCGACTCTTGTCAGATTCGGTTTCTTGAAGAATGTATACGATTGCACTTTTGATATTAAATTATCGTTTAAAAATAGCACTTCAACACTATTCGGTATAGCACTGCCAGTGATTTCGGTTAATTTATTTGCACTAGCATCGAATGTACTTAATGATAATGTTGATTCAATCTCGAAATAATTGCCTAATTCTTCAATTTGATTCGAATGTATATCCAACCATTGTAGGCCAATCGGTATTAAAGCATAATCGAACCATTTCAATTGATTATCGGAAATATTCAACCACACAAGACTTGGTAATTTTGTGAAGAGTTCTTGAATGTCAGTCAAGTAATTGCCATCTAAACGAATCGCCTGTAGATTAATGTTGGCATCGAAGGCACCTGCTTGGACTTTTTGTATTTTATTTCTTGATAAATTCAAAATTTTCAATGCGGTCATTCTATCGAATACACCTTTTGTTATATTACCGATATTATTTTCCGTTAAACGTAAACCGTACATTTGACTCATATCACGGAATGTTTCATTAGTGATGACATTTATATGATTCTCACCAAGATCTAATGTTTTCAACATTGGTACATTGTATAATACTTCAGGTACTTGTACAAGTTTATTACCATTAAGATGGAGATCTTGTAAACTTGAACAATTCCTTAATGCTTCACGATGTATAAACGATATTTTATTATTATCTAATGATAATAATGATAAACCATATAAACCATTGAATGTGTCGCTTTCAATACGTGCCAATTTATTATTTGAAATTATCAATGTGTGTAAATTGTATAAAGCTGAGAATGTGTTGTCCGGTATGATTTCAATGAAATTATCATTTAAACGTAATATTTGTAAACTGTACAAATCACGAAACACTGATTGTTCTAATTTCGTGATACGATTATGTGAAATATCCAATACAATTAAACGTACTAATCCTGCAAATGTTGCTGCATTTATCCAATCAGCTGTTAATTCATTATATGATAGATCCAAAACTAGTAATTGTGTCAATTCACTAAATAGTCCAGGTGCTAATACATTTATCGAATTATTTTGTAAATACATTTCACGTACATCACGTGTATCAGCGAATAGTTCCGGTGGTAAACTAACTAAACGATTATCCGATAATTTTAACACTGTTAATGCTACCAGACCTTCTAATGCACGATCGGCTAAATACGTTAAACCATTGCCTTGTAAATATAATTTTTGTAGACGTATTAAACCGGCCAATTGTCCTGATGGTAAACGATCAATATTATTCCGTGATAGATCGAGTAAACGTAAATTCGTACCACAACTTTCCGACGGATTATGTGCAAATCGAAAACTTGTTATTTCACGTAATCGATTCCGTGTTAAATTTAATATTTCTAATGAATATAATGGACATAGGACACCTTCTGGTAAACTCCACATATTATTTTCACCAAGATCTAAACGTTCTAATAGACGCAATTCATCGGTAAATGCATTCGGTGATACTTCTAAAGTCATTGCTGACCAATCGGTATTGTGTGTTCGTACAGTTAAATTTCTTAATTCTTTTAAACCACGAAAAGCACCATCTGATAAATTACCAATTTTACAATATTCAATTGATAATTCACGTAATTCCACTAATGGCTTAAAACTGCCAGCACTCAATGAACTTTGAAAGAATAATGCATCACTACATTCTAAACGTAATCGTACTGTATGTTGGGGTTGAATTACACTAAAATTGGTATTTTCTAGCTCACTATTGATGGTTTGTAAACGGCAAACTAAAGCAACATCATCTTCCGCCTCACTATCCACCACCACCCATTTACATTCATCTGGTGCCTGATAACGTAATGCTTTACTTAATGATGCTGATAATACGCCAAAAACGGCACCAAATAACACTGCACACACCACTGTGGTGCCCATTTTTTTGTTGTTGTTGATTTTTTAGGAACTACACCATTGTTTAAAATTTTCTGGTCGTAGTCTTGTCGCATACCGCGTCTGACTCGACCGCAGTTCAATGCTTGACTGCTGGAGCTTATACAAGGCCACTTACTCCTTACCTCTCTCACTCCACTACATATATATCTCTCTCTCTTACTCTTATACGTTGTTGTTGTTGGTAACGTTTTTTTTGCTCTACCAACTACTTCTTCTATACAACAGCCACAACTACTTTGCCCCGCTCTTTTTTTTCTTCTCCTGCTTCAATACTGGACAACAAAACGAGTCAAGAATAGACCGAGTCGTCGGTGGCGTTAAAACAAAAAGCCATGACTCAAGTTCTTTATAGTTTTCATGGGCTGTCTAAACAGTTTTCCGTCTGATCGATCGTTGAAATCACTAAAACGTATCCTATATACTATAATTCCTATGGAAAGCTTCAACGATTTTCTATAATATTTTATGGGAAATTAATAATTGTAGAATATCAATTTTTTTCAAAATAAAACTTATTTCGCCATTTTCTAATCTTCAATATCATATTTGCATGAAACTACATGTCAATTATTTTAATTGAAATTGTTAATTATAATTAACGACCGCACCAATTATTAATTGGAATATAAATTTTTTTCAAATGTTATGTGTTAATTTCCGTTCGTTATCGACTTGTTTTATTATAAGTAGGTGGTTGTTTTGGTCGTGATTAGGAGGTGTTTTTCGGTCTCTGTGTATATAGAAATATGTGTGTGTAGGTGGAGATTTAAACGCTAAGTTAGAAAACGATTCGCTAGTTACTGTCTAATTAAAGTTTCGTACAAACCATGGAAATTAGACGGTAATATTTTATAATATTGGAATATTAAGTGGAAAATCACCGATTAATTTATTAATTTCTTCAAACAACTGTATAAATCATTGTTTTAATTTGTTTTATCTGTTTATTGATTAAAATTGAGAACCCTATTAACTCGTTTCTACTTATAACAACCCTTAAATGTGTATATTGAATAAAAACAAAAAAAAAACAATAATAAAGCACCACAACAACCGACAACCATTTATGGTGTGAAATTGATTAGATAGATCGAAATCCTTACAGTAATACGACTATGAACAGCCTCGTGTGTGAGCTGAGCTTGTAATAAATTATTCAGATAATGTCGAATGAAGTGCATGTTGCCGCCCTATATGAATGACTGCTGATACCAGAATTTCAAGGTAACTTCAGGAGCTCTGCTATTATTATTATTATTAAATTCTAAATAATTATTTAAATTATATTGTTCTTGTGGTGATATTTTCGTTGAAATTTCGATTCATATAGAAGAAACTTTTTCAAATTAATTTTTCCAAATTCAACATTTAACACTCTCACTAAACTATGTACAGGGTATTAATTTTGTTGAACAGAGCGATTTACAACGTCTGGGTCGCGTCCACATAGTTGGTGGAGAATCACTTTGAATGGAATGTTAGTCCATAAAAATGCAATAACTAACCTACAGAAAAAGGTGGAATATCGTAATTTAATTTGTTTTTTGGTTACAGGTAAGCCGAGTTTTTTGTCCTTGCTGATAAATAAGAAAGAGAAAAGACATATGGTGAGTCTTTTTGTGCATTTATTTTTTCTCTTCGTATATACACAACAATTACTTGTTTTCGTGACAAATTTATATTGCAAGTGTAGGTGGAGAAGTTTTAAAAAATTTAAAAAAAAAAAAGAAAAACGTTTGAGCTACAGCTGTCGGTTTACCTTTTTATAGATATCAACAATGAAATGCTACCTACTTTTCCCTTTAGAATTCCATCAACTATTATTCGAGTCAATTATGAACCATTTGCGTGTTTGTCTGTTAAATTTCGTTTTTATTGACTGAGGAAGGAACCACCCAACAACAGAACAACAACAAAACCTATACACCGTAAAATTTTTTCGGTTGTATATTTGTTTAATTTCTCGATATATTACTGATTCTCATCAAAAGGTTTTATTTTTCTCAATATAGAAAAAATGTCGTAGTTTTAACAAACAGTGTCAGGTAGTCGTAGATTCTGATTTTACTTGTAATCTATGTTTGATGGCTACCTCCAGTCACAATGTTTGAAGAGATTCTCAAATATAAACATGCCTCTGTGGTTTGTTTTTCTCTACTCCTCGTCTTCTATTTTGTTTTACTACCATCTTACCATTATCTTATTATCTTTAACGATTGCATGTTGCGTAATGTTTTATTTGGAACTTGTTAGAAACAGTTTAATGTTTGATTGTATATCAACATTCAGTTGCTATTAGTTAAATGACAAATCTTGGCATCTTTGGTATATACGACTTTCTACATGACTTGGCACTTTTTCGAATTATAGCACTCGTCTTTATACTTGGACAAATCTATAGAAAAGATGATGTTGTGTCGTGACTTGTTTCAATTCAAGGGAGTGTGAAAATAAAAGAAATAGTTCATCTATGATAGGTGTTTTTCTTCCCGGAGCTGTGTGGTTCTTAACGCCGCCAAGTGTCATAACCTGACATTCTCGTTTTTGTTTGTTTTTTGCTAATCAATCCGGTGCTCTATTGTCAATACACTCTTATAAAAGCATTCCAATGTAAATTATGCAGTAGTTAACTATCTATTTAACATTACAGTTGCCAGGTGGAATGTAGAATTGATTTCCTATTGTCAAATGAGGCTTTGTTTAGACTGTTAATGTCAATTTAATTAATTCACAGTCCTTTTATCAACAATTGTAAAAATCTCATCTCTTTCTAAACGTTAACAATCAATAAAAGGTCTCGTGCCTTATAATAACTTTAAAATCTATCTTGTTTTCTCTTGCCTCTCTTTTTTTATTATGTAGGTGTGTATTATGTATATTGATTTTAGTTGTTAATCGGGCCCCAAACAATTCACTAAATATATAATCATTGTCCCACTAGATATCTCCCTTTCTATATATATATTTATATGTGTAGTATAATTTGAATTTCACGGTGGTCCTCGTCGTTTACAACAAACCGAATTGTAAGTCGAGTTTTATACTTATAATGTCTCTTCCTTTCCTCTTTATTTTTTTGATTGTTTCTTTTGTGTGAATTGTAATCGATTGTTTCGGCGAATTTTCAATTTAACATGTTGCAAATGCAATTTTTCTCCGCCGCATGTTTGTACGACGGAAATAAATCCACCATGAACCATGAGGCTGTTGTGGTAGATTGAGTTAGTTGGATTTCTGATGATGAGGTGATCCTATTTAGTGGCAGCAATAAATGCAATTCAAGTTGGTAGGGTTTGTTTTGTTACGTTGTTCTGCAACATCAATAATAATCGAACTAAGAAATTATTTTTCGTAACACAAACGGATTGATGTGTTTGTGTACTTTAATTAAAATCATAAATTATGTTGTTAATTGAAAAATTTGATTAACCAATTGTTTTTCTATATAAATAGATTCGATATATTTATAATTAAACTTAGTTTTAAACAAATACAAATAATAATAATTGAAATAAAAATCATTCCCCATATAGAAATTTTAATGAATGTACACCCGATTTTTCTATGTATTATGCATTTCAAGAAGTCATATTCTTACTGAGAAATTGCCAACGTAATCCGTTTAATACAGGAACTATTAGGTGTTAATTTGTTATTTTAACGGTAGATTGCGACTGGAAAGAAAGTGTAATTTCTTTGTACGAAGAATTATATAATCACACTTTAAATATTAACAATAGAAACAAATATAGGAAGACATAAACAAAAGATTTATATTTTGCAAAACCAACAATAACTAATAAGGCGGTTTCTTTATATATATTGTTTCTCACTCAAAGTGCTAAGCATTATGCACATCCCTTCTCAACCGTAACCCTTTCAATTTAATCAAAAGGATATTGGCTTGTTGTTTTATTGGATACGAGCAGAGCCATCAGCGAATTGATCGTTTCTGCCGAATTTCCGATCTTTTTTTTTCTTTATAATAATAACTTGGGAGTATGACCAAAAAAATTGTTTTGGCGGAAGGATGGTCGGTTTTGGTTTGGTATTTGTTTCTCTGAAAGTTTTGTAAAGTCACTGATGGGGAACAACGGGATATAACTATAATTACGATTAATTTGCTATTTCGTTAAGACAAATATCAAAAAAAGCATTTTGTATCCAAAGTGTTAAATAGGCAGTGAAGCAACGCTGAAATAACGGTTATGTAGAATCTTGATGCTCTATTAAATCATCGACAATTACATAGAATCATTCATGGATTTTGGTAGTGAATGGTTATTATTAAATTTGACCAATTTTTTCGACTTTCATTCTAGTCGAATGCAATCCTTTCCAAAATAGAAAACTGTTTTCGTTGCGTCTCATTATTTTTGATTATTTGAAGATTTTATTTAAATAAATTGATTAATGATGGTTTTTATTAAGAAGAACTACATTATTATTGTTATTATTGTCATTATTATTATTATTAAAGTCATTATTCATCAACAATCACACCAGACAATTGTTGAATTAGCTTTTGAATCGTTCGAAACTAACCAGTTTTAATTAAACGAAATAGTAAAAACATTAATCGTAAATGACAGATTATTCAATAATTCTTAAACAAATATAAATAAATAATTTGTCAAATTTTTACATTTTCTTTAAATATTATTTATTTATGGATAAATAAAACAACAACGAAAAATAATGGTTATATTTTGCCGATTCGATTTTCTTCTCTTTTTCTTTCTTTCATACAATAAACGGCTCTATGGTTATAAAGAAAATTTTAATATGAGTATTTGAAAGCAACGATAAATTACAATTCCGGGAATAATTTGGTAGACTCCCATAAATTACGCATGGTCCCCTCCCACCGAATTTAAATAAATAAAAACCACATACATATAAGACGCATCTTGTTTGTAATGGTCGCACGTTGCCCTCCAGTTAAGTAATAAATTTTAAAATGGGAAAATAAAACAGAAATCTATGGATAAAAATTTTACGTTTGGTGACAATATAAATAGATATAGACTGATAAATAATCGAAACAAAGTATTTAATAAAGGACAATCAAATTTATTGCTTATTTAATCATGGATTGCCACCGGGCATTAGGAGAAATGTTCAATTTTTGGTCACAAATTGCCCCAAAATAACTACTCGATTCACGTAAAAGAGTAAGTGGAAAAATTGAATATTGGGGTTAAAATAGAACGGTTTAAAACATTTTGAGTTAAAGAGCTACGCCTCATAATACGTTACATTAAATATTACTTAAGCCATAAAAGTATGGAAAAACAAAGTTTCCCTAACAATTCAAATCAATTCCAGCAGGATTTCAATCGCGGTTTGTAAGTTTTGTTCAGTCCGCATAACACCTCGGATCCATGGAAACATTTTCCGTGGCTTTCACACATACTTTTCGGAAGTGTATTGTATACAGCCCTGAAGCGATGTAGTGCTTAAGTATTATTGATCTTAGAATCAGGGCCGGTCGTGTTAAATGATAATAAATCGTGTAAAAAGAAAATTATTCTCTTCAATTCGTGTTAAATCAAAATCGTGTCAAAAAGCGCGAAAACAGAAAGTGCAAGTTTTTGATAAAACAATCTTCTTTTTATTCTTTTTTAAGTTGAAGGAAAATACTGTCGACCCTACAGAGCAACAATTCTTTTCAGCTCCTTTTTCATTTAATATACTCAAAATTAGATTAATCTGATATTATAGTAGACCAAATTCTGTATTGATTTTACGGCGTGACGTCTTTAGATTACAACATCTGTTGAAATTTCTAGTTGGTGAAGAATTTACTAGACTAATCAATACTAAGATTTGGCAACAAATTTAAAAAAATCATAAAGTCGTTTAGGTCTAAAATCGATATATAATTTGGCCTACTATAACAAAATCGAAGATTTTTTTGGCCATACAAAAATTTGATTATCTCTATTTGCCCAGCACCTAGGATCAAGATTTTATATCTATTTAACACCGTCTCGTAAGATTCGATTTATATGCCGTGATTATTTTCCTTTTAGAATTCTTAAAATACATTTCGATTTGTATGTTTGTCTGTCTGTACGTTTTGTTGGTTTGGGTAGGGAAAACATGTTTAAATTTAAAGAGAATTGCATCATTCACTTAAACAAATTGAATTTTACACAGAAAATCATTGAACAGGACATATTTATGATAATTGAGCGTATAAAATGTGACCCGAAAAGTTAAAATTCGACTTTATTTAAGTATAGGAATGTCGGCCAAGTTTATTTATAAGCAAATAATGTATGTAAAATGCTACTCTCGAATCGTACATATAAGAGAGAATACGACAACTTGACACTTGGACTATCTTCAACAACGTCGGATTAAGATAAGATAATGGATCGTTATTATGAAAATGGCGAAATGATGATCGTTCTTTTTTTTTGCAAATTTACAACATTACATCGCCTACAACGTTATTTAGTTTTATTATTAAAAACCTGACATAACTATAGTCTTTTATTTATACATTTTCTTGAAATTTCTTGTTTTAAATTACTATTGCTAAACTGAATACGAATAAAATTTCGATTCATAATTTATTGATGGAATATTATAATTTTTTACTATAACTACTAATTTATTGTTATTATTAGTACTTTTTCTTGAAACATTCCTATAATTCAGACATTCCACGGTAGTCACAAAAATCAGTATTCAGCGACTAATTTCGGTTGCAACAAAGTAACCAAACAGATGATTAACCAGTACAGTTTTTCGAGTTGTTGTTGATGATTATTTTGTTGTAAGTAAAGTCGTTGCCGACATTTGCCACATCATCAACTAATTTTTTCCACTTTGTTCTTTTTATTCATCTTTTGTGTGATGAGTATGTTTGTGTGTGTGTGTGTGTTAATTCCACAACATCTTGACCACAACAAGATTAAACTTTCAAAACGAGAGAGAGAGATAGATTGGGAGAATTTTTAAATTGATGCCACATTAAAATTTCTAATAATTTTTTGTTTTGTTATAATTTGATAGTCGTTTCTCATCCATTCTTAAAGTAGAAAACAATCAGACCATCAAATAAATATTCACTTGCGCGTATCGTCGTCGACAGGTGAAGCTATTGTTTATATTGGTGGTGTCATGGAACCAATGTCACGGTTAAGTTACCTGAACTTGCCGACTAGGTTAGCCGGTAAATTTATATTATAAATTTGTATTAGTCACAGAATCAGGTGGCTCTCTCACTTCGTGTACAACAACAACAAAAAATTGTTTTATTAACGGGTGGTCTGGTGTTGTTGATTGAAATTTTAGCACCCCCTATTCCATTTGAAAACGAGCAATCTAAGTGAAACAAATTCGCTTCCATTATTCAATTCAAGTACCTAATAAAATAAAAACGAATTAACGAATATCCGTTGAAGCTCTATACATATGTTTAACAGCTTCAATATAGTTTTTGGTTGACTGGTGTTAGAGTTGGTTAAGTAGAAATTAGTAGGGGGTAGAGATTGTAGAAACCACCTGGAGTGGACGATAATTCAACCACCGGCGCTACACAATTATACCCGAATTATCATACCAACAAGTGTCCATGGTGCATTTGCATTTTATAATATAGAGAATTTTAAATGTTGTTGTTGTTATTGTTGGATGCTGGGGGCTAATTAGTTGTAAAGCACATCTATTGGCACTCCCCAACTTTTTTATTTCGAGATATACTACAACGTTCTGAATCTAATGCAAAATTTATGATAATCTCCATAATAAATCATAAAGAAAGCATATTTTTCATTTTCCGTTTTCATTATCATTTATAATCAATGTTAAATAGTCTCATATAACTATTTTATACATTCAGAATTCTATTTATTAATTCGTATTTAGTAAATTTATATAGAAAATTTCTACATGTAAGTAATTACTGTTCATTTATGTAGTAGCTTGTTGGCAACTAGTAGGTGGTAATATTTCCATTGAGAATGTTATGACCAGTTTGTCTTTTGTATAAATGAACCCGCATGGATCATTATCGATAAAACTCATTATTTATCTCAATAGCAATATGAAATGCAACCGTTTAATCATTGTCTTGACTATGTTGGTGTCCATTTCGATCATTAAAAACCATTCATACAAATTTACAATAGAGAAAATATATTGGTACATTAAAATTAGCAAGTTCCACGTAGATACATGGGTCAACAGTAAAAAAAGACATCAAATATAGACACCGCCATGACCTAAGCGATTAAAGCCGACTAAATAAAATAGGATGTAATTGTAACCATGTCAAAAAAAGATGGTTATAAGTATCTGCTACAACAGAAAGATGTTTTATTGAAATTTCCATGGTACCGTATCTGTTGTGCTTAATTCTGTTATTTTGACTTTAATCTGGAAAGTAATTGTAACCACTATACACAGTAGTTGATATATTTGCACAGTAAAATAAGACGTTAGCCCAATAGCAAAATTTATACAAATTTCGCTTGATTTATTTACACGATAAAGTATGAAACTTTACAAAAATAAGAGTGAAACATCCGGTTTGTTGCTTTTTTTTTTATCGATTCTAAGTTCTTCTTCACATATCTACAACAATGTTATTCGGTTTTGAAGGTTTTAATGTTCACTGGCCTATCAGAAAAGTACCGTTTAGCTTATCCAAAAGTCTAGGGCTATGGGTTTTTTCAGTTTGCTGCAAACAGTTGTCTGTGAATCTAGCGTTTTTACTGTGTTAAATAACTTGCTCCGATTTACAGATTCTTTTCTTGAATCTAAGCGCTGGTATTTTTTCTGGGAAAAAATACGTTGTTTTTTTTTGTTGTTATCTACATATATAACTATCCATACACCATTACAATTTGCAAAATTATCTAAATAACTAGTTGCCTGGCATGCAGTTTATATTATGATTGCATGTCGATAATACCCACCAACAAGATAATTTGAATTGGAAGATCATTATAATGATGATGATAGTAATAATGATAATCGTAATGATGATGATGATGATATTGATGATATGATGACAACAAACTGTGAAAGTTTTATATAACCCGTCAATAGTTATTAGGAATTTTATAAATGACATTTTCCCAAAAAATTATTGTCTTAAATTGAATTTTAATTGGCCCAGTTTTCACTGTTATAACCATCAATCAGTTTAGGAGAAGATGAAAAGAAGAGAATATCAGTTTGTTACATAACAATATTAATTAAAATTATATACGGATTTGAAAGAACTCCGACTCGATAACGATCTAAATGCGAACCATAATAAATATTATTGTAGTCAATTGGTACAAGAAGGCGAAGTTTGGAAATTCTTTTTTTCTACATCTATACTCATTAGATCCTAAATATATAATAAAACAAATTTGACTTGACTCTGAAAATTACCGTCTAATTTCCAGATAATCTTGTCGTACGTCCAAATTACATTAAACTTGAAAGTGAGAGTTGTTTATTATGATTTTTTCTACTTCTAGATTTCTCTACATGGTGATTTATGAGAACGTGTCAAGTTTTTCTAAGACACTTCTAATTTAATGTAATTAACTTTAAATGAACAAAAAATTAACTTAATTCAGTGGCGTGATGTTTTGTCTTTGTCTTACAAACTTAAATAGAAATGCTAGCAACGTGGATGACAAAGAGGTAGCTCTATTTTCCAAAGTTGAGCAAGTTTTTTCAATCAGCGATTTAGGAATGCATTTCGCTCTTAGCTCTGAGCAGTTGTTTTGTCTCTTAAATTATATTTTACACAGATCTCACTTTTTAGCAGTTTTTTTGGCTGTGATATCTTTTTTGAGTATCAGGCTAATTAGGGAAAGGCACAGCTCCACGATTTTGCTGCCACAAACGTTCTCTTTTGTTGAAATTTGCCGTGATCGTCTCTGTCAAAACCTGAGTGATTGATTGTTGCCATAAACCTTTGATTTAAAAAAAAAAGTCCAAAGCAAAAGTCCAACGGCGTTAAATCGCATGATCTGGCTAACCAATTCTGATCACCAAATCGTTAAATTGCACAATCAGGAAATGTAGTAGTTGCTGATTTTTATGCCTAAATTACACGATATGGTTGTGTGTAAGATTGTTTCTAAGAAAACGATGCCACATTTTGAGAGAAACAACTCAATTGCTACCTAAGGTATTTACTAGACGTGTAATTTCTCGCTTTGGCGATCAGAGTTGATCGACAGTTGGACTTTTTCTTTGGGCTTGTTTGAAGACAACCAAACCACAACCAGCTACATTTTGAAGTAGGCTATTGAGTACTTATATTAGTAGTTGCATTTTGGGACTAGTGCTCTAGAACTTTTCTGTTTGATTCTTCCCTTTTGCTTTAATTCTGCTGGAAGAAAAAGGCAAGCAAAACAGATTTGGAAGAATTGAATTGCGATCATTATAAAAGTTGTAAAAATCAAAAACGTAATTAATACATCACACATATAAATTACATTTTAAATATACAATCAATGACCATAATCCGCTCAAACAAATTTTATATCACTATAAATTTACAGTACGTTGACAGTACAATTACACCAAGCCTGTGCTTTTATATATCATAATGTGTGGCTTTCTAACACCCACAACTCATAATAAAGAACTATTGTTTATATGTGTAATTGAAATTTATTCGCCTTTTTGAGTTGACGCGCTTAGGAAGAAGAAAAACTACAAATTCGTTACACAACTCTAAACAATTACCGCTATGTGACATTAATTAATAATTCCAATAAATAAAACAAAAAAAACATATTTTCGCAATCACTGATACATCAATTTTCGGTATTGTAAAACTGACGACAACATTGTTTGTTTGTTTGTTGTGTTGGCATCTAGTCTTGGTTGAGAAAAAAAAAACAGATTGGACCATAAACATTTTCTCGCCTGTTTAAACTGCGTGGGTATATCGTTAGAAGATTGTGTTTTGACCTCTACTATCTTGTTATATCTATTGGCAGATTTCGGCTACAGTTCATCGATATATTCAAACAAACAAACATTTAGATAAGACCATTCATCATCGTCTATTCGTGGCTTGTTAAGAGTAAGCGCTGTTGAAGACTGTGATGATGATGATGACAATGGCAGGCGCGGCCTAACACGTCTTCCTAAAAACAATAGATCCGTAACTCATCTCTTGATAAACATTATTAGATGAGTGTTGTTCTAGTTGTTGTTGATCTTGAAAGAAATCATAGTGTTCACTTTTATAAGATTCGTTATTGTTTTTTTTTTTACATTGTTGTTCAAGAGAGATCTTTGGATTCCTGTGAAATCATTCATATCAACAGTATCCTATAATTATGTCCAACCATCGAATCGATATATTGGATTAGAGAGGACCGTGATACATTGGGGGATTTTTTGTTTTGTTTGTATTCTTGTTAGTTTGTGAGAGACGTACGGTTGTTGGATAATGTTAGAGCAGCGATCTGGTTATAAATCAACCCTCGTATAGTCAAGAATTCGAGACTTCCTTACAGATAGCGAACTTTGAAATATGAGCCTCTGTGTTGGGCTATAATTTTCTGCTTAATAATTATATAAGTCGCCAAATATACGATTGTAATTAAAAATTATAATGGTATTATCTTGATTGCACGTGTGGTATATCATTAATTTGGCAATAATAAATATTTAATTTTCGATCGAATGAAACTGTGTGTGTCTAAAATTTTTCAATTTTCATTTATATACTTTGTTGTTGAATTTATAAACGTTGCTTGTTATATCTTTTGCGCCTGCTGTAACCGCCAAGAATCTCCCGGCATTCGGTATAGTGGTTGCACGGTGTTTAGTGTTGACTGTACTTGGTGGGTTCGATGGGCTAGAAGAAGTGAATGCTAGTATAGAAGAAGAGAAGAGTGCCGGGGGAGGAGGCGGTAAAAAGGCATGAAGAGTGACCGGACCGGTCGGTCGGTCCTCTCTCTACCTTCTTCTTCATCTTCTCCTTCTGCTGATCGTTGATATCGACTTTGGTCGTGCTTGGGATTCATCATCGATTCATTGATTAGATATCAATATGAGCTTCAAATATGTAGTGTGTGTGTATGTGAGCGCACATCGATTTAGCTCATGTGTTAAAAACCTCATTAAAAAAAATAACTATACAGATACATATTGCAACAGAAATACGTTTATACCGTTATTGGGGCGGCACTGTATTTACCACAGGTAGAAATCGTATCTTTACTGTGTGTATTGATTGTGTATATACTTTTACGCATGAACAACGATGAGAGATTTGCTGAAAAAAATTGACAAAAACGACTAAATTAAAAAGAAGTCAGCCGAACGAATAAAAATTGATAAAATCGGATATTGTTGAGTAACGGGTTAATTTTAATCGAAATTACTGTAAATATATTTATAATATTCTATTATGCATTAGTTATTACCATTGAGCTTTAATACAGATACACGAGCGTTAAATGTTATTGTTGTCAAGTTGGTGAGTTAAGACGGTAGCGCATT
The DNA here is from genome assembly GCA_021725515.1 of Epicauta chinensis. Classification (NCBI taxonomy): domain Eukaryota; kingdom Metazoa; phylum Arthropoda; class Insecta; order Coleoptera; family Meloidae; genus Epicauta; species Epicauta chinensis. The sequence goes on from JAEDXX010000040.1 coordinate 478,713, forward strand.
TAGCATACAGTTATTTAGATAAAATATTTATATAACAGGTTGATGGAGGATAGCGCTCTTGTGGATCTTTTTAAACAGACTAACAATAAAATTAAGTTCCAACAATATCTGATAGATTTTAGAAAGACTTATAATTTCAAAATTATAGAGAAGTGACGTGTAGAAACGACAAAAACTGGTTTTATACAAATTGTTTAGATTGAAGTAATATTTTCTAGCTTAATCATGCATTAAAGTCACCACCACCACCACCACCATCTTTACACTATATAATTTCTAACCACACAAAATTGTCGCTTTTTATTGAAATCTTTTACAAACACGTTTAATCCTATCTATGCTTTACTAAGTAGATATCGTGGATAACATTCCCTAGACCGGATACCATTGACAGCCTATAATTTGGACTCTAGCAGTTAATTTTTTTGTCTTATTGTATTGTTGTTTTTCTATAGTTTCGCGGGTCACCCGCAGTTAAAACGCAGATTTATTACATTACAATCTTGAAACCTATTATTGCTGTCAATAGACAATTCTACTGTTTGTTTTTTTCAGAAAAAAGACATCAAAAAAAAAACGTTTGAGGTCAACATGAAACACCACTTATTCTCTCTCTGCCTGTATCAGCTACCGATTAGTATTTTGAATTCTGGTTGTGGTTTCAACTAACTGCTTGATTGGATTCTTTTTTCGAGTATTTTCAGTTTTACGTGTGTGCTATACAATTTATATATTTGCTAAGTGAGTTCGACGCGAGTTGGAACGTTTTGAGATAAAAGTCGTGTTTCGTTTATTTAAACGGCTGATAGTCGGGCGTTCGAGTTTAATTTTTGATTAAGAGACACTCATTAATATTACCGGTGTGTTTTGTTAATGGTTCTTTACAGTGGCGGTGTCAATTAGATGATTTTTCAAAATAATTTCCATTCAACACAAATGAATAGGATTTTTTTTTTGTTAAAAATTTATTTTCACATTAATCTCATTGATTATTTGTAAATCGTACAAATAAATGCGGTGTTATTCTGTAAATTAATTAAGAGACCTTTTTAACTATATGCGGGATTACGATAATACCATTCATATTGGATATTTAAAATGCAATCAATAAATAAAATCCATTTAACAAGTGGAATACTAGTCGTTTTTCTTCTTTTGTTCCTTATTTTTCAATACAACAATAACTCTTCAAGTTATTTGTGGCCGTTTCCTTATTAAGAGAAGCCTAAATATTGCATTCGTACAAGATATGAGACACACTCACCCAATCCAATATGTGCATTCTTATTTCGGTTCATTCTTATAATTGAATGCCTATAGATTCGATTTGGCTTCTCATCGTCTTGTTTAGTTCTCTCTCAAGTCTTTGTTTAATGTCCAGAGTTCACCTTTCTTTATTTCTTTCTTTCGTTGTTGTTTTTTTTTATGTGTTATAACTTCGGTATTATACAAGTTGATAATTGGAAAAGGCGAATCGCATATTCAGCGGTGTCCATTCAATTGATGTGGTAAAGAAAAATGACAGCTCTATCTTATACATATAGGCAGCTAGTCGTCGCTATCATTGTCAATTAATTTCATTAGTGGTACAATAAACATCTCGAAGTCGAACTTGATAATAATGATACTTATTTAGAATTTGACAAATTGAAAATGACAATGAAAGCATAATTATCTCTTCACTAATTGTAACAATAACGTCATTTGCGAGATTTGTTACTTTGAGGGGGTCGTAAAGAATATAGTAGAGCAAATCGGAGTTAACTCGCAGTCCAGATCTGAGCTTAACTGGCACAGTTAGCATGAATGTTTTTCATTTGAGAATATTCGATCGATACTAGAGCCTCAATGGCCTGTGACTGGCATTATAGTGTGGATCCGATGTAAGTCAGCAGTTTTAAATATATATATTTTTTTATTTATGAACTAGCAGATGTGTGGACCACTAATTCAAGAAATTGAAAAAATCATTTTATTGTCTGGTCTTAAGGTGCGTAAGAACTGCTAAGTCATTGTCTGACTAACACATTTTTTGCTTAAGTCTATCTGTTCGCCTAATTTCTGAGTATCCGTCCCCTAGGGACCATTGTTTTAAATGTTAATATTAATCCCAAAAGTTTTAAGAACAAAAAACCGTTTAATTTTGTTTATTTACATTATAAAAGTTGATATTTTGTCTATTTTCTACGTAATCAACATTTTGTGTACCTATGTTATTCCGCTTATGCGTGAGGAAGTGTCTAGTCTCATCTTTCACCTTGTCTTTAGAACTCAGTCGTTTTCCTGGCAAATGTTGTTGGCGAGCTTTGTAGAGAAAGCTTACACCTTGCTCTTCCTTCCTTCTTTTCGTTTCTGAATTGCTCGTCTGAGTTTTTTCAATGATTCAGTTCCAAAGATCGAACACTTCCTCATGGACCTGGTGCCGAGCAGGTATGACACAGGAATACAAAAACTGTTACTCCATCTACAAAAATGCATTGATCGGAAGGGCGATTATATAGAAAAATAGACAAAAGATCGACTTTTAAATACAAATATAATTGAAAATAAGCGGTTTTTTCTACTTAAGAAATAGTACACCATAATTTTAGGATTACTCTCGTATCTGGAAAACGACATAAAAAGATTTCTTACACCCAAATTGATCCTTTAACAAGTCAAATTTACCCTTAACATTTGTAAAAGGCTGTATTTATGCGAGAGGAACGAATTTAATTCAGGAAATATACGAAAGTGAAGGAAACTAGCTGGTTAGATCTTTGTGTTCGAAATAATGTTGCTCAAAGGTCTTTGACGATGCTTCTAAGTTGCCAAGACAAATACTGAAAACTGATCGGTTAGCAATGTTTATGAAGCGTAGAAGCAGGTGTGTACATTAGGAGTTGCAGAAAAAACAAGGGGTTTTGTAACGGCAACATCTGTTCATTGTAGTGTTTATTTTTTACTGAAAAAATGCAAAGTTGTCTGAAATATTCATCAATTGTGTACCTTAAGTTTGGTTAAAGCTTCCTCAATCTGGACTTTACGTTGTAATGAATCAAGAAAACTAAAGATTCTTCATTCTATAAATTGTGATAACCGTCGATAATTGACTGGCAAATAAGCCCAAAAAGATAACCAGTTTTCATCGACTTATTTTTTCTTGTTAATCAGTCAATAAAAATTCATAAAACTCATTAGACCTTGGATGCTAAACATTGTAAAAGAGAAAACGTTTTAATTGCTTTTGTCGAGGCTCTGTTTATTAATTTCAACATTTTACATGTATTGGTGGATATACATTTATATCTATATATATGTGTGTGTGTATATGTGTATTGAAGAAGGTATTCTTTTTAGTCTGAAAGCATTCCGAAACGCGGCGACATTTTCTTTTAATTTATATAAATAGTTCCACATAAGTATCTTGAACGCGAATTGTGTGCAAATGAGAGCTACCAGAAAGTAGTCTGTCAGTGGAAACAACTTGAACCTATTAAAATGTAAAATTTATAAGTTGTCTATAGGTAGTTTAAAAAATTTAATTAATAAAAATTTCAACTTTTACCAACCGTATTTGTGTAGACTAAATACTAGTTTATTTTATTTGAATAATGTTAGATATTTAGTGGAAAATGGATGGAGAAAAAAACAACTATTTAAACAATAAAGTAGCATCACAATGGTAAATAGTGGGAAATACTTGAGATTGTCTAGTTGATAATGGGTGTAACATTGTAGGCTCCTCCACGAATTTCATGTATTCATGCCGCACTAGTAAAGTCTCTCATCAATCTTAACAGTCAATTTATCCAATTTCAGAACACCTCCTCCATTATTTTATACAATTTGAATTTGTTAATAATATGCTCTATTTTTTGTTTTGATCGATAAATTAATAAGCCCACCCAAATCTTGTTTAAATTAATTTCTATCATTAATTATGATGATAGTTTTGTGTTGATTTTTAAATAAATCTCACTTCAAAGTCCAACAGTTCTCGGTGTGTTATTTCGAATTTAATTTTGTCAACAAGTTTGTAATTTAGATAAAAAATGACGAATCATTTGATAGAAACCAAATGATTGTAATAATTAATCTTTATATTGTGTGATCCAACTGTTTTCGAAGACACCGTGAAATATTTTATATTAGCACATTAAAATTCTAAAACAGTTGTGTGTGAAAAGTTCACACCTCCTACATCTATATATTTATTTTTATCTTAATTACTTGTCAAATGATTATAGATCTGTTGTATTTTATAATTTTTTTTATCATCAAACAAATATCAATTAATTAAATCGCCCCCAAGTTGAATTGAAATCAATACATGCATTGTTGGAATGAACGCGAAATAGTGTGGAGTTTTTAAGATTTAAAGAAAAACAGAAGACCGTCTCTCAAGCTAGTTTACTGAGCTTGTTTTCAACCAGTTGTTTACTTTGTGTGTGGGAGAATTCTAAATGGGCATTCTTTGCGAAACTTTTCCATGGGTGCTTTAAAAAAACGACCATTACATTGTTAATTTTAAATTACAATTCCTTGAAGGTATCGAAAATTTATTTATTCATATATAAATAGAGAATCGATTGGGTCGGAGATGTTGATTAGAATGAAAGAAAACACTATCTGTCAAAACAATTATTGTATGCATATGAAGAAAACTTATTCATGACCATCAATCACATCGGAGAGGTTATTTAACATGAAAAATTCTATAGGTACGATTGCGTAAAGTGAGGTCAAAAAGTGTTCGATTACACAATTCATCTTTATCAAAATAATAATAAGATGAAATCTTCAAAACACTACTTCTATTATCTTATCGAAATCTATTGTTAAACAATAATTTGAATAATTTTTAAGATTTTAAAGAGTTTTGTATTATAACGCCATCTCTAATCTGTTTTTAGTATTGTTTTGAACGATTCTAAACGAAGTGGTATGTGTTGAACATGGCACGATGGGTTTATAGAAGTAGACTTTGGGTTGATGGTATAGTGTTTTTCTTGGCGCGAGGGCGTGCGGCGACTTCAACACCGAACAATCTCACCTGTGTGCTACTCCCTCCTCTCGCTCTCTCTCACACTACTTTTCTATAACAACATATAGTTCTTCATCACGTTTCTTCTCTATCCTCGTCTATTTCATTCAAAATCCATCTATCTCTTCTTTATAAAGCACCATTGCTATCGGCAGCAGCCCTATAACAAGGCGCGGATGTATGGGCGGAAGATGCCCGACCATTCATTCCACAAATACATGCATCAAATCAAATATAGTTAATAAAATAGTCAGATCTTTAACTATTCGTTGATTTTAGAGTTAACACTTCAATTAAATCGTTGGAATTAGATGCCAAAATCATGCAAATCAAACCAGTCTAGTCTAATAAATCTCACAGTATTAATTAACACTTCCAGCTATAGCTTTTTTAACGAATTTGGTCGTTTTAAATTTCATTTTCGAAAAACTGTGAATTTATTTCTATACGGTTGTAGCGGCAAAAATGGTCTTTTTTGGGGTGTTAGCAGCTCGTATATAAATCGACAGTGTCAATTTGGAATTCTAGAGCGTTAACTCAAGGAGAGGAGAGAAAACATAAAATCGGAGAGAAGGAAAAAAAAACACACACACAACAAATGTGAATTCGACGACGACGATGTCGTCGGGTTTTTAGTCGGTTCGACATTTTTTCGAGGTCCAATTATTTTTCGACACAAACCTCGTCTGGAAGCCGTTTGTTTTTGATCAGTCTAGTGAGTTGAGAGAGGCAATAAAAATAAACACAAAATGTATTGAAAAATAAAATAAAAACAACAACTGGCCTTCGCACTTGTTTTTGGACGAGCAATGGCCGCTCAGGATTTATGTAAGTGTTAGTCCGATATGAGATCGCTGTGAGATTGTGAAACTTGTATACACGACCGTCGAATTCATTAAATATTGTGTGTATATTTTATCTTAGTTATTGTTATTTATTGACTGTAACACAATCAAATCATCATAGGTTCTATCTGATTATTTCCCAAACTTTATACAACTCTTTCTTATTTCTAAATAATTCATTCAAATTAAAATAAATATGATAATAAACTTCTAATATTGGATATGATAGATCTTGAATGACAGATTTAGTTTATAAATGGCATGTGTTTGTAGAGATTTGTTTTCCAAAGTGCCATCCAAAGGCAAATGGTAGAAGAGAAGAGATGAAAGTTAAAGCGAAGATCTTTTAGCAGTAAAGCCGTTTCTTCTTCGTCTTCTAGTGCTTCGATCGCTATTTATGCCCTTGCCATCTGCCGAACACGCTGCTTTCTGTTCTTATTTGTTATTGTAATGACGAGCGATGCTATCATTTGCTGTCCGCTGTCGCTCCACCTCGTCTACACGTCATGTACCACACGAAGTACAATTTTATACATCTCCATATCTTTTAAAACCAGTCTAACCTACTTTCTGCTACCAAATTATATGTTCAATTTGTTGGGAATGTTTGAAATTAGTCAACTTGGGCAATTGCTGGGCTTTTATGAAAGCTGCATATTATAAGAGCACGCTATTCGAAATTAGACACGGAACAAAAAAAAGCTCTGCAAGAAGAGGACTTCCATTTCGTATCTCTTTTGCGCTTTCCTTTAATTTTTTTATTAATCGAAAATTGATTAATTCTGATTGATCTTTCTCATCAGTTCTAGCTGGGGCCTGTGCACTTTATGCCCTACATTTGCCACATTTAGACTCTATCTATCTATAGAATTCGATTCCATGAGGTCACCCGATATTTTCAAGTTTCTGTGGAACAACATAGCACGCCTTAAATTCACGTTATCGATTCAAGAAGAAATCTAATACTTTAATTAATTGCCGGTGTCACAATCTTGGTACAACACCATAACTTAACAGTACTCGCATTTATTATTCTGATATTTTAAATTTTGTCGCGCTGGCTGATATGCTTCCAATAAAAGTTATACGTTTTTTTTCTGCTGAACCGCTCCCTTGTCATTTTAGTGTAATGTTTTTAAATTCACTCTTATTGTCAATGAACTCTCGCAAATAAATTGAACAAATTTTATTTAACAAAAAAAAATTGTCTAAAAATATTAATGGAAAAAAACAGGTTGGTCAACGACATAGTGGATCCGCTTTACGCATAAACAAGCTTAAAATAATAATAATTCCGAGGACTAGTTTTGGTATTCAAAACTTGGAACATATATAAATATGAATATGTTAATTCAGTGAAGAAAAAAAAAGCTGTCCAACTGTCGGATGACGTTAAATTAAGTAGATTTGATGTTTTAATTGTATATCCGACAGTTCTTTTATACATCAGACCTCCATCTTCTCTATGTTAAAAGATTATGTCGGAATATGTTTAAATATTAATGGAATAAATTTTAATGGAATTTCTCTTTTACTTTCTTTCTTTTCTTTTTGTGGTTGATTTCGTGAAGAATAACGAAATTTTCAATCTACGAATTGTAACAAATTTCTTTGGAAAAATAAAACGACATCTTGTTTGTCGAATATTTATATGTAGAATACACAATGCTTGTTTGACAACTATACAAAGTCATGTAAGTAATTTGGTTTTGAAATTTATAAATTTAAATGTCAATCACATGTGAAGTGATGGTCTGTTTCAACTTGCAACAGATTAACATAAAATTTATCTACTGGAATATACGAGCTCAGGATCAAATGCTATAATTGATGGGTGTGTGCACCAGTTCCACCAAAACATGCTTAAATCATCCATTGTTTTGAAGCTTTTGTAGTATCCTTACAAGAATCGATTTTTCCATGGCACACACAAATCGTTGCATTGCGAGACTGGCGCGTTAGTTGGAATATGCTCACTTCTTGTCGGGCGTGTAAGTTGTTTTCTACAGTGTCAGTGAAGGCCAATTGTGAATTCGAATACGATACTAGGCAGTTGAATCGGCTACTTCTTCTTCTATTATACGTTTTCCAATACTCGAGCGATATTAACGTGTCCTGCATGTCGAACAATTCTGCTGATGTTGCCAATTTTCAGCACAAAATTTCTTTGTTTTTAAATCATGCCAACTGCTTTGATTCGAATTGATCGGGCAAGGACTGCAAATCGCTTCCTCGTTAACATTACTCCGCACCGATCGTCATATTCAACCGGTATTTTGAATAAAATTTCAATTAGCTCTGATAACTGTAATTATTTTATGAATATTAATTTATTTCAGTTGTTAAACATCATTTACACTTAATAATAATAATAATAATAATAATAATAATAATAATAATAAAGTTGAATATTTCCAACTGAATTAATGATCAAATAATACTAATTCTTCCTATGTAATACAAGAAGTCATGATTCAAGCAATGTTGCGATTAATATTATTAAATTGATGATATATCTGGTTGTTATGCATTATGATTGCATATTGATATAAGAAAGAGATTGGTTTATGTATACCAACGATAACTAGAAGTTCACAAAAAGAATTGTGTTTATTGTCCCCATTTTATATTAACATAATAATAAGGATATTCCATCAAAAAAAATATATATATACATGTAGTTATAAATCTGATTGAGTTAGAGATGAGATTGTCGCTTTTTTTTGCATATATAAGAAATTTCCGTTTATAATATATTAAAATTTATATAGTCATCCCTAATATAGATCTAACATGTTGTCAAGGTTTATAGTTGTTATCAAATTGGTTTTCTTTGCTCGCCTACACATTTATCTTGGTGTTGTTGTTGTTTAAAGATTGCTTTATGTATATATGGTGTGGTATGGGTTGTTTTACATCTCAATACCCTTTACATTTCAAATAGAATCTTGCATATCAATGTGCAAAGTGGACAATCATTTATATAACGTATATACATATATATGTCTATATGATTAAATAATTTGCATGTCAAGTAGTGTTTCCGCATTGTTCAATACTTTACTGCATTTGATTATATCTAAAAAAAGTCTGAAATGATTGAATTCGTCGTCAATAAAAATATTCGCTTCTGTTTAAAGATGTTCAAACGTCAATTGTAGATGATTCTGCAACGTTTCAGTTCAATAGTCTTCATCTAGACAGATTGAAAGAATTTATTTTGATGGCAATGCATGGGAGAATCTTCTCAAAGTAAACGCCATGGTACGTATATAAATCTTCAATAAGTCTATTAATGAGTTGTCTATTTGCATCGTTAAATAGATTTCTTTACAAGTCACAATCAGAACTTTTCTGGCACCTTTACTTGTAACAGTTTTTCCTATTATTTTGTAACTTCCACGATTCACAATGCTCCAAGTTTCCATATTAAACGAAAAAGTTAAGTTGCCTGCAGTATCAGTAATGTTTAATGCTTCTCGGGTGGGATATTCGAGATAAGGATGCTCACATAAAGACATTAAAGCGATTTGGAAAACTAGGAAGATTTGTAGAAGCATGACTAGTAGAAATTATAAATGATATATGCAATACACTTAAAGCCTACACAATACTTGATTTTAATTGTATTACTTTGTCTTACAAGTGTAGCTAATTTCAATATTAATCAACTCGAAGATGATTATCTGTTGATTTTATTATTTTTGGTACGACTAATCAATTCGGATTGTGTGTTCCAATAAACAACAAAAAAACAAAGTCTTGTCGATTTTAATGATTGTTTTATGTTGGTCATATAATAGCAATTAATGTTGTTTATTTTCGTTTATTCTCTTAATTTTTCAATTTTTTTCAAGACTATCTTGGCATGTATCAAGTCAATAAAAAATCGATTTTGATAAGGGGGGTTTAGAATGGAAATGTCGAGGACATCGTGTTAGAATATCCAAAGTATTTCGTATTAATTAAGATCGAGAATATATGATTGCAGATGTGTTTTATTGTATGAAAATAACGTAGACGGAATCGTATAAAATAAAAACGAATCATCATTGGTTTTTGATAATGATCGGGGCGGATTCTTTCCAGATTTCCCATAAAATTAATGTTTCTCTCTCGCTTTTTTTTTGTATATTTTCAATAGTATCTGTGTGGTCTTTAACAACAACATGAAGTTATGTAAATTATTTGAAATGTTCCACCAATGAGTTCGTTAATCAAAATTAAAACTTTTTTCACCCGTTTCCTGTGCCATCACTTATTTCTTTTTTGTTTTGTTTTGTTTTGGTGACCTTTTGTTTTTATGAGTAAGTGAAGCAGTCGTCTTTACAACAAGGATAAGATCGAAGAGAGATTGTCATTGATCGCTAAGATATTTTTGGTATTTGCTGTCACTGTCGGTCGACAGTTTCAAGTTCTGAAATACGGATGCCGAACGTGGTTCCCTTTCATGATCAACTAAAAGATCCGTCTTTGATAACGGCTCTCTACTCGCTCTGTCTCGAGACAACGTACAACACACAACGCTTCAAAATATCTTTCAAATATTCATTACGATGATTATCGGATTGCCACGTAATGTAACAACAACAACACGTGGATATCAGATAGTTGAATTCGATATTTTTATTACGAAATTTGATAAATTTTTATCCGAGAGGAAAAGAAATTCCTATATACAAATCGACGAAGATTTTCCATATTTAATTGTCATCGATAAGAAAATTAATTAAAACAAATTAGAAATAATTAGCCTTCAGCTATTTGAAATAAATGACAACCAAAACCTGTTGTGAATTATCTTAATCCAAGATCTATCAAATTCATTACCTTTTATAGATGCAAGTTGAAATATTTCTTGAATGATCAACAATATTTCGTATAGAATCAAGAAATCTCTCCATTATTAAAATTGTTGATTTTTTTTATTCTTGTTTTTGTCAACTGTAAAGAAACAAATTTATTGTGCGACATTCAACAGTCGTATAAATTTTTGAAAATTGATCTTTAAAATGCTAATAAGGCCGGTTTGGCAACATTTGTCAGTTTCTGGATGTGCCATTTTGTTGAAAAATTACAATATCCAATTTTATATGTGTAATCTAGTCTTTTAATTGGTTGTTGCACCTTCAGGTGATGTCCCAAAGATCCATGACTTTGTACATGGAAAAACAACACCATCTTGTGTGAACGATTCACATAGACCGGTTTTAGAAGCAATCAAATCTAGACGATCACCTAGGAGTGCCCAGATTTTAGCACATCACATTTATCATCGCCAAGAGTCTCTTTCAGTTGTCCAATCGCTTTGACTGTTTGAAGTTCAATCTATTGGATATTTAATTTATTAATAGCTACAGCAAAAAGAAACTCTATCGTTCATTGTAGCAATTTTTTTCCCATCTAAAACTACTTTCACAACGTATGTAAGCGATATTTGATTCAATATTTATCAAACGATGCTCAAATCTGAACCCACCTTTAGTATATGGTGCACGCCTTAATCCTCTTTGAAAAATTATCACAGCTTCTCTGTATTCTTTTGAGAAATATCTACTGTCCCGGAAGGTAAATAAAAGATAATTTATTAATTATCCTGCAGCGATTATTTTGACTTAAAGGGTTAGATATAAAGTTTTTGAAGCTATAAATGTCAAGATTTAACTTAGAACCTGTTTGTTATTAATATTAAAAGTCTTTATCAATAATAGGTAAATCTTTTGGTCCGGAAAAATACAGCTATTTTTCAAAAATTCCGGTATACTTTAAATATTATAAATAAATCATTGGAAATAACTTTTATTTGCACAGTAAAACTGTTGTTTTCCAACCGCAACATTAGATTGGGGTGATGCACGCTAGACAATGGGATAGATCAGTGTTTCCCAAACTTTCGACATATGTGTACCCCTTCTATAATTTTCGTAACACTATGTACCCCTCGTCGAAAAAATGCATATAGTTTAATAATGATAATGATAATAATAAGTCGCTCGTTGCACCAGGCGCAGCAAAAGCCCGGAGCCACATGTACCCTTTCAAACTTTTCGCGTATCCCAGGGGGTACGCGTACCACACTTTGGGAAACACTGGGATAGATTATAAATAGTAGGGGAAACATTTCAATGTGTGTGTTTGAATATATGCCGAAAGCTCCCCGATTAATTTATCTTGAAAAGAAACGTGTCAAGTGGTTAATTGAAGTGGCACAATACAACTACGTATCGCGCGATATGCAAATGTGACCGCCCGGTAAGACACACGATTCTACTGGGGAAGTTACGTTTTCCAACCAATCTTGATAATTAGCCGAATACGTTTGTCTCAACTATCCAGATTGTTTGTTTTATTCTTTAAATTAATTTATTATCTTAATTGTTGGTTTTAGAGAGAAAAAAATGATTAATTAAAAGTTTAATTAATTTTCTAAAAATATTTGAGATTATTCTCGGTAATGTTTGTGTAAATTTGATTAGTTATGCATGTTGGGAATGATAAATTACATGTTGAATTTAATAATATCCTAACTAGATAAGTTGCAGTTGTTCCCAAAAAATATGGTTGAACTTGTAACATTCTTTGCTAGATAGATACGAGGCGAGAGAGCTCAAGTAACATATTTGTAAGACTAGGATAATTTGTTTTTGGTGTGTGTATAAATGTTGTATAAGTTTAGACATGAGTATGTTTATAAGAGGCTTCCAGTTTCAAAATTATGACTAGTTCTTTTTATTTATTTTGTATTTTGTTTCATTTGAAAAGCATTTTCAGTTGATGTGATTAATTTCGTTCAAACAAAGTTTTCTGCATTACTGTTAGATATTTATGTAAATTTTATAGTTTACGACATACTAACTGCTGGTGTTATAAAGTTTTTGATTAATTAACATTTAACAATTTCATTATTATTTTTGTGTTTATGAGAAACAACAAATTCTATACAACAAACAATTCTTTTTTGAATTAATTATTAATTTGTCTGTCCTGTTGCAAAACGTATACGATTTCTTTTGCAATATAATAAATTTCTTTTTTGCTCAAACACTCTTGATAATGTTTATGTTTTAATATGTAGTAACGCCCTTGTATTTCATTATATGGTCCATAATAGGCATATGTTTTATATGGTGGGGTCATGCAAGTCACTTAGTTTCAATGATGACTTTATCATAATCTATATAAGCAAACTAAAGCTCTAATTTATTCAAGTGAAAACTGTCTGTCATTGATGACAGGTCTGATGCAACAATTTTCTTGTTATATTTCAAGATTGCAATCTGCTTGTTGAAATATAAATTGTGTATTATTATATATAAAAATTAATTTGATGAAGTGATGCTCGACTTTCTCTTTAAACAAATTTCTTACTATGCTGAAAATATTCGTAGATTTATCGATCATTATCCACATGTTTACCACCGTTAGGCATTAGCATTGTATTCGGCTTTTACAACAACCCTTAATTTTTACTGCCATCTGTTTTATTCGTTATTTTATCAGAACCGGATTTGGCTACTTAACTGCTGTTAGCGGCCTATTAAAACTCTATTAGGACGCATGTCGTACTCGTTGAGGATTACTACTATTTCGGGGTGCTCTGCCATTATTGCACTCTCTCTTCGTGGCCGTTTTAATGACACTCAGTTCCTCTGGGAATCTTCTCACATAAAAAAGTGAGTTATTGAGCTTCCGTTGGTGATACTCCGTTCATCTCTCTTTCTTCAAGATGGTATGCCAATAGCGAATGATCCTCCAAATCTTCAACGATGTAGAGACATTTTTATAAAGTCTACAAGAAGATCTCATGAAAATTCAGAAATTCTGTCCTTTCAGGAGATAAATTCCTTTCAACTTTCACCATATTTTAGCTAAAATCCTTTCTATATATCCTTGTATTCTAAAGAATAGTTATGAGGGAGGCAACTATAAAGGTGTCTGGTGTTTATTGTAAACCCAATGGACGTGACTATGACAGCAGGAGGCCGCACGAATAGCCGAGCCCAATCACAGGTGTCAGCTTCCTGACAATTCTACATTTTAACCATTACTTCTCTAGATAATGTTTTGTTCAATTTTTTTTTGTATTGTTGTTTTGTTATTGCTTCAAATATTTAATTGATTTGATTGATAGGCAATTTGTAAAGATTTCTTTTTGGGTGATTTCAATACTAGATCAAGCAACCGCAAAAAACTGACTCGCCAAAATAACTCATTAATTTTAATAGAAATTATATGGTAATTACTCAAATTGACTGTTTTGTTGTTGAGTCAAGAGGTTGTTCTAGTGGTTTATTGATAGTCTTTCATAGTGTCTCTATTGTGTGCAAATAACATTTTACTTATTATAAGTAGTATTGTTTATTAGTTGCCTACTTCACATTCTAGTGTGACTCATTTAGAAATATTAATTTGGACATATATCAAACTTAATAGATTCTCAAGTACCGCTTGACTTAATTAACTAAAGAAATCGGCTCTTTTTTTCCGATTTCTTTACTTTAAGTTTCTTCTTAATATTTTTCAATATAAAAAAAATTACCGGTCTTTGTTATATGCTCATTTGCCGAAACTGTAATTATATTCGAATAAACAATACAACTTGATCGACAATTCAATACCATGATAGACCTGTTCTGCGGGAGGTATTGGTATGTAGCCGGGATTGTATTGTTTTTTATTCACCACCACTAAATTTCCAGACGAGCTTTACACTGTCCAATATTTTACTCGCAGTCAATTAAAATTATTCCGACAATGTCGTTTTTTTTGTTGTTGTTGAATATATTTTTTGTTTTATGGTTGAAAAGAGTATCCAACTAAAATTCAGATTTTGTATCTTTAATAATTGCATTACCCGTTTTTACTTAATGCTTAAAATTATTGTTCAGTCTTTTATGGTTCCTTTTATTCATACTTGGTGTGTCTTGTTAACTCTTGTTGTGTGTCCGTTGTGATTATAGTGTTAGCGAGTAAATCACTTCCTCCTTGGACATGGCGATAATTATAAGCACCTGAACGGGCAGCAGTAAATCACCTGATGATCCTGGGGTTGATTGTATCGTATATAAATGCTTGTTGTCTATATACTGTGTACGCATATTTTAGGGCTGTTGTTATTTTGTTGTGTGTAAAATCTTGACTATATACTGAAGAAATACAACAATAATTTATACTTAATTATAATCGTAATGTCTAGAAAGATCTATTTGTTAGATATTAAAACAAATCATCGCTTATAAGCTTTAATAGAAAACAACTCCTGGAATAACAGGGAAAAAATAATATTAAATAGAAACAAAAAAAAAACTTCCACTTAGAATTTGCAATTATCAAATACATCGTCACGATTTCAGCTCCGGGGTTTTGCTTGCAATTTGACTAGTTCGAACATGGAAAATATAATTGGATAGCGTTTTTTTTTAGACAATAATAATAGAAATTAATAAATAAGCAATAAATTCGAAAATTTATTCACAATGACGTTTTTTCAAGTCCACTATTCCTCAAAACTATCTTCGCTAGGGGCGGATGCCTTTCGCACCTTTTTCTCTAATTTTCAATTTTCACAATCGAATCGCAATTTATATTTACTGCGATCAAACTAACGGATACGGTACCCAACACATTGCGCCATAACGGCCGGTTTCACCATTATCGTTTCAGAGATTTCCTGCAAAGTTTTAATTAGAAAAAAAAGCCTTAAAAACCCCATTAAACTTCTTCACAAGTTATATTTTCTAGTTGTTTTGAAAACAACTAATGTACGGAAATCTAATATTGAAAAGTAATAGAGAGTAAATGACCTTAACTAATGGCTAATTGCGTTAACTTTATCACGATATTATATATTGTAAAGTATAATAAAAGTGTTAATAAATGTTCCTGAAACGGAGGTAATTGTCCGTTGGATTTGCACGATTTGTATGTTGGTGTTATAGTTCTGTGAACGGACTCGTTCGTTATTTGTTCGTTATTGATGTCAACATAACAACTCAAACAATGTTTTCTGTTGTTGTTAAGATGTTTATTTCGATTATATTGGTGGAATAAAATATTATTTTTCAATTGTAACGAAACGATTTCTTTAAATAACGGTACTTAATCGATATTTAGTTTCATATCGAATATAGAGTTGGATTGATTGTTGCTAAACTGGAAGAAAATTAATCAAACAAGTACTTGAAGCATGTTTATTGTTATCATGAGGAATTTTACTGTATAGCTAGCCTAACACGGTATTTGTACATATCGGTTTATCTGTAGCCAACTTGTTTCTTATACGTTCATAGTTCTGTAATTTATTATTTTCAGGTTACTAGCAATAGTTTGTACTATTAGAACTAGATACAAAACATCTGCCGTTCTGTGTACGGTGATCGAAAAGTGACTTGACTTGTCCCTGTTGTTGTGTGTTAATTTTGTGATTATAAGAGAGGATTTAATAATTTTACAACAGTGGGGCACATCATTATCGATACGACGAAATTATTAACAGACCATTGGACCACCGCAGCTTTATGATCATTTTACAACAACAACCATAAGCATTGGTATATTAGTAATTAAGTTGAGTTATAAAACACGTTATTTGCACATTATATCAACAATTATCAGAATCAACTGTCATAATTTCGTTATGAGTTAATTAACCAATTATGTAAATGTTAAACTGGTTTATTTGAGAGAATATTTGATGGGGCTGTTGTTATTTATTTTTTTGTTATTTGTTCTTTTGGAGAACAGGGACAGGAATGCGAAGGCGTTGAAATCAACTAGCTTCATAAATACGACACCTTATTACTGTTGGTATTGAAATGTGCACATTTCGTTTCTTCGTAGGTACTGGGAACCACATTATAAATTTTACCAAAGATCCACTTATAAGTCAATGGTCAATCTGACAACTGTTCAAAATCGATTACTATATAGTGTTAAAATTCAATACATACACAATTCCACTATATTTATCTCGTCTTAGTCAACAGTAAATATACGTTTTATTATTGCGTCTATATGACGTGTTGGATTTTTTTTATGATACACACCAACTACCTATATAGTTATGCAGTGATACTTTTCGTATATATGTATGTAATATGAATTATGAAGTGCAGTGAATCATGAGTGGGTACATAAATAAGTTCTGTATTGCCGATTGTTTGTGGCAAAGTTGCCCTGCCCTCGGCCTTAAGCACAAAACTCTCTCAAACGTTTAAATGGAAAATAGAAGTTTCGAATCATTTGTCTTTTACCACATTTATTACGACTATTTCCATTATTTTTCAAATTTGTTAAATGTGTCTGTGTGTCTGTGTGTTATCGATGGAATTGTATCTTGTAATTATTTCGCTCAGTGGGCGTTCAATCTGTTTGCAATTTTCAACTCATTTATGTACTCAATAACTACATCAATTTCGCTTAATTCGATCATTACAGATCGGATCTTGTGGCAGATAAAACTCAATAAGACTGGCAAAACGGTCTCAAAAACAAAGCGTATTTGTAGAAGAATCTTAGATTTAGTTGTTTCACATTAACGCTCATAAATAGAGGGTGGATTTTACGAGTCGGCAGTATCCAAATGATAATTGTGGCAATAGTTGAAGCCCTACCAGCGACTGAATCAAAAAAACGATACTCAATTAGATTCAGACTTGAACTTACAGTAAAATTCCGTTCCCTATTGATTATTCTAGTTTTAACTCTATTTTAAATATGTAAAAACCATAACAACTAGAATATTTACTATTTTCTTTTATTATTTTTAAGTGTGTGTGGTTTCTACGAGTACACACGACTTCTCCATAGGTTGTCTGTTGTAATCCCACCATGTGGATTCGTGTTGTTTCAACAGAGAGAACATCCTGCATAATTCCTGGCTGCCGCATGCTTTCCGTTCTACAATGAACACGACTTTTCGTCAGATATCTTCTAGTTATTTGTTTTTCGAAAACAATCTCCTATTCTTGATAATTCCAGAAAACAAAGACTTGGAAATTTATCTATTGTGTGTCTGGATAATGAACTGGAGAATAGAAGTGGTTTTTTTTTCGTTTTTCCAATCTCTCTATTTATTTTCGTTTTGTTCTGAAGAAATGTGGGTGTTTTGCATGCCAGAAGCGACCACACCTGGACACTATAATTCTTTCATTATTTTCTTTGAAAAGAAAAATATTTCTGTCCGATTAAAAGGTCGCGTGTGGAAAAATTTATAAAATAGTGGCAAATGGTGACAGTAATAGTATTATCGATACACAATGACAATAATAATTATTATTGAAGTGTCCACAGTATTAATCAGTGCTACCAACGTTATATACCTATAAATGATTATTAATTTATAATGCCGTCTTATATGATTCGTCTCGATTAATCATCGTTAAATTTAAATTGTCCATTTTTTTAATGGAATCGTAGATGCCATCTTAACAACACATTGTTGAAGCGGTATGTGACGTGTTAGAGTTGTATGATATTACAGTTCAGATAAAAAATGAATAATGAATTTAGTACAGTCATCTATTTTGCTTATTTTCAATTTTCGTTTATATAAATTCAATAATGTCAAGATTAAATTGAGTTTAGAAATGTTATTAGTTTCCAATGTTGTTTTTTTTTATATATAATCTTCACCTACAAAGTTGTAAAATTAATTATCAACAGTTGGGGGGCATAGAACACTCTTTTTTTTCCTGCCTCGTTTGTTTGTTGCTGTATTTAAATTTATACAACAGCAGAATCTTATTGAAAAAAAACAAACGTACACTTTTTTTATTGTTCAATTGTTTGAATAGGCAATAATAATATTCGACCTTGATTATTTTGAATTGTTCAGGCGTTGTTTGTATTGAAAAAGTTTAATTAAGTTTTCTTTTGATTTGTAATCACAACTGGATTTAGAGGAATTCGTTCGTTATTTACGCAGCTCAATACAGACTTAGAAAAAAGGCCACCATTTTGGGCTCAAGATCTTGAGCATAAACTCTCGTTGTTTGGGTACTGCTGGTAAGCAATTGGAGGAAGAATTATATAAAATCTTCACCCTTCACCGTGCTTTTAAGGCACTTTCATTTGCACATGTCTCATGAAAAGTATTCGGATTCATAGCAAAGTAAATGAAACATATTTTATTTTATTGTGCCTAAAACAATTACAAAACAAATTAGAAACATTTATTGACTTTAATTGAAGGAGGTTTCTTGCCTATTTCTAATTGAAATCTATTATTAGTTAATTTCTACCCTGTGAATATGTTTTTGAGATAAGAAAAACACTGAGTGGAGGCCAATCGTAAGGTTGTAGTACGATATAAAGGCAGTAAAATCGAATTGAAGCCAACAATCGTTTCAGTGGCCTCTTCTATTGTATGTTCTCCACTAATTGTTATTGGACAACATCAATTGTCTCAATATATTCCCATCTTCTATTATCTACAGCTTTTTTCGTAATCGCTGAAGTCGTTATAACAAATCTATTTGATCCACAAATTGGTTTTTAGAAGAACAAATTTGTATATAGTTAGAAATTTTTGCGTGCCTTCTAATGTGTTGTATAATCCTCAACTTAATTCAGATTAATTTACGATTAAATCTCGTGAAATTTCATGCCGTATTTTACTTTTTGTTTTGTTTGAATTGTTGAGAGGAGCTTGGCGTTCCGTTACTGTTGCCTTTTTTTCCTTCTTTTCGCACAAGTAATACTTAACAGACTGTATACACTGAAAGCCCATATATTACTATCAAAATAACCGTTAATTTCCCTTAAATTAATAATAAAACGAGATTATAGGTGTTTGTAAAGTTTCGCTATAAAATAACGTTGTTTATGTGATTTTGGTTATAAAGTGACATCCAACAACACAGAATTAGATGCTTTCATCTTGTTTGTCGATTGTAATTTAACATGTTCGAAAGTTATTTTGCGCGCCCACTTAATATTGGAAGTTGTTATTTTTTTTTTGTGTTAACTATCGAACATATATTGTCTGACTAATATATTTATACAATTTTATGTGTGTATGTCCGAATATAACTAGGGGCGTTTTAGTCGCGACAACGGTACGAAAAACGTTTGCGTGACTACTAAATATTGGCTTCCATTAATATTTCACCATCTATTCGTAATTTAAACTATTTTTAATTAACTGTTAAATGCGAATAAATTGCAACTGAATCGTGTTTTTTTTTGTTGATTATAAAGGTCTGTTCAAAATGAATTATTAATGATTAATGATTTGCAGATATGATTTTTATTATATATACATCTATGCACAGTGACACGTTTCACACCCTCTTCATCTTGTTGTAAAATGAAAGTATATAAATATATATGGATGCGCATTAATTACATATATATGTAAGCTCGTCGGCAAATAGCTTTTGCCAAAGGAGATATATTAGTTTTACTATACATATAGAAAATATAATAGTTGTAATGTTACAAAACGTCATTCAACACTTTTAATATGCAAATCATGTGAAAAGTTAATGATGATTTTTCTTTATAGTTGTTTGCATGTATTAAAGCCCTATATTACAGTGTAACCGACTGTCTAATAAATTTTGCATATATTAGCCATATTGTGTTAAGTATTGCGTGATAGGAATCGTTTTTACTGTCGTCGTGATTGTGGAAAACCCTTCATTGCCGACATGTTTACGGTGAAAGGTGGCGAAAAATTACCTGAAATCCGACTTTACCTCTTACACCAACAATTTTGTTATATTATAAGTAATATCAAATGATCGAAGGACATTTAGAGAGACGGTCGCCGACTCCCTCAACTTTTCCACCTATACTAAATCCCAATCATACTCGTAAATATCAACAGAAAAAAAGCCACATTTAAACAAAGTACGATTACTAAGATAACTAACAATATGTATGCAAATTACACGGGTATTTACAACTATTTTACGAAGCAGTGAGATAGTTAACAACACATACACACATAATAGATATACACACACACGCACACACTCATCGTAGATATATGTTTTATTATCGTATAGAAAACAGTTGAGTTGGTGTACATGTCATGAACGTAAAACGAACATTACCCTACATGATGTTATCTTTGACTGATCCACGTTAACATCATCATCAATTATTTATAGTTAGTTTCTTTATGAAGGCGCAACACATTCTATATTCAACTCAAATTATTACATGGAATCTACAGCGCCCACTTGGTATAAATGCAATGGAATTTTGTTTAATTTCTTTTTTAGTGGTGGCTTTCTTCAATACAATTGAGAAGATTGTCGAGACTACTCAAGCTGAGCTTTAATTTGTCAATCAGTGAGTAATTGGAGCGTAAACGGGTAACCGTAGTAGCTATTGGATGATTCTAGAACAGAACAACTATACATTGAAGAATTACACGATCTGTTGTTAAAGATCTGATGCGATCCTGTCTATCTCTGGTTATCCTGAAATGTCTCCTATTCCTGTGTTTCAATAGAAACACAGTTTTGGAGCTCTGTCATCCTTATTTTGCGGTGTCCACAGTAGATGATTAGCCTCTTAAAGCTGCTAATAAATTTGGTTTTAATTTTTCTTATGCTCTCGAATTAGAAGATTCAAAGCTCTTCAACTTTAGATGAAGACGAAAACATTTTATAACTTGCTTTTTGTTCAATTGAGATTTAGCGATCTTTGTTTTACGAAGATAACTCGAAAATGATGATTAGTTGGCTGAATAATTGGGCAAAATAATGCTCGATAAACGTTTCCTTCTTTTTGACTCCAATTAATAGGAATGAGCTTTCATCTGCGACAATTTTGTGTTGCATTAGTCTGACGACTTTTCCTTTAGCTACGTAGATTTTTCTGATATTGCGGCTTAGGGAAAATTTTGAACGGTTTTAGGATTAACTCTTGGAGACAAGAGATTATTTCTAATACCTTCAAAACTAGCTTTATCTCTTGAACTTCGATTTGTTCAACAGGAATCAATTGTAAAAGATATTAATGTTGATAAAACTGTATACATAATCTTCTAGGTATATAAATAATATATTTCTCACAAGACTAAATAATATAAATGAAATCTTATTGTATTTATTTTGGTGGTTGGAAAGACCAACCAAGAGAGTGAGAGTAACACACTCACAATAAGACACCCTGCTGATATTCTAATAACTTGAGACTGTCAAGGCCACAACCACCAGTCGTTCTATAATTGAGTTTTGGAACTACATCACACCTCTCTAACCGTACCACCACCACCGCCACAACCAAACACCACTACTCTGTTTCAAATGATTCAAAAGATTTGCAATTAAAATAACAACGGTTTTGTTGATGGCTTTTTTTTCTGCCCTTCAATTCGTCGACAAACCAATACAACTTTTCTATTAAATAAATTATACATTTAACGACAGAAAGAAATACTCGTAGTTGTCATATAATTAATAAATTTGATAAATTGATCGGTTAGTGGTCTTTGCGTCAATTCCCATATAGTATTTTGTTTTTTTTTTGGTGGTAGGTATACGATTTGTCCGTGACCGCAACATTATTGTCATCATATAAATCTTAATTACGGCCGTGTGTAACGAGAGCGTTTGTTTTTCGTTTCGGTCCCATTAAAATTTCATAAGGAACATTTCTTGGGTCGTATCGCATTTCTGTATCGACATTGCACATCTCTTGTGTGTGTGTGTGTGTATTGATAGGATCTCGTTCTGTATTTTCTTTATAGTGTTAAAAGTCTTGAAACTCTTTTGGGTGGTTAAAAAGGTGGAAAACGAATATAGCAAGGATCGCGCGTCTTCATCGTATAATAGTATACAACGTTCCAAAATTCCATGCCATTGAATGCAATTATCGTAAATTGATTTTTCGACATTCGATTTTAATTTTAGAATGTCTATAAATCTTATACAATACACTCTAACCACCATATATGCGATATGTATCAGTGTTGTCACTATTTCGCCGCCAAGTAACTTGTTTGCTTTTTGTATTGTTTTAAAGTTACAACATTCTATGTAAATTTCAAGTGATTGTTAATTATTGTTAGCAGTAACAGTTGTAAATCTTCAAACGAGAAAAAAATTCAACACTCGATTGATCTAAATAGCATATTTGCACGCTGAATACTTTCACGCTATACAAATTATACTTATTTGCTTGATGCTCTTCATAGTAATGCACAAAATAATACAATTTTTATGTTGGTATCGCTTGTAATGCATTTTGCCAACCAACATTTTTTGAGCGTTTTTTGCAAAATTGCAAGGAGTGATCGAGCGCATTTTCCACATCTTAAGTTCTTGAAAATGGTTAATTTTTATTTCTTGCTTGTTGTGGTAGTTCTTGGTAGTTTTTGGTTGCTTTTCATTTTTCTACCAATCAAATATCGGTACGGAAATGGCGTTTAAATCCTAAGCTTTTGTTCAGTGGACGATTTAATTGCGTAATATTTTTGCATTAGTTACAGCATCATTTCGTTACGTCTTCGCTTCCTGTTTAATTGTCAATCACCATCTTTTCAACGTGCAAATTATCCGGATTCTACTTATATTATTATACCATAGCGTAGCTTTGTGAAGATGATGGAATTTCAAATGTTGTAAGACAAATTGCATTTAACCGATAGATCAGTTCTTGTTGTTGTTGTGTTGTTAGAGAGAATGAAGACTTATACAATCAAGACAAATCACCAGTTCAGACAATTTAACAGATATGGGGTATAAAAGACTCTGTGACGGCATAGTTTCGCACTCTTTGCATTCCACGGTAGTTATAGGTAATTATAGAGTCGACAAGTGATGAATGAACTATGTTACTAGATATTTTATGAAGATGTACAATAGAAAAAGTGATAGGTATGATTGTTATATATCGATTTTGTTATTAACTACAATAAAATGCAATTTGAAATATTTAGAAATTAAATCGTCATTTCAACTGACATCGATATTACATCTTGTTACAAATAAATACGTTATTTAAGCTGTATTGTTGTATAAACGATAAACAATGTAACAACAATAACACACATACACATGGTTGATATTTGGTTGTTTTGTCAATGTTATAGTGTGTCATTTAAAAACAATCAATGATAATATCGTTCGTATAAACCGTAATTGTTTCATTTGTATTGAATAGAAAACATAGTTGCAATCTTCTTTATCGCTATTGAGTTTCAAACATAAACTAGAGCCCACTCTATTTCCATTTAGTAGTTGTATACGGATCAACACACGTGATACAATAGTTCTTCGTTTCTTCTCCTTTAACTGAAAAAACAAAAAAACAAACAGATTATCGATGCAGATAGCAAAACATGTCGAATTATTCAAGATGGCGTTAAGATATCTCTTAAACGAGTCTATGCTAATGCAACTTGCGTCTGTCTTCTGCCAGTTCTATTAAAATTGGATAGATTTATAATAAGAGCTATACTAATGGTAGAGAACAAAAAAACAAATCAATAGTTTATTGAACGAGACAATTTCAAACAAAATCGATTTATTTGCATGCCTATAATCACTGATTATTATTTAAAAAAAAAGATATAGTTAAAAGGTTATTAGAATATTAACATATTATCGGTACAAGATCAACCTTGTATTTTGACAAGATAAAAACACTCAACAGAGTTTGGTGTGTTGAAGACACTCACTATACCTATATATATACACGATAATTCCTCTACATCTCATAAGTTAGAACTCGTGAACCATAAAAACGAACCGTGAGACTTGTGAAAAGAATTTTACAGGAACCAAACATAGTATAACACGATTTCTACAAGACTGCGTCCGTACAAATATATTGATCTATAGATCACTACTGTTGAATATTTCAGTTGTTTTTTTTGGTTACTGAACAAAAACCTAATTTCAGGGGTTGATAATTAACAAGGCAGCTAGGTGGAAATTTAAGCTTTTCTGGCGCTCCAGGCGGACTTTATTTTGGCGTCCCTTTGCAAGAAGGTTTTTGTTCTAATAATTAAAATTAAGTATTGAAGCGATAAGTGAAGGAATCTATAGACCAGTGGTTCTCAATTGCTGGTCAATTTAGACTTTGCTGGTCCCCAGATAAGTCCTCCTCAAAGCACTTATAAAGTTCAATACATAGATAGCTACTCAACAGTATTTCCTCGACGAAACTTCGATTCTTTTTTACATATAGGTCTTAATGCTTTTCTTGTATATTTCACCATCTAAAGAAGCATTCATTGAATATTCTTCTGATACAAATATCTAATTTTCGCCCTTTGTAGACCAAATTTAGACTTTTTTATATTGAATTAACCACCACTTTTTGAACGCAAAGGGATCGTATTATGGAGTAAAGTGGAGTAGATAAATAAATATTCTCAACTGAGTAAAACAAAGCAATTCGTTACGGATCCACAGCAATGACGATGTGAGAAATTTCTCGCACCGTCTCGGTCTATGTGTCTTCTCTCGCCTCGTTCTTTGTCTTCAAATCAGTTGTCTCATTTCGTATCAACGAGACGATACGAGAAACTCTCGTCTCGACGATATTGCTGATACTTAGAGAAACCCTTGGAGAACTAACATCAAAGTTGATATTGTGGATTTCTCTTCGTACTACATCATACATTTTGGAACGCTATCAAAAGGTCGACTTACAGGAAAGCACAATTTTTTCTGTTGATGTTTTTAAACTGATCCATCTCGGGTTGTGGAGGAGTGCCGTTATCAAAACAGTTGATCAACAATCCAATCCTGTTTCCAGAAATGGCTACAGTTAACAATTAAATGTTGATATTTGTTCAATGTCCAGTAGATTTACGTTGTACACAATCGGGTCACATGTAGACTATAAAAATCGCGATATAAGTGTGTATGTATCGTACTTGTTTGTTGTTTCCTGTTGTTGTTTTTCATTCTTTTCTCCCCCTCGATATCCTTACATCTACATACATATATTTTAATGTGAATGTCGAATGAAAAAATTGTAGAAGTTTCGCCCCCAATCTTTCACAATTACAACAACGATTACAATTCTGCATTCCTTTCAGAAGATTGTTTATAACCAAGACATGATTGTACATTTACTGTCAAATATCAATATATTGGTGATTTTATTAAAAGTTCATTGTACGTAAAGGTCATATTTTCAATTTATTGTTGAGTCTCGCATCCATATTCTTTATAGTTTTGTCAAGAGTTTTATATTAAGCTTGAATATATTTTCATAATTATTGAGATCCTGTTTGACATTTGTTATTCAATTTAGATGATCCCTAATTGGGTGTAAATTACCGGCTTTTCCCTCGATAGCCTCCGGTTAGGCTCCTGAACTGCACTGTTGCGGTAATAGGTCCAGGTATAGGCGCTTATTATCAGTAAGCGTGTTGTTGAGACTGTGATTACTTGTTCGTTTTTTTTTCTCCATTCATTTTAAATATGTTTAATTTTCGGAAATTTCTACGTGTATTTTTTGTAATTTATAATTTTGCATAACAAACCAATTTCCCATGCCCAATACGTTTAAATTGATGCGTCTCGTTTTTTTTCTCCGTACTAACTAAAAGAATGATGAGAATATTGTAGAGGTCGATATTTTGTTTTCTATCATAAATGTGTATCTTGTTAGAAATGAAATGGTATATGTATGGCAATTTAACAAATATGATAATAGCGACCGCAAAGGCAGAAGACTAATGTTTGTATACGTGTAGCTTATCGGCTAGTCGATTTTAAACAAATGTCGACAAGATGTTGATTTTATTTCTATTTTTAGACTTTCATCTCTGTACAGATCGATGATTTATAAATTTCTCAATTAAGATTTAAATAGGTACTTAATTAGGAAATCTTTTCAAGTATTACTTCGAGTAAAGTTTCGAATCCTTTAATATTGACTTTAATGATGTCACGTAGTGTTTTCGATGTTGTTTTTTCTACACTCAACATGGGAAACAAATTAACCAAGACTAGAGAAACAACCATATGCTATTTTGTACAATATACTTGTAACAATGTCGTTGTGTTTGTTGTTCTCTTTTCTCTCCGCATCACATCAGGACGATGTGATGAAATCAGTGGAGGCGTCCGATAAACACCCACATAACATTCCGCAGGACGCGTGTACCCATCAATAGTGCACACCAGGATACGAGACCTAGCGACACCTCTGCAAACTCTATATACATCACTCACTCACTCGCTTACACTGATACAATATGGAAAAAAAAAGTGACCAGTTCAAAGACAGATCTCGCACCTTTGGTGGCAACGTTAAAAATGATTTGAAAAAAAAGAAACAATCACAACAATAATAAATTACCAGTACAGAAACCTGATCGGAAGAACAAAATAACTATACTGAATGTAACGCATCGTTCAAGATAAGTGCTTACCTTTTGCTCGACAAGAGGGTGCGGCCTCATCTATACCAAACCATTTATGCATACATTGCGATTTTAGACACAAAAAAATAATTTACGGTAATTAAGTTGAAGATGTAGAAAATCGACAACATTCAATCACGTATATAAACGAAAAATATAGTGCAATTAAAACAAAATAAAATTCTTTGTACATGTTGAAACGACATAAAACAACAACTTATCGATCGTTTTGCTTTACCTGTAATATCTAAAGAAAAGTCTTGGGTTTGTAAAATATGACTTTGTAATAGACGTTTTCTGAATGTTGATGATTGTTTAGTTTACAAGGCGATTTTCGTTCGAACTATTATTATATGAGAACGTTGATTAACTTCAACTTAGTTGGCCAATTATTTTTATTGTTGACATTTTTGTATAACTATGTGCATATATGTCATTGGCTCATTTTGGTACCGTCATTGTTAACTGCAAAAGTTGAAAACACTTTTTTATTCTAGTTGGAAGTTGTTGTTGCTATTGTTAGTTTCAAGTTTTCTTTTATTTCAAGAATTATGGAGTTTTTCAATTGCGTGCATCTATACACTGGATGTCTTCTTGCTTGAATGCATAGAGCTAGTTTATATTTATATCTCTACCGTTTCTTTTTCTTCTTCTTCTCCTCTACAGTTGCCTTTTTCTATATGTAGTTTGTCTGAGGGCCGTTAGTGAACGACAAGTTTTTGTTTGTCCATCGATTGAGACCGATTCATGTCCAGATACGGTGCACATAGACTTAAACAATACGATGATAGGAGTCAGTGTGTGACCCCATCTGTACCACACTCAAAACCAGATCACTATCAATAAATTGGTTAATTTAAAAATATTGATTCATGGTTGAGGCGTTACTTGAACTCATAAAGTAGCCCAACGAAACAGATTGATGAAAGGTTTGGGGCAATTTACGTTTCACATCTTCTCTACCATTATTAACAAAGTTTCTCACATTTGATTGTGGTAACACAATTATATACAATAAATCCGATTTTTTGTGCAATTTCAGGAAAACTCAATTGGTATTATTTTTTGTTTTTTGATAAGATCTAGTTTGGATTTATGTGGTAGTCAGGCTGCCGTGTCGCGTCTTTCCATGATTGTGTCAGTGGTTAATTAGAGAACTCCCTTATCTCATTTTATATTGTACGGTTTATTTCCACACACTTACTATAGTCGTGCAATGCTGTTGACTAAATCTATTAATAAATCTAAAATGTTTTATGTACATTCAACAATTAATCCTACAATCCTGTTTCTTAACAATTCATATCAAAAAAACAAAAATCGTACATTTTCAACAGTAAAACAGGGTTAAATTAGAGCCTACTTGAAGCGGTAAATAAACTGACTTGATAATTGTTGCACACAGCAGATGTTTGCATTTCATTAGAGTTGTAAATTAAGTACTGTAGTTGATGTGCAAATTTGTCTACAAACACACCACCAAATACCACTTCTATTCACAATCTTGCTAATACGTCGCTATACCCACTTAAAGTCTTAAGAACCTCCAATTTCATCCCACATTGTTTCGTTGTTGGTTTTTTTTTTCTGTTCAAAAA
Organism: Epicauta chinensis; assembly: GCA_021725515.1. Taxonomy (NCBI): domain Eukaryota; kingdom Metazoa; phylum Arthropoda; class Insecta; order Coleoptera; family Meloidae; genus Epicauta; species Epicauta chinensis. Next base: position 507,525 of record JAEDXX010000040.1, read on the forward strand.
AGGAGCAAATATGATTAATGAGAAGTTTATTGTCGCCAAGAGAAGACAGATGGGCGGTCGCACGTTTGCTCCAGTAGGTATATCCATTCGAGCAACGTACATATAAATACAAACACCTATACCAGTGAAACGACCATCTTTCGTTGTTCTTTTATTTTGAATAAATTAACGCTAGAATTTTTATTTTGAAAACAAATGTTAAACATCACAAGTTATTGATAAAGCCGAAATTTAACATTGGAGAATCTGTCATGCATTAATAGGCGGGCAATTTTTTTCTTTCTTGTTGGTGGTGTTGTTGTTTCTCGACTTTCTCTCTTTTGAGATTTAAGAATTTCGACTCGACACCACGTTTGTTAGTCTTTCTGCATCTGAGAGAGTCGGAAAAAAATTGTTAACAAGGAACCATTTTGACAAATAAATAATAATACTGGTTCTGAATATACCTACATATATGTGTGTGTATATGTCGAGTGATTAAGAAAATTGATAAAACACATCGTTTATGTCTGGACATTGATTGATTCTGGGACTTGTCTTACTTGTGAGAAATGGATTTAATTAACACCTATGGTAGGATATAATCGATATAAATACAGTGAAAAAGTGACCGAAAAATTCCATGTTGTCTATATAGTTAATTACAACGGACACAATGAATTGTCCTGAAAATTTAAACTTTCGACTTTTATAAATGAGACGATAAACATTTTTTTGGTTACGCCACCTGTCGACTGGATGCCTGAATTTATATAAAACTTACAAATGGTCTAGTTAGGACGATAATTATTGAAATGTTTTCCTAGAACAAGTCATTTCCTTCTATTCGATCAGAGATGAATGTCGTTTTAGTGAGCAGAGCCGGGCCGAGTCAAACAAGAGTTAAATAGTTGGGCGCCCGCTGCAGGCCCTCCCCTCGAACCGCCACTGTTAAACGAAGAGTTGATCTAATATAAATTAACCACATAATGCGAAATATGGTTGCAGATTAGTCCACAAATTGCGTTAAACCAGAGCTTTAAAGCTTCTCAGTTATCATCTTAAAACAACAATTTCTTTAAACAATTATTCTACGATTCGCTCATTTCGCTAGTACACGTTGAGTAATAAATAAGTGGAGTTTCTTCTTTGCAGCATCATAAAATCAGTATTCATTATACTTACATACAATTTAATTATAACTAAACATATAAACAACATAATGTTGCAAAATTATATTTACATTTTAATTGTTTATAAAATAATAATATTTATCATGTATACGTCGTCAGATAAGAACTTTCTTTATACTAAATGTACAATTGTAAAAGTGAAAAAGTTCAGTTCTCTTTTCGTGTTATTTTATAGTCGAGATTCCACTGTTTATGGCTTCTTGTATCTCATTTATCATATCATTGTTACGGGCGACATTGATAATAAAATGGATAACTTATGACGATTAACAAGAGTGTTTTTATTAAAATGAAGACATGGAAAGTTATGATAAAATTGTTGGAAATTTTTCAAATAGTAAAAACACCTTTTTCGCAATCGATAATCCATAAAATTTGTACCATTTGAAGTATCGTTGAAGTTTTCCCACGGAGCTCTTAATAGACACAAATTGTTAGAAAAAACCATGACTGATTTAGAAATAAACCAAAAATCCACAGTTTTCATTTGTGTCGCTTTCTTTGTTGACTTGCAAAAGCCGAAGCTCGACTTTCCGGCGTGGCAAGATTCTTAAGAATCGGGTCCCAGGGAGCACGCCAAATATTTTGCTGAATTTTTAAGGGCTTTTGGGTGATACAGCTAATATCAAATTATTGAATTTTTATAACTCAACAATTACTTAGAAATGGTTTTTTGCTTGGATAACTATGAAGATATGAATTAAGATTATGATTGTAGTGAATCTCTCGACTTTTAAAAAAACCTACTACTTCTTAAGAAATTAATAGCAGTAAAAACCAACGCTGTCGATTTCGTATCCGTTGCGTGAGGCTTTCGAATTGAATCGTTTTAGAGGATTTCCAAAGAAAAACTTTGATTTCTATCGTAAAAACCATTTTTTTTTAAAGAATTTCGTAATTGTATCAAGTCAAAAAAAATTTGATCGATCCAAAATTGATTTGGTACAGTTTTACCACTGACTGAATAGAAATAATAGGATTTGTTGGATTCACGTTTTGACATAAATAATTTCCTGAAAATGAAATATTTGATTGTAAAAAGGAAGTGTCAGTCGTGACCGTAAAAATTAAATAATGCGCTTTGTCATTGTTCTCATTAACTTCTTAATACGTTTTGCAATCGAACAAAAATGGAAAAAAACACAGAAGCTCTCTTTTGTTCATACCGATTTGTAGTAGTTTTTTTTTCAATTGAATTTTTGGTGTATTTATTGTTTATTTTTATAAAGATTTCAATCGGATGCGAGCGTCAAAAAGAAACCATTTCATATTGGTTATATCGTTCTTATTTCATCTTGGATATATATAGTTTCAATAGTGATATGTGTCCCAGTTGATATATCTTACGTCGGTAGCTTTATATAAATATTTGATCATTGGTAGGATTAAAGCTACTGATAGAAGGTGGCTGTCATCATCCAATTCGGTCAATGGACAGGTGGTAGAGAGGATCCAGAATGACTGCATTTTTATATTACATTGTTGTTATTGTTGGTTCATCATTGTTAAATAAATCAAAACGAATAAATATGTTGTGGGGTCAGTAGCAAAAGTGATTTTTCATCGTATTTGGGACTTGTGTCGGCTATAACAAGCCGACATGTCCTGTATTAACGAATAAACGAGGAACACCCCGTCTCTACTAGTAGCTGATTTATTATAGTAGAAGAAAAAAATAGACAGTCTACATCTGCTTCTATTATTAATTTAATGCTTTGAATATTTCTTAAAAATTTGCCACTAAAAGCTCATTTTTTTTTCTTTTTGATTAACAATAAAAATTCAATCAGATAGATTGGCGCTTCATCCCATACCTGGCGTGTACGCTTCGTCGGCCTATCCGGCAATTAATCTAGATTGAACCAGACAGACAATCCCAATTAATAGATTCACTAAAGCGTCCATCTCTCGTTTTCTTTCGGACAATTTTTCGACATCCTATTATATACACAATTCGAGCATATTCAGTTGCTAACAGAAATAAAATTTAAACTTGGAAAAATTTGACGCTAATTAATCAAATTGATCCAAAATGATATACCTTCAATTTATATTGTACGCTTCATTTGTTCAATAATGAGTTGTTTTATGATCATTAGTACATTCCGATTAGCTAATCAATCGATCAGTTTGAACTAAGAAAAAATCAACTTGAAGGATTCTAATTTATTTTTCTTTTGAAAATCGTACTTAAATTTTAGAATGACATTTATTTGTAAAATTAGACAAACTATCCAACAATTTGTTTCTATTATCCATTGTAGATTCCCATGAAATTTTAAATAGGTTGGAATTTTTCAGTCTGAAAACCTAGTCATGGCTCATTTCGATTATACCGCCGGTTTTGGACAATTAAATCTATTGTTAACGATTCATCGTTACTGCCCCCTAATTATACCCTTTAATAATAATCGTATAACATGTATAATAGTTGAAATTTGATTGAAGGGTGTTCCGGAATCATTAACCGTGTAAACTAATTTATTAACAATATTGTAGACATGTCAAATTGGGAAATTAAAAAAAAACAAAAAGGGAAGAGAAATTGTAGTATTTTTTTAATGGGTACTTTTATGGGATGTGAAGCAATTTTATATACGTCTACATATATAGAGAGACAACAGCAACATCAACAACAACAACAGATAAACTTCTCTGTTATTTATGTTCGTGTTGTTCGATAAGCTCATAGGGTTGTAAAATTGAAAATCACCCGCTATAAAATGTGACGATAACTACATTACATTTAATTATCTTTTAAACTGGAAAATAACCAGATTTTTATATAGAACGTACAGTATTTTACAAAACGTGTATAAAATTGATATATGATGGCTACAAATTTTGTTTTACAGTTATAATCAACCTTCGCCAAATTATTTTTCAATTTTAAGCCAACTTCTCCGAACGTTGTCGTCATGGAAACTGCTTGTCTGGATCCTATATTTCTTCGTAATTTTGCGCATATAATCAACATAAGCCGCTTCTCTCTCATTATATTTTGCTTTATGGACAACAATTTTTTGATAGCCAGACTTTGTGGTGGATAGGTTTCAATGCTTTGTTGACGGTAGATGAAGATTTTAGGAGAACTTCAACTAAAAGGCTAAATTCATCTGAATCTCAACTTGCGTCTCAGAATATAGTAACAATAGAGCAACAAATAGACTGTTTTTTTGCTCGAAAAGTGGTCGAAATTCTATTATCTGAAGTATCTTCTTATTATATACAGAAATTTGAGACTACGAAAGATTTTTCTATGGTAACAAATAGTTTACAGTTTTTTTGCAGCCCGCTTAAATCAAAAATTCAACATAAAGTTGATGCTTTTTGTTAATGATTGAAATTGATCTGCTTAAAGTGGAAATTAATGCCTCCTTCTCTATAATATTTGGAGAATTAGTTTGCAACTAAAACTACAGTAAAATTAAAAGTGATTGTAGTACGCAGGCGTACCTTTAAGTAGCGCAGGCGCATTATATTCAAACGACTTGTTTATTCAATTTCTAGAATGAATTTACGAGAAAATTGAACTTTCCGTATCTTGCCACTTCAATATAATTTTATAGATAACTGGATTTGGAATTATCAAATATTTTCCCTCCTACGTTTGATTTTCTCCACAAATTCTAAACAATTTCAAATTTATTGTATAGCATCATTTAAATTTTAGTTGTTATTTTATTATATTGTAGAAGTGGTTTTGGGTTTATAAATTTCGGTTACTTATTGTCGGCTTTTTGTTGTCTTGGTTTGTTAAAGGCGTTGTTAAACGATTGAATAATTATTTATTGATCGATTTGCATATACTAATCACTGTGGCCCGTTTCTTGCTAGCCGGTAGCTAATCTTCAATCCCAACCAAACACTTGTACGATTCTTCTTAATCAATTTTAACAACACCATCTGAAAACTGGAAAATTTATCCAAACATGTACTGATAGAGAAAGATAATCAATTTGTCACATAAAAGATAAAACAAACTGAAACTTGAAAAGAAAGACAGGATTTTTATGTAAACGGTCCGTTATTTTGAGCATACGAAATTAGGAACGGCCATGTCGGTATTTTGTGTATACTCATTATCGTTGCCGCGCATCAACTATATAGCTTAAGTACACATGTCATGACGTCAACAAGCAACAACCAATAGGAATTACCCAGATGGTAGAAAACAATGCAACTGGGCGGTGATGGTGCCGGTTAGACTGATACGGGCTAAGCAGCAGTTTCGAAACAAATCGTTTCCACCAAAAAATCAACATCATCTGATGATTAAAAAAAAGAATAAAGGGAAAAAATTGAATGGGGAATAAACAATAAAAACAAACTTAAACTGGGCCCGTTGTTTATTGTGTGCGAAAGCAACAAAGAATTGATAAATGGCGGTTTTGGTATAAAAATCGTATGTCCTAAGGATATTATTTTAGGTAGTTTATTCTTGAAGAAATTTCTTAAATAAATTGGCGTCGTTTAAGTTAATAAGAATTTCGTCGACAACTAACTTAATAATACTTAAAGTAAACAAGACACATCGTATAATTAAATTCACAATAATTTAGTCTAAACCATTGGAGGCGGTGCATCATTTTTTTAAAAAAAGACGATCAGATGCGCCGACTGTAATTTTCTTTTAAACACTGTTTTTTTGGACTATTTTTCGATTCGTATGACGTTTCCGTTATCAAATACAGAAACGCCATACGAATCAAAAAAAATGTAGACATTGGTAGTCTAAAAAAACAGTCTTTAAGTCGAACAATAATGTCTAAAAACTTTAAACAAACGAAGCAATTTTCTTATTACTTCATTTTCTAGTATGTTGAGGATTTTGGAATTGAAAATTCTTAGCTTTATTTGATTTCGAAAAGTGTTACATGCGGTGTGAATAATTGCCATTTTTTGCATCCTGTACTGCAAAACCTTGTTGTGGAAAAATATCCAGTTCAGGAGGCTGAAAAGACTCTCCAAGAGAACGTATTTCCTGTATTAATGTAACGTGGCGATTTTTAGTTCTGTTCTGATATGTTTTATTTGTAAAAATAATGATTTTTGATGGTGCTGCAACTCAATCTCGGGAAGTTTCTTTAAAAAAGTAAATAAAAACCCGTTAATATAAGATATTAGCAGGAGTTCAATTGAAGGATTAGAAAAATGTTAATTTTTAACAAACTTCCGGCTTTTCAAAGAAAAGTCTATGTCCGATAAAAATTTTGATTCTAATTTGTTTATCACAAAGAAAATTAGCATAGTTATTGGCTAGAAAAGACCTTCGATCTATGACTAAGAAACATTTTTATTATTTGTATGCAAATTTAAGACTGATCTGTTCGTTCTTGAGAAATACAGTTTTGGGAAAAAAAACGTTCAAAGTTTCAAAAGCACTTTACAAACAGTTCGTATAAATGCTCGTATAACTTCGAGAATATTTGCTAGATGGGCATGAAATTCAGTTTGAAAAATTTTTGTATCTACACTGAAATTGAAAAATCGATTTTTTGAAAATCCTAACTGCATATTACTCTTCAAATTGAGTTGTACTTTTGTTAGGTTTTCTTCTTCACCCGTCTATGACGATTTTTTCAGGTGTACTCTAAATGTTTCCCAACTGAACGTATATCAGTTTTTTCAGCAGTGCAGGATAAGAATTTTTATCGAACGTAGTGCAGTGGCAAAAAAAACCGATCAAGTATTTGCATCTGTTAATTGTTTTTTATGCTAAATCAGCCTGTACGGATGTGTTCTTCCAATACTGTTTTTTTCAGTTTTGAAACTTTCAGAGCTTATTAAGATAATTTGTCTAGTTTTCGCACTATAAATAATTTTACCCGTATATACGATAATTCTATCAAATATCATTGAGTTAAGTGTTTTAACCGTGTAATTATAGTTACTGTTTTAGAAACCATTAAGTAGACAGGTCGTTACGAATTGTTAGTTTTGCATCTGTATTTCAAACAACAAAGCTGGGTTAAGTCCATCGTAGGCTTAATTGATGCCAACAATGTAAATAACACAGTAAAAAAACCCTTCTGTAAAACGTGATTTCGATTGTTTTGCTTTTGTTCTTCGACGTCATCTTCTAAAGCAGTTCAACAGCTGCCCGAATCGAAACATAAAGCTTCGTCTCAACTTTATTTGGTTTTTAACTATCGAACATATAATTTTTTTTGATTTACGCTTAGCTGGGTTTTGCTTTCAACTTGGCTCCACAAGATTTTATTCTTATTTGGTTTCACCATGCTCTTTCGTTTGAACTTGGTGTCGGTTTAAATTTCACCTGGCTTTCAACTCAAAATACAGACGATATATCGTAAATCGACCATTTTTGGGGTTCTTCCGAGCCTATCAAAGCAGTTGAATTCAATTCGAGCGTTTGTGAAATTTCAACTTGGTTTCGTCTTCTTTAACGCGTATTAAAAACGAACTCAACTCGAGGAATGACGATTTTAATTTGGCGTCAATACTTTTTGATGCCGCCCGATTCCATTCAGATTTTTTCTACGTTTCTGTTTAGTTAGCTATAGCGCAGCGGTTTGTCTTATAAATTCAACGTGGAATTAGAGATTGTTTCATCTTTGTCCGGACCGATTGGGCGTACTGTGATGTTTACAATAATACTGTGTAATAGTCACATTCAAATGAATCAATATGTTTCCCTCTCTACGGCAATCGTTTATTCATTCTGATTCGTTAGAACGTGACTATTACACAGTAAATATGTTATATTTTTCTGTGGACACGCCCAATCGGTCCGGTTCTGTAGCGAGAAGTGACTAAATTATTGCTTATCATTGTATTATCGATTTGCACTGTACTTTTTCTTCAACTTACTTGTACAAACGAACTTACTCTTGTTGTTAATTAAATATCTTACCTCTGCTATACATAAATGTAATCTTCTTTAAAAATATTTTTTGATAATTTTAAGATGCTATAAATGGTATTAAGTTGCTTCCTGTCTGTCAGATTTCATCAGCGAATTTAATTTGGTAGAACGCGGCACCAAGCTGATTGTCATTTCAACTTAACGTTGTTGATTGATAATAAGTTTTGTTGGTAGTGGTTGGATTACAAAGTTTTAATAACCGGCTATTACATCCTGTAAATGTTGAAAACAATTTGTTACTATTAATAATAAATTAAACAACCATTAATTCTAACGAACTGAAGATTTTTACAAATACCTCCTTTTCTCGTTGTTTGTTTGTGCTTTTTTTTTGGTCTTCTCTACAATATCATGACTACCTTTTTGTTTTATTATGCTTGGTCGATTTTCTCATGATGTTCACATGTATGTAGATATATACACATGTGTTTGTGTTTGTTTTAAAGCTGCAATTATCGTCCAGACGTTGTAATTACCAAGTCTCCAATTAAAATAATGGAGCGATGCCATGAACTATTAGGCATTTGATCGGTGAGGGACGCTCGTTTTTGGTACAGAACTGTTGTTCATCCGGAGAAACGTGATCAATTTTTGACTGATTATTATTATCGTACATATAGACGTACATATATGGAAAAAGTTTCAAAGCAGCAACTGTTTGCCCAAAAAATTCTTATCATGTTGAATCGATCGATGTTGAGAGAAAGTCACGTTTTTTTTACTTGATTATTATTATGATAATAATGAGTTTTATAACGAATTTTTGACGATTTTCAATAGATGATAATTAGTTAAACAAGAAATCTAACAATTTTTGTTGTTTGATATTGTAAACACCATATTGGTGCATTGTCTGGACTTGATCGTCTACAATCATTTATTCTGCCAATTAGGATTGATGTACGGGATAGGGGCAAGCTGTTTGCAATCTTTAATGGAATTAAATTATCATTTTAAGTCGATCTGTACTATATATAAACAGTCTATTTCTTTCTACTTGTATATATATGTATAGTGAAGAAATATAGATACACGAATCGATTTTTATTTGAGGAATTCCGGTTGCCGGATAATACTGGAGACGTGCCGTATAATCTGGGACGTGAAGAAGGTTTATGGATTCTTAGATTTCGTGACTAGACCCAGACTATGTTCTTCTGAATAATATCGAAGAGGCTACTATTTTATTGATAACAAACAATAATTTTTGTTACAGTTCGAAATGGTTACTCTTGCGTTCCTGTTGCATTAGCTGACGGCTTGGACATCAAACTGAATGCCGCTGTTAAAAAGGTCGAATATAATAAAGATGGTGTTGAGGTGACAGTGTACAATCCACGGATATTACATTCGGTTAACACGTATCATGGTAAGTCGTTTGATTTAATCGAAATTTTCGAAACAAAATTCTCTTTATCGGCACACGGCACACCTTCATTATCATATATTATGTCTTGTTTTGTTATTTGAAGAACGAACGGTAATTATACGTGTATACGGGGGTATTATGTGCGTTCCACTTGCGATCTTCTCTACAGATACGTATTTAAGTTATATACTTCCATACCGGCGGTCGTAATTCAAAAAAAGCAATTTTAATTAGCTATAGTTGCCAACATTATAATTTGATATAGAAACACGCTTTGTAAGTTATACTGTTTAACGCTTGCCGGAAGTCGTAAATAAACAAAACAGTCGAGTCTAGTTGACTTTTCTCTCCAATCCCCCAACAGTAATATAACAATTATTATCATTAATTCATATGTTCGAAATAGGTTTGCTTTTGTTCAAAGTAGGAGGTACTAAAAATGTCGTGACAGCTATTGGTTATACCTTATCATATGCATATATAAAACCGGCTACACCAATTAGAATTGTAGTGTCCGTCAGGTGGAACGAATGAAATTTCTCGTATTTATCTCTTAACACTGTGTTAATAAATGTTATTTGTCGATTGCAATAGAATTTTGTTGTAGAAATATTCGAACAGAAACAGTATTGGTTAAGACAATACAATCCTATGGGAACCATTAACACAACTTACCAAGTCTATAAATTCATCGCGAGACATATACAAGTCTTCTGTATTTGACACGACCAATTAAAGGTCGACAATTGGCATTGGAATTATACAATTCGTCGTTAAATTTTTACAAAAAAGATCAAATCCAAATATGCCGCGCTACATTTATAATTTGAATTGAAATTTAAATTAACCGAAACACTCTCACATTTAATTACTTCTATGGAATGTCATGCCGATTCACTCTAACACATTTACAAGTATACCAGATATAATGTGTACGATAGAGATGGCGAACAATTTTGCTCGTCAATCCATCTATTATTCGTACAGATGATGTTATTTTACATTTATAACCCCAGTATCAAGTATCGAGAATCTATTATGTCAAATACTGTACTATTATGCATTCATCTTTGACTATCTATCTGAACAGGGAGTTTGTTGGATCTAACGACTTTGACACTAGACGTAAAACAAGTCGTTTTGTTTTCGATTAACAATAAATTTTATTTATATTCTATCAAGAGTTAATTATCGTTAGAATTATTAACTGCAAATTGTATTCAAACGTCACATGTACAGAAATCTTTCTTCGATTCAAGAACTATTTAAAATAGAATATAATGTGAAGTCTACAGAAACGTGTCTTTTAATAATTTTTCTCTACATACACACTAATTACATATAATTAAAGAAATTGAACTGTACGGAAGTCTTCTCGTTTCCAATCACTGTGTGTATGTGTAACAAGTAGCTCTACTAATTCTTTAATTTCCTCTTAATCTCTATATACATGTGGTGGTGGTTAATGAATCACATGATTATTTTTAACGATAACAATATATAAGGTATACAATAATTTTTGTGTGTGTCACGCCCTCCATCAATTAAAGGTTCGTTTCATGGCCAATTATCGGAAACAATGTTAAAATAATTTGAAACGATTAACTTTCATCGTTCCATTTAAGACAGTAATGAGTACGTCTCGTATTAAACACGGCATGAAACACGAAATTGCCATTGTACAAATTATTTTATAGATACTAAAATGATATTATATCGCGCTCGTATGTTGTATATGGAAATGTTGAAACATGCCCACATGGTGACACAACATTCACCGAAAGTCTTTGGACTTTTATACAGACCCAACCCTATCCGTTATGTTTCTTCGTTATAAATATTAACGGATTGTTTGTTGCAATCCACCCTCAAATGTTCGTTACCTTGCGGCAGCTCTTCAACCCTTTAATTTACTTCTACGGATCCGTGGTAGTTCTCGGTGGGTGGTCTAATTGCAAGCAATTTTCTTCGTTTGAATGTTTTTTATGTTGCCTCCAGCACCACGTCTTGTCAAGCAATGCAGACGTAGTATGTTCGGTTTAAAATTACCGGCAATTTTGGGACAAATACCGACTTTCTTGAGGCAACTTGTTAAAAAACAATGCTTGCCACCCTATATTCTATACTTGACATGTATACTTTAAGTGTATTAAGTAGGATTTGAAGATCAGTTGGTAACGAAAACGGGTTATTTTCAAAATTTTTACCCACCATTCAAGACCTATTGTTGCTTATTTTTTCCGTTTCTATTCGATTTTGGTCATTCGATGTGAAAGAGACTTTCTTTCACTAATAATTTTTCGGTTTAGTCTTTCAGTATCTTGAACTTGTTGAGAATTGAAAGGCTTCGTTTCTTCTGCACAACACGCTTCAGCACCCAATAACAAGAGTTTTATTTGAATTTGTTGTTGATTTTGCAGCCGATGTGGTCCTCTGTACACTACCATTGGGCGTTTTAAAATTGTGCGCCTCACCGAATTCATCCCAATTAAATACCGTACAATTCTCACCACCCTTACCCGATTGGAAAACATCAGCAATTCAACGTTTAGGTTTTGGTAATTTAAATAAAGTCGTTTTATGTTTTGAACGCATCTTCTGGAATCCACAAGCGAATCTATTTGGACATGTTGGTAGTACAACAGCTAGTCGTGGTGAATTGTTCCTATTTTGGAATCTATATAAAGCACCAGTACTTTTGGCATTAGTTGCCGGTGAAGCTGCAGCTATCATGGAGAATGTCACCGATGATGTGATTGTTGGACGGTAAAAGATTTATAAATATTTTGTTTTCAGTTGTTTGATTTGTTCTCATTTCGATAAATGTTTGGTTTAGATGTATAGCGGTGTTACGTGGCATTTTCGGACAATCAGGTGTACCACAACCGAAAGAAACAGTGGTGACAAGGTGGCGTGCAGATCCATGGTCTCGTGGCTCGTATAGTTTCGTTGCTGTTGGTAGTTCAGGGAGTGATTATGATTTATTAGCATCACCGGTGATACCGCCGAATAATCAAGGTGTTTCGGTCACATCCGGACCTGCTAGGGTATTTTTTGCTGGCGAACATACTATCCGGAATTATCCGGCAACGGTACATGGTGCCTTTTTGAGTGGTCTAAGGGAGGCGAGTCGGATTGCAGATCAATTAATTGGTAATCCTTGTCTACCACAACCGGCTGAGTAAGAAGTTAATTTCGTGTTTTGTAAAGAGTTAAATCAACAATAGTGCCTTGTCGAAAATTAACATTTTGGTTGGTTAAATCGAGTCCAATATTATCTCACCATAAATATTGGTTGTTTTATCGTAATAAATGTCGAAATTTCTCGATATCAGTACATTAAGGTTCTTATTGTTTATGCAACTCGTTATTTTTACCACGAAATCAGATCTCGCTTATTGTTCAAATTTATCGGAGTTTTAGCTATTTCTGTTGCACCATACGATAATCAAAAACAAAATATATAGCTTTAACTCGACGATATTGGTGAGCTTTTACAATAAATTTTGTATGATCCTATAATTTATTTATAGAATTTAAACGGCAATTGTGATTAGTTCGTTGCAATAAATACGTATATTTATTTTAGTTTATTTGGTAATTATCAGCAAATGTTGTTTCATGTATCGAGTGAATGTTGTCGTTGTGAAAATAAAATGAAAAACTGTCCAAGTTGTAACGCATATTTCGTGTTTTTTTTTCCACTACTTCCAGTTTCGTTTATTTTTTATTGAACACCAAACCAGACATAAACGAAATAGTTCCCCGTCTATCTTTCATTCTATTAATAATGAGTTTCTTGTACTAAATAAATCACTGCCTGCACTTCGTATTTCTCAATTTGTTTCGCCTCGAGTTTACCAATTTACAGTTTATCTTGGTTAGCGTCACACAGCAACAACTTCTCTCCAGTGTTTGCTATAAGTTGGGGGGTTAGAAATCTCCATGGATAAGACCGTTTTTCAATAAGAGTTTCTTCAGTATTTACAATTCTGGTTTTGTTTGAGTTTTTCTTTTTTTGTATTCGATTAATTATTTACGATGATAAATCGCCAATAACAGGTGTCAGACAGCAATGACCCGTGCGTGAAGACCATCCAAACAACAACTAATCTTTGTCGTATTGTTTTTAGTTGTATGTTTGATTGGCCACCAATTGGTCAACTGGAATGTTAAGTTCATTATTTATGTAAATCGAATTCGCTTTTTTAAATAATGATTTACAACTCAAACAGTCTGATGGTGATGCGGATAAACGGGATGGATTTTTGTTCAAGGTGTAATTTACAATATTGGACAAGGGAGATGTTGGGAAAAGGGTCATCTTAGATGGCGATTGTTGTTGTTGGGTGGAATGAACGTGTCTTGCATTTTCTCCAGTTTCGTATTGGTGGTAACGAGTTGTGTGTCTGAAAATGCGAAACAAGTTCGATACAAAAAACAATTCGTCAATGTGAAATAATGAAATGTCAAGAGTTTAACTGTTTAAAGTTTTTGGCGAGTTAAAAGTGGATTTTTGTTTTATTTATTCGTTGGTTTGTTGTTGTTGTGTTGGTTGCAATTTATTTATCACCTCTTTTGACTTACGGTGGAAGAAGCCGCGAAATTGCGGCTTACCAATCTAAAACTTAAAAATAATCTCCGGATAAACAAAGGATTATCTTTTTAAATCAATTTTATTTTTAAAACACAAATTAATAGTAAACTTTTTATTTAATATTAATTACAACAACAACAGAATTGTTATAACAACATTAATTATGATGATTTATTTTATTTTTAGTTAAAACATTTGAATACAAATTACAAAAAAATCTCTCCCACTGTATATAAATCTTTAGCATCATAGGTATTTAATTATTAATTCAACTGTTTGGGAGATTTTAAAGGTCGTCCCGAATTGTGTGTCACTTTTGTTTGCTCTTTAACGCATTTCTAAAGCTACGGCCACAATGCGAGCAAGAAAACCGGTACGGCGTTTTGTCTAACAACGAATCTTAAGCTCTACAAAAGAAACTTTGGGAGTTCCTAATCGTAAAGTTAGCTTTTTAAGTACTGCTAAACGATAATTAATGTCTTTGTTTGGTACTTTATCTGCTGAAGAAAGATATTCAACGTGCTATCACAATCCTTGGACATTTGAGTATCCATTTTCCTCTTTTATCTTCCCTATTATTTGACTTACAATAAGGGCCGATTCTACAATTGTTTGTGAGTTTCTAATCGTTAAGTTAGCTTTTTATCTGCTGAAGAAAGATACTCAACATCACAAACCTTGGATTGATTATCCATTTTCCTCTTCTATCTTCCCTATTATTCGACTTACATCAAGGGCCGATTCTACAATTCAGAGAATATAGATATTTCAGTGGCGTTCTGGATTTGTACGATTTACTGAATGTCGAGCGGACTACATTTCAGTAATCAGTTAGCCGTTCTGTCATATACAGAGTGTCTCAAAAAGATTGTGGCGTAGCTTAACTACTAGTGGGTAGATTGTTCGCTCCAGTGTGGACGCGGCTTAAGCGGTAACGTAACATAAATCTTTCTGTTTCACGATCTTCTTCTTGCGTGTAAAATTTTTTGCATTGTAACTTTAAGTATCTACTAGATAAACAGGTGATGCGTTGAAAACATTTCAAAGTATTTTATGAAGCTATCAACTACCATAATAAATAGTTCGTATACAGTAACAATAAAAATAATTAAACCTCTTATTGTCAATAATACAATTCCATTCGATTGCAAAATCCCAATCACCTTGAGACTTTTTCAAGATTCTATTATTATTGTGTTTTATAAAATATTTCTTTAAAAAAATATAATAATAATATTACAGACAATCGATTTTTCATGTTCAAATCAAATAGTTGCTATTTTAAAACAACGGGATTCTTCGGACGTGAATCAAAGCCTTTCAATATGCTAATGCATGCTGGAGAGCCCGGCTACATCCATCACAGCGACACTGACATGACAAATCACCGGACCAAAGCCTCTCCACTCTTGTGATCCCCGCTATATAAGTTGATGGGGATAAGGAGATGGGGGCCCAGCACATACAATTCGGTCCTTAACCAAATTGGTTTTATACACGAAATCAACACAACAACAACAACAACAACAAACACAAGTTGACTGTTTAAACGAGCCACTTGATGGTTGTGCGGATTATCACCATTATTTCTACTTAAAGAATCAAGTTTGATTAATGATTTATTTTCGAAATTGACACAAAATCGGCGATAAACAGACTATCTAAATTCTACTACTATTGCATCAATTCGTTTTGTTTTCTTTATTTTTCGCAGTTAGTTAGGATTGAGAAATATATAAAATTGGACCGCCCTGAAGAGACAATAGAATAGCTGTGTGCTCTGTAATTTGGAACTATTAAGACGTCACTGAGGGGATTAATAATGATACGCATTACACTAAACCAACCTTGCTACTGAGCTCCACTCAACAACTCATCCACAAAAACAAAATAACAACCAAAAAAAAAAAAGAAATGTTGATTAAAATTTTAATCGGATCATTAATCTCTCGTTTTCGTTACGCCCATTTTAAAAGAGCAAACTCTGACGTGATTAACTTTTAAATATTTTAATTAATTGTTTTGCACTAACAAGAACCATCCCTCGATCTATACTATTGATTTCCATTTACAACAGATGGCGTTAAAGTTTGAGCAGTTTTGATGATGAACACATTCCCGAAGGATAGTTAAATTATTAATATTATTGATAGATACGAGTAAAGACCACACCGATCTGTTTGCGACATGATTAATGAAAAATCCATTTTTTTCCCATCTAATGCGCATTTAAATCTTTAACCACGGTTGTCAAAGCAAATTGATTTAAATTAAAACGACTTGTCAGACTTTCTAACTTTATCCATCGTGATAACGATTAATACTGGTAGACAATAGTTTTTTTCGGGGGGATTTCATAGTTGCTGAAAATTTGGAATCGTGGGATGTAGATGCGATAATGGTAAATTCCATTTGTATATGTATGGATGGAGGTATAAATGGGCGCGACCTTATAAGAAACCTCTTTAAATAAAAATTTATGAAATAGCATACGTCCGTTGGACGGTAATATAAATCAAAGGCGTGCGTTTCCTATAAAAACTTAACATCATAATTTATGTTATGGCTTTGGGCTAATTATATGTGATGGAGAGTCGAGCTCGTTTGTTGAAATATGAAATAACTCGGTTTTATCTCAAACATTGATCCACTCCTTTGTTATTAGCGGATGACGCTGTTAGTTCTTTGGATCGGTGCCTCCTTCGCGTTTATTAACCAAATCATTATAGACATCGTTCATCATGTGTATGTTTAGATGATGAAGAGTAAACACATCTGTTGAAGACATTCAACTAAAAAAAAATGATTCTTAAACAAGAAAACAATCTATCATCTAATAGAGGTTCAACAAATTATTTAATATCGTGACCACAGGCCAACAATTTATTGAAAAATTTTTATGGACGCTTGTTAACAAATTTCATCTCCATGAAGTTTCCCTTGTCGTATAAAACAATAAAACAGATGTCATTTGCTTGATTGTTTCGGCTTTTAAGCTTTCGTTGGAAAAAGGTTCCAAGACTAATTCACCCAGACAGTACAATTAACTTTCTATGGTCTTGTTAAAGGTTTCCGTCAACAAATTATATTTTTTCTACTGTCTGCTCCCTTCTCTCTAAATGGTTTTTGTTGTGTCTTCCAGTTACGTTTAACGTTTATTTTAGTCCCTTTGTGTCGTTCCACAATAGGGGAAAATAAAACAATTAGACGTCGATGGGAAAAACATCAAAGAAAACTTTTGAAATCGTTACGACATCTATTGTATAATAGGCAATATACATGCTACCTTATATTACAGAGTTCTGTAGTTGGTATCGGCGTCATCTTTGGGATGTTTTGTTAACTAAGGGTTAGATGGGTTGCCGATGTTGTAATCGTATTTCAGTAATATACATTTCGAAATGAACAAAATTGGTAAGCTTCAGAACCGGCCTTGTTCTGTACAAAAAGGCCCGGATGTAAGCCATATTTTAAGAGCCCAAACTTCCCATCGTGGTCGGATCTGAATAACTCAATCGCAAGAACAGTATTTCTCTGTAATTTTTGATAGGATCTGCTCCTTGCCGGAGCACTCTTTAAAAAATCCAGCCACCGGCGAATTTAATCCGGGGGGCTTGGACCGGTTGCAGTCCGGTCACTTTTCATGACTCGTTCTATGGTCAATACGCCCATTTGACATATTTGAACCGATCGAAATTCATTTGAGTGTATCAAACACTTTCCTTGCGTTACTAATTAGGAATCCGTTTGCCTAAATGTTTGGTGAAGTGTTTTGATGTTGGACCATTACGAGATGCTTTGTATTATTAGAGGATGCATGATGATCATCGCTTCTGATGGAGGATTATTCTGAATGATACTACACAGATGTGAGGCTGGATTAATAGTTGTGATTAACAGCCTGCAATTTTATAGCAATTTGAGCTCCGAAATGGGTGAGTAAGGCCGTAAGGATTGAGGAAATTTATCTATAAGACAAAGATACAGCGTCAACTAGTTTGTTTATGTAGTATTATATATTTGCTACTGCAACGAGATGTGTAATTAGTATTGCACAAGGTAGAATACACATTTTAATGTGCCTTTGGCAAATGATAACAAAGATTCCCATTACTCACGATTTTTGTACGTCTCCATTATTAGCTTGTTGTTTTCCTACTTCTGTATGTTTAAAGCTCCACTTCTATATTTTGTTGTGTATTCAAAATATAAAATAATAATCATTGTTGAAGTTTGACGTTAATAAAGATCGTTTCTATAAGACTACAAAAAATACTTAACAGTGTCTTACTTTTTAAATTCAACTTTCATATTTTTCTGTTTTTCTTTTGTATATTAACTAAAACATAAATTTCAATTTTTTTTGTCGACATTACACGAGAGATCTATTAATTTTTAAAATGTTGGTTATATTTCATAACAATAATGCTGTTTCTCAAGCATGCTACAGTTGGAATTATATGTGTCAAGGGTGCGAATATAGGGAAGAAGATGAAAACATAAAGTTTGACAACACTTTTGCGTATCTTTCGACAGTCGCGCGTGTGTGTAGGCAAAACATCGACTCTTGTAACCGCTGAAACAATATGTTTTCCCAATTGATATTCCTGAAGAATTCGGCGAAATTGATCAACTACTTGATGCCCTACATAATTAACATTATATTGAAATACAATAGCGATGATATATTATTATAACTTCTATTCCATCAAGGTGGTTAGCAGACGGGTCACGAAATAGAGTCGCCAGTAAAAATTCTATTTCATCCAACTACTCACAGTTTTTAAGTCATGATAGAGTTCTAATAAAAATAAAAATAAAATTGTAAAACTTGCTAATGGAAGAACTATTTGTGGCCGAATCAAGATCGCGACCCACAACTGGGTGACTGCTGCTCTAATGTTTCTCCAATGTTTTCTATCCGTAATTCGACGTGTTTAGAAACTCTGTTTGTTTGTCACGTGATAATACAATTTTCGATAAATTCACACGACGACATCGAGAAATTCAAGTAAGACCACACGGGAAAAAAAACATCAAACGACTCGTTATTGTCGATATAGATTTGTATTTGGAAATTGGAATTGTTGTGCAACGTGCACACGCTATTGATACTTTTGTACTACAACTTGTGGTTTTCAACTATTCTATAGATGAATTTTATTTAGAAATGTCGCATTGTAACACATTTTACAATATTTTGAAATACTGACACTTCTATTTATAATAATACAGAGGGAAATAACAAAATTTTTCGGAATGAATAGTTTATGATTTGGGTTAGCGAACAATGTAGTAGTTTTCTGGTATACTTAACGGACGTGGCCGATGTCAAATTT
Source organism: Epicauta chinensis (assembly GCA_021725515.1). Lineage (NCBI taxonomy): Eukaryota > Metazoa > Arthropoda > Insecta > Coleoptera > Meloidae > Epicauta > Epicauta chinensis. Next base: position 526,891 of record JAEDXX010000040.1, read on the forward strand.
TAATTAATCTAATTAACCCCCATTTTATCCCTCATCTATGTTAATCTGTGCTTATTTGCTGTGCTATATTCATTTAGTTTTATTCTACAAATAAATGTGACTGTCCCAAATCAGCCCCGAATAATTCATTTAGTCCAGATGGGGGTGTTGTGTGGACCTTTTTCGAAATGAATTATAAAACCGACCATTGCTTAATTATCAAACAATCAATAACAATAACGAATGTACAGATTGAATTTGGTCGATAAATTTAGGTGTGCGACACTAATTTCGAAACGTTACAACTAGTATAGTGGTGGTGGTGGTGGTGGTAGCAGCTGTATTGGTGGTCACAACCACTCCTAATCCTAAACCCCCTCAGTTACCCAACAATGAACATTACACTAAACATATCTCCCTTTATCACTAACTTGGCGTCGTACTATATCTGTTTTGCCATGAAATTAATTTGTCTAAGTAAACTGGAGTTTTCTATGTCGTTTGGCGTGTAACAAAACACTAACTTGAAGCGACTTGGCGGTTGCCTTCAGGCCACCCATTCTCGACCACTCTAAAGCCATTTACTTTGTTCGTTTCGCTCGTTGTTATGTTGCTGCTGTTTTTTTTTTATTATTATTCTTATCCTATTTACTCGAGGAGAATGGGTTCTCAACAACAATACCAACCAAATACGACTTTGCTGATTAAATTTGTAACGTTCATGAAATAATTACAGACGAGGAATTAACCAGAAAAAAACACCACGCAGCGATTGTTTAATCATTGCTAAAAAAACATCAAATATAGAAAAGCACATGAACGCACACACCGTCCTCCATGAAGTTGAAATTCAAAAGCTTCATCTCTCAATACAATTCCATTTGAAAAGATTTGATAATGAAAGACAAAAACATCCAATGGAAAGTCTCTACTAAATCTTTAGGATTGATGTCATTGGACAGAATTGTATTCTTTCATATTCATGAGACTATTTACCCTATTCAGACCAATTTGTAAAGATTCAATTCATTAAAATAGTTTTGTAATAATGGCGTTCAAAGCTGGATGAGACGGTTAAAATCGAGAATTGCTCGGTTGATTTTCGCTTCTTACAATTAGCCTTCATTCAGTTAATTTTTTTTTCTATCTAATTAATTTAATAATTTATTATATGACTATATTTTGATTTACATATAGACTACTTGTGAGAATTCATTTCAATCGCATTAATGATAATAAATGCTTACCTATTATTTATTATAGACTCATAACGTATTCATGAATTCCTGCTATGAAAGTAATATTAATTTTAATTATTTCTCAGTCATTACGAATTCGAATTTCTTGCAGGAAATATGTTAATAATCCTATCTACAACAATTACAAGAAACTTGTTAAAAGTTAAATTTTGTTTTAATTCATTATTTTCAAGTATTAATTACAACAAAAGACGAATTATAGCGGATTCCTTGTTTCGCGCTTTTATAGAAAACAAAAGATGAAGTACATTTGATATTAAACCAATTTGTTTTTAATTAGCTTGTTTCGAAACTAGTAGTTCTGCAGAATTAAGGCGCATCCGCCATTTAAACGCTAACGCTGACGCAACCCGACTTAAGAAACGACTCGAAAATTGTTTCAAATCTGTGACAAGTTTTTTTGTGATGTTGCATGTCAACGTTTAACATTCAAAACAACAGAAGATGCTTGTTAGGTTTACTCTTTACAGAGCAGCCGTCACATCAAATCGTGCTAGAATTTATGATTCATAATCCATTTCTTAGAAAAATGTTACATTTTATTAAATTTCATTTGTATGCGCCGTCGACTTTCTATTTCTCCATCATGTTGAACGTTTTCTCTCTCGAAACTTATAAAAATCAAAAGAACGAACCGTAGTGCAGTATTTATGAAATTGTTGGCTGCAGATCTAGTCTCTAACATCGATTCTAAGACGATATAAACCATATCATCGACTACTGTGTTTATATATATATATAAATATAGTTAGATTTACAGTTGGCAAAGATGCGCTATTATCTAGTTGAATTTATGTAAATTTGGAAGAGATTGCCAAAGTATCACAGCCTGGAAGTCTCATGAACAAATGTCTGTGTAATAATGATGATGATGATGATGACGCAGAGAACCGTAGGGGTGAATTGTTCTTCTAGAAAAGCCACCTTGTCAAGCTAATCTGTAATGAAAGTTACGACCTCTTATTAAACCGCTCGCTTCAAGACATCTCTATTCATCTATAGAATGTTAGATTGCAAAGTGACATTTGACGGCTGACGACAGTCTTGTAAAGATAACGATTTGTGCCCCATTTCATTTTATTAATTTTCCAACTTTTTGTTGTTTTCCTGCCGCGCCACAAATCAATGGTATTTTATTAATTTTTCTTTAAGAAACTTTCAAATTTATTATTCATCGATTTTGATATGGTGTGCCTGATTAATTTTCCCTTTTTTCCACACTCTCTCTCTCTCTCTCTCTCTGTGTCTATCTTTTGCCGTTTTACGTTCAATATTTCATCACCCTGAAAAATTAATAACAGTACGATGTTATCCAGGCCATGAAAGTAACATCGACATTGATAAATTCGGGGGCATTTTTTCCATAAGGCTTTAATTAAATTAAATTCAGAAGAAGCACTGATGAGACAAAATTAAAAAGCGGAGCTTGTTAATTAAAAAAAGAAGTCAGAGTGATTGTTGTTGTTTTTCTTCTTTTTGTCTTTATTTCTAAAGCTTCTACACTCAATTTCACTAAATAACACTTGACTACAGACCAAAAAAACGACAACAACAAAAACGGAAAAAATATTCTCTCTACAATTACAAACAGTAATGATTACCGTTTTTTTTTATTAAAGAGATTTAAGTTTAATCGTTGACGAATTAGAGATGTTTTAATCAATAGTAGAGCCAATTTACCGTTCAATGAAACGTTCTCTGCAATTATCGTCACATGTGCCTCTCGTACACAATATCAAAGTCGGCTAATTTTAAATAAAAGCCCCCTTCATTCTCCATAAGGGTTGGGAGATTATTTGAAGACGCCTTTGTACTTGCCGCACCGCATGTTGACAGACTAATTATTCCAAGCAAGTAAAAATTCGACAGCAGGATGCGCTCACCGCTCCGGGCTTGTATTTCGCTATAATGGAAATTTATTACATTGTCTATCTATGAATTCGACAATACACTTAAAAAAACAAAACACGGAAAATCGCTTTTTCATTAACTCGAATCTTTAATTAGCAAAAATCAAAAAATAATTCTTCAGTTTTACGAGACGATTCTGCATTAAAAGGAATTTGGTGGAGGCGCAATAAAAACTGCCATTAACTTTAAAAATACAAAAGAGATCGAAAATGGACTGGTGCTTTATTGGATAGAAGCTGCCTGCCGGTGGTGGTGGCGGTGGTGGTGGTGGTGATGGAGTGAAGTGCCCCGGGGCTGGTTTGATAAAGTTTTTAAACAAAAAGTAAGCGAATATAAAGCGCTCGTGACGAAAGATGAATTAGACGAAAAAAAAGCCGAACGAATGTAAGAGAAAAAACTCCCGTACGGACAAAACGGATGACTACCCGGTTTTTGTAAATGTTGTTAATTATCGTTATGAAGTTTCAATGCATTTAATCAACGATACAAAGTTTTAATACGGAATTGCCACAATCTCCATTTTTTATACCAATTCTTCCAACAATCGTCGATAACAAATTAGTATTTTTTACAACGAAAATTTCCATTTTCATCATTCATCGTTTATTGGTAATGTTTTTTTATTCTAGTTTGCAAGAAAAAATCTCCTTTATAGTGGTCGACGCTTTTGTTATTTCAAAGGAAGTCTCTTATATATTCATAAAAAAAAAATGACTAAATTAACCAAAAAGCGGTTTCAAAATGACCTGCCTTCAATTATGTTGTTTTTCCCCTTTGTGTTCGCCCAACTGATTAAAAATTCAAAATCCAACATTTGATATTTTCAGTATATACGTTTAATAAATAACTGTCTGAAACATGCTTTTATCCAATTGAGTATTGCGGTGTTGGGTGAATTCAGTCACAATAATCCTGCCACATTTCTATGTAATGTACGACGACACACAAACTCGAAATAACTGTATATCGAACCCTGAAACGGTTTAAAACGTACACAAAGTCCCAATATGCCATTTAGGCCGATTACTTCAAACAATTTTAATTAAACGACTGTTGGAGTCTATTTGAATGTGTAACAGCAGCCATACATTAAACGAATTTCACTACACTTCAGCATATTTCTGGGGACGTTTCAGACATACGTTGATATTTGAACAAGCCTTCTATTCCCATCATAATCGTTTTGATAATAATGCTTTTTCGTATCTTAACAATTCTGGATAATGCTGTTATCATAACAGAACAGTAAACAATGATAAAATTTAATTCTCTTAGAAAGCTCCTTTGTTATTATTTGGATTGTTGTAGGGTGTTGAAGATAATCAAAGAAATAGTTTCATATTTTGTATTTACTTGCAGACAACTACCGGTTAGTGTTTTGCGTTTCTTATCCATCGTGCAGATGTCAGCGATAAAACCTTTTCTTTTGTACGCAATTAAATTTTTATTGCCACATATAAAAACACTAGTTTTTCTAAACTATAGACACACATATAAAGTTTTAACTGTCTTCAGCGTCTACTACCATTGAAAAGACACCACTTTTTCTCTTTTAATGCATAGAATATTTACTTGTAAGACGCTTTGAAAGCAACTGAAACGGCGACAGTGTTGATAAAACTTTATATAGTACTGGTAGTAATGTGCCAAAGAGTGTTATGTTTCCTTTTAGATGAAATTTATAAGTTGATGGTGGTAGCGTTTTAACTTCACAAAGATCGAAGATTCTAGCATATATTACACAAGTTCTAGACCGTTTTTTTCTACGTTTGTTTTGTTCGAAATTTTTCGATAAAATGAAGCATTTAAATTGTTATGAGACAACCGCCAGTCGACGGTTTTATTGTATTTTTGTTTACCTACTTCCCAACGATATTTCTAAAATGTAAACGACACGACCAATAAAAACAATGATAATAACCACAACTTTTCTGAAAATTAAAACAATTTCTGCCTGATTCCGAAAGATTCGATCACAAATAACGTGAATCGCTGACAAATTTGTTTCACCTCGATTACATTTGGGAGACTTTGAAAAAAGCGTAATTTCCATCTTGAATAGTTTTTTTTTTGGATTCGGGAGAGATTGTAGATTTCCGTTGAATTTTATTAAAATAAGATATGGAGACATTCCCGTGTTATAGACAGAGCAGCTGTACAACGTCCTCAACTATTTCAAATAACAATTTAAGAACAAAACCGATCTAAATCTCACTTGGAGATTTTGGGGCACGTCTCGCTATTGTCGGCGGTGGGCCCACCTTGATTCAATATTCAAACATTGAGGGAATCAGTGTCACACCTCTCCCTAGAGATTTATGTTACTTTAATGTACGGAACATTCACCGATCAAATCGTATCGGTTTTTTCTTTGTTTCTCGATACTCGTGATTTTTATGTTAATTATTATACAATTGTTCATCTTTAGGCAACTATCACCAACAAAGGAGTTAGAGTGGAAAATGCATTACTATGATAGAATGCAATCCCTCTCTGTGGATATAGAACCCATTTGACTTGAGGCTAATCATTTCCTTTCGTCCGACAAAAGCAGCCAGTTCTGTGATTGCCCTTTGGCTGTCCTTTATGCTCGCATCTCTTTTACATTCTATTTGAAATGATGCTTTCTACTCTTTGCTTATTTTAAAATGACTACAAAATAGGGAAATAATTAAAAAATAAATCTGTATTTTTTCGAAAACTCATTCAGTCCCTTTTATTTGCGTACGCACCGGTGATGCGTAAACTCAATAACGCATTATCTACCAAACTGCCTATTGTTATCGTGGTAATTCGATTCTATTCAATACAACAACAACTAAAAATGTCTCCCCGTATGCGTGTATTTGTTTGGGGGGGTCGCTATTTCTATATGTTGACAAAACTGTAGATGTCACCAAAGCTTCTATTTAGTTAATTCTATACGCACTTAAATTGTCATTTATTGTTGATGCTATTGTTATTCAAGATAATAGTAGTCGATGTGAGGTAATTGTAGTTCAATGATGTTCAGCCACAATACCAACAATGGGACGAACCCGTCTACGATCCACCGAACTATACAATGAGCGAGTCGTTAGTTGTTCTGATATGATTGCCAATTGGATCGAATACGATAAGAAATTGACTAGTTGTAAATTCGGCGAGGTGATCTTCAAAAAGCCCCTTTTGATTCTTCCATCGATAATTTGGTGGATTTCGGGGAAGTTTTTATTGTCCAAAGTTTGATGGAATTGAATGAAACAGTCGGAAAGAAGAGGTCTTATTCGACAAAATGATTTTAAATTTGTTTGTAAAATGTTTGGTAAACTTTCCATGGATTTCATGTTATTTCTAACAACTTCAATAAATTCCAGATAAATCTACTTCGATATCGAAGATAATTAGGGGGAGTTTACAGTTTTTATCTGTACACTATTCAACCCTAATACTACCCTTATAAACAAGTAACGTGTTGGACGTCTCACGAGGATTTACAAACTTATCAGATTTAGCAAATGTTTCACTGCTTTGACGCATCACTATTGATCTACCAATTCCTTTTCATTCGACCTGATACGATTAGCCGTAGCACATATTCGTACTACTTGTATGTTAGATACTAAAAACGAATTAAAATCGAATCTATTTTACAACGATCTGTCTGCACTATTAGAGGTCGGATCTTCAACTTAGATTAATGATATAAGGGATGTAAAAGACGTGCCAGTTTATTTTGTAGAGTAGGAAAAAAAAACACGCAGATCGTTCACCCTTCTAGTTTGACGAACGATAGTGAACCGTTTCTACATAAGATATTCCTGAACGATCGCTTCCTCTAACAACCGACACCTTACGTGCTTCCAATAAAGCGTCATAGTAAAGTCTTGAAAATTCCGCTTATTTGTGTGCCCCAATCGTTATTTAGTTTTTTTTAGAAAGTATCACCCACAAAACCTTCACAGTCAGCAGTCTTTATATAACAGCGAGCTATGCGATAAAGGTGAGCGAGAGATGCTGAAAAAAAATTGTAGGACGATGTTGGGAAGTTTACGGTTCAATTTTGGTTATCTGTCAATATTCGGTGGGATGTAGTTGTTATTTTTTTTTTGCTTTGGCTTGTCAGTCGACAAGATTTTGTGCACAAGTGAACAAAGACTCTTAGAATAATACGTTATTACGTTTTCTCTACATATATTTTTTTTAACTGCTAAGAAGACAAAAACTATAGATTCGATTTAGGTACGTTCGGTTCGTGTTCAATAAATAAAATGAAGTATATCATTTTTTCTTATTTTATCAGACAATTTTTTCAAATATTCCAATTATTGTAAGGATTCTGTAGAAATGGCTGCAAATTTATAATGTCTTCTCGTAGGTGTAACAATGAGCGCGTCTGGAAGCAAATATTTGCTCGTTTAGACAGTGTTTAAACGCATTTTTCTCAGTTATGAACAGGGCCGGCCTGAGATCACAGCAAAACGGACAGCTACCTGTCGTCCTATGCTAGATTAATTATTTAAAAAACAAAAAAACTAGATAGAACAGTCTTAAGTCTGATGGTGGCATTACTGATATAACAGTTGAACATTGTTTGTTTGTTTTTGATTGATGTATTGGTGGTTGTATATGTTACCGAAAATTAGTATTTTGTTGATTTTGTTTATGATTTTTGACAGTTGTCAAAAGCAATGAAAACGTTACCAATGTTAGGGAAAAAAATTACTACATTTTCCATTTTTACACATTTACAAATGAACTCATTTCGATACACTAACAAGTTTAAAAATAGCGCTATTATTGACGCAAACTAGAAAAAAGTTCTAATTCGAGACTACTGCATTTTGTATTCTCGACTATTTGGGCACCGCAAATAGAGAGCTTGCCGTATTTTTCAAACTCTATTTTCGGTTGATCAAAGCAGAAATTTCATCATAGAATTTCTGCAAAATTCCAGTCGTAGTTATTTCACATAGCTACTACAAATATTCTGTTATCTATAGATAATTGTATCCATTTAATGAAGGTCTTTGTTATATATTTCCAAACCGTATCAGTTTCACATTGTGCCCGGCTCAATCAATACTATCTGTTAGCTGTTTGAGGTTTGACTCGTCACGAACGATCTAAATCATTACTTGTTTCCTAATTACACAAATATTATCCAATCTGTGAGCATATTAATGAGTCGTAACGTAAACCGATTTATGCCAACTTGGTCCTCTAACTAAACCAATTAAGTTGCAGACTGGCCTCATCAAATAAACCGGACACATCTATTCTCGTGTATTAATCAATACTCGGACTGTTTCTTTGACTTTGTTATTACTATTTTTATTATTATCATAATTGTGTGTGTGTGTATGTTTAAATAGAAGCAATTGACACAGAGAAATAGGGAGAATTTTATTTTCCAGTGTGGAAAAGTGAAAATACCGTGACAACGACTTTCTCGGCTGAATTTATTTTTCATTACATTACATCGCCTTTTATATTGCTATTCAACCAGGAAATATCAGGTCTATGTACGAATTCATGGTGATGTAGAAGAAAAAAAACACCGTTGAAATGTTCCTTCACTTTTCAAAGGATATTACGTATAGGAAATGATTCGTTTATGTTTTTTATTGTTTCTTTAATAAAAATGAATCCAAGCTTAACACACATTTCCTGTTGTTTATGTTCGAAATTTGATATAATTTCAATTAGTTTCGAATTTGTGATTTGTCTTCCGGCACTATTTCTCTATTCTAGCCGTATTTTTCAGTATTAAAATGTAGACATTGTCGTTGTTATTATTGTTCTTGAAAAACAGAAAAGAAAAAACGTTGGGAGGAAAACCGCCATTGGCGATCAAGCTGAAAAGACAGACTCCAATTTGGGATATGGTTATTGTTTTCGTTCTGGCTTAGTCCCAAGAGCTTGTAAGAGTTCTGGGAACGTTTATATAGATTCAGATGGTGTGTGTAGTGATTCAATAAAATGTGTAGCGTAGACGACAACAAGTCTTATGCAGAAACAATGTAGCAGATAAATCTGTTTTAGATGAATTTTCAATTGTTGTTATCGTCTCGTTTTGTTTGTAGCAAATCGAATTTGATTTCAAAAATTTCTAGTCGGATAGATTTCTTATGCTGGAACGTTAGTTGAATGGAACGTATACAGCGACGGCATTTAATCTAAGCAGAAAATCATTGCGAATCGATCATAAATTCTAAACACAGATTACTTTCATAGTAATTGATCTCCAAAAGTTAAATAATGCCTGGATGAAGTGCCAAAGCTGTATATTTCTCAGAGCCGGACCGAGACTAAACTGCGCTCAGGGCAAACAAAAGGTCCATGCGCCCTTTTTGCTATCTATTAAATAGTATTCTTCATACTTAAATGATTCGGCGTCCCCATTGGAAACGGTGCCCGTGGCAGATGCCCCCGTATAAAATAAGGGCTCGTTTGTTAAACAGAAATGTTTTAATTGACCAAAAAAAATAAATTCGAAAACTCTGTTTTCTACAATAAATGATAAGAGTTCGACTACATACCACTTATAATTTTTTTTTCGATCTGTGATAAGAAAACAAATAAATAGGTACATTCGATTATTCAACACCTTTTTCTATATTTATTTTTGACAAGTTTCGATCAGTTAATCCCTGGACATTGTCGCGTTAAGATCGGTCGTTGAATTTTGTACGGGCATAAAGTGTAGTGATATTTAGTGATGTGTAGTGAAGTGCAAAGTGTTAGTGTAAGTGCAGTGAAGTGCCAAGTGTTGTGTGTACATGGACCGAAGGGAGTTGCTGGACGATCTGGACGTATACAACCGTATACCGAGTCAAGGGGGTAATTTCTACAATTTTTTCACTAATTTTCCATAATTTCAAACATGATTTTCTTTTACTTTACACAGTGAGTATTGAAGATAACCACCGTGGGTTGGAGAAGAGGACGCTACAAAGGTAGGCTTTTGCAAATTCGTCCATGGACTAGTTAGCAAAGGAAATTTATATTTTTACGTATACACCCACTTCAGTTTTTACACGATGAATACGTGAAGTGCTGAAGCACTATATATTTGCCGCTAGATAGAATACAAAGAACGAGATAATAAAAGTTCAGTGGGATTTTGTTTTAAGAATTGTTGTTTTCAATTTTCAAATCGTGTTGTATCAAAATCGTGTAAAAAAAGTTCGCGTAAAAACAGAATTGAGTGTATACACATATGTATAGGATAACATTGTTAGGAAGCCCTCGTATTGTCCCGTTAGGACCCTTTGTAGGGATTTATAGGGATAAAGTTAGGATGATTTGGTGAAATGAGCTGTAACCTCCCTGAAATTGTCGAAACAAAAACGCGTATTTTTTGGAGCGGTTTTCTATCACATTGCATAAGCGGCTGGGTTTGGTGAAATTTGCAGTAGTCATCCTGAAATCGTTGAAAAGAAAATGCATATTTTTGTGCGTTTTTTTTTAAATAAAATTAAATAAATAAACCACCCTAATGCTGTTCGAAAGGAAAAGTGTACATTTTTTTTTCAATATTTCATAACACAAACTTAAGAAGGCTTAAAGTAAATATTATTGTTGAATGCAGGCCTTATGTTGAAGCTACATATCCATTCGTATAGTTCTTTGGTAGAGCCGGACCGAGGTTCAATTGCGCCCGGAGCAAATAAGGGTTTGATGCGCCCTTTTCGTTATCTACTAAATAATATTCTTCATACTTAAATAGTTCAGCGCCCCATTTGAAAGGACCCTCCCCTCGGACTGGCACTGCTAACGACAGAAATTCTAAACACTGAACTAGTAAATAGTAATTGATCTCCAACAGTTAAATAAGAAATGCTGGTGCATATTTTGCGCTTTGTAGATTTTTGTGCCTGGACGAAGTGCCAAAGCTGTATATTTCTGGACAATAGTTTTATTATGGTCCCATTTACTATCGCTCAATAAAATAAGACTGAAAATAAAAATGGCCATTCGAATAGCAATAAAAACAGTTTATACTAAAATGAAAAAGCGAACTTACAAACCATAAGACTTTAAGTTATTTATTTGTTATGGAATCACACTCTACCATTTTTTTTTAGTTTTGTTTTATTCCCTCATATTTTCCTATGATTTTTCCGCTTGTCTTACTCTTTGTAAATTCACATTTACCAAACAATAATAATAAAAATAATAATAATGGATTTCAATCAAACAATCATTTCAGCGGAAATTCAATTTGGTTTGTTTTCAATCACAGACGGTGGTTGGACTGATTAAATTCAAGTGCGATAAAAAAGTTCTGTACACCGACACATATGTGTGTGTGTGTGGTAATTAATTTGTTTTGTCTGACTGGATGGACGTGTGATATGATGGGGCGGCGTCGGGACGCACAATGACGCTCTATCAAAATAGTTTAACGATTTAACAAAAAGCACCTCAGATACGGCACGTTATCTTAATTCCAAAATAGCAACAATACACATCTAATATGTAATTATGTAAATTTTGTAATGTTGAAGAAAATTCGTTATTCAACAACATACTGGAAGCATACGTTGAAAATTAAATGTTATAACCATCATAATCTTTCTAATCGAATTACGTATAAAAGTTTTAGACGTTATTTTATCGTTTGCGAAAAGTGTTAACGACGTAAAGGATAGTGGGCGGCCATTTTCAGTGTTACGATCTTTCAGGGAAATCATTTTGCAAGAATGAATACATTTTCAGTCTTGACTCTCATTTGTACTGTAATTCTAATCAGTGAAATTGGCAAGACGAGATACGAATAAAGTTCTTTGTTAGAGAGATAAGCTGGAACGTAACCGAATGCGTTACGATTTTCGTTAAAATAAATTTTACATATGTTCTAATGCGATTTAGTTCACACAAGAAACTTGTATTGGTAATTCGAGATTCTTATTTAAAATTTAAATATCTTTTTTTGAGGAATTTACAAGAGACGAGATGTGTTCTCGAGCATATGAAATTTATAAATTCAAAACGTGCACACATCAATGTTCTGACGTTGTGAATATTTTACGATAAAAAAAGACGAAAAAGAAAAATATAATACCGGAAATAATGTCTTTCACTTTTCTGTTGAAAAATAGCTTTTCGATACCTATCCGAACAAGAAGATCGTCTCGCATGGGGAAACCGTGTTGTAGTTTGGAGGTCGATTATTTGTGCTGTTCTTTAAAGGAAAATACACAAAGCAGACAGTTTTGATATTGCTATTCTAATGTGTAAAATATTGTGACAATTTCATCCCTTCTTTGTATACAGTGTTTCCATCATTCGCGCATGTATCAGGTAACCTCTAGAAAATAACATAGAAAATATTTGAATTTCCCACGGGATACTAGCGAAAATGGATTTTCCGTAAAGCTCTACTCTTTACGTGTATATCCGCATATTTTCCAAACGCTAAGCTTTTATTTAGTTGTTGGTAATAGTTGAAAATTACGAAGATCGAACCGAAATCTTCAGATAATTTATGAAGTTTTTCGTGTTTAAATAATTTATCGAAAAGCACTTTTAAACTCAAAGGCTCTTTATGGTACTTATTCTTTAAGTGGGTTTTGAAAGTTAAAGTCACTAAAAGATAAAGTTTATGATGTTCGATGATGATCGCAAACTTCCATAACAAATCCAACACTATCCCATTTTTGCTAGATAACAAACAAATCGAACCAACGCAATGCAATATGAATTATTTCCACACCACCCCCCGCCACATTAAACGTACTAAGATTATTAAAATGTATGGAATGTGGGGTGGTGTAGGCCCATTTTAATTCGCAGCTCCAAATTCTATCAAAGAATTAAATTGGATTTGCTTTGCTCGTTTAATGGGAGACTTCTAAAACCAAAAATTGTTGGTCTCTCGGGCATTGTCAAGAACTTAATGGAATTCTCAGCCTCAAATTGACTGGAAAAATAATTCTTGTTATTTTAATCAAGTGCCACAAACAACACTGTGAGTTTTACTAGATTTTTCTGTATAAACACACGACACATTCTAATTAAACATTTTAATTACAACATTAATCCAACCATATAGAATGGAATTCGTTAGTAGAATGCCGCAAATTTTCTTTAATATTAAAACGAATTTCTACAATTGAAAATGTTGTGCGCAAAAAAAAAACGCCCTATTTAAAACTGTCTAAAATACTTACTATCACCATTCTGCGTCTCGCTCCTTCTCTTTGTTTGCTTGCGTCGAGTGTATGCCAGTTTTATTTCAGTCCGATTCGGATCTAATAACGTTTTGCAATAAGTTATTTTAGCACGTATTAGAACTGAAATTAAACTGTCACTGAAGCTTTACGCGTTTCTCTTATTTTAACAAAATGAAAATTTGATCACGAACCAAACAGCTGCATTGGTCGCCGTTTGTATATTTTCCTTTTGATATAAATTAGCTGTAGCCGATAATTCGTCGTTGAAATTTATTATTTAATTCACGAAATTAAAAACGTACAGAGGGTGGCGGTATTGTACAATAATCAAACAGGGGGTGAGTTGTAGATATAGTATATAAGATCAATTGTAGCAATTTCATGGATGGTAACTTTATAGTCGGTTGTTAAATATTGTGGTGGCATTCTATTATTGAGGGAGTGATCCCCGAACTAATATAATAAAAGTGCTCTAGAGGGTGTTGTTTACGATTAAGTATTTATGTAATCAAACAAAGTTGTTGTGTTCCACCTTATATTCCAGTGTTGGCTGTCGATTAATAGATTACCAACTGTAAGGTATCCTGTAGAAATCAAATGGTTCTAAATCAATGCCTTTTCGATATGCTACTACCACTACTACTACTATTGGGGTAGTTGGGTTAAATAGTAGATATACTATTCCCCGTTTCCAATCCCATAAATTGTGGGTAAAGTTAGGGACGGTCATATGTATCTATATATATCCCCAGATGCCTATAAATCACAAATCGGGGGTCATCCTAGTTATCAGTCTTATAAATATGAGATCGTCGTTTTTGAAAGCGATCTCTATCCAACCGAATTTCCATGAGTCATCAGTTCTTGCATTGTCGTCTAAATTGTCATTGGCATTTTTCTATCGATAGAAAACTCCATTGTTATTGGCGGAAACAGGAATATGTAAAAGAATGCTTCGTAGATCGTTTTTTACGATACAAGCACGTTGACTTGCTCCGGAAATGTTATTAAAGGCTTCGATCGTTGATAATCATGCCGCCGAGACGAGAATTAGTCGTGTCGACTTGCCGAGACGCGACGAGAGATAAAAAATCGATACGAGACAATAGATAGTTCCTGTATTTTTAAGATACCAAATTTGTTCACTCCTGACCAAAAAACTGCACCGAAAAATAGTTGTAGTGGATGACTTGCAGCTCTTCCAGCTCAATCCTGAAGAATTTACTCGACGGTTCGGGTTTACCACTTTCAACTGCGACTAAAGAGCAGTCAAAACAATGGGAGCAAGAAAGGACAATATGTCCCTAAACTGATACCTGATGACAACCATTTTTTGGGATGCACAAGGAATAATTTATATTGACCATCTAGAAAAGGATAGAACAATAAGTACGGAATATTATGCAGCCTTATTTAAGGGTCTTAGCGATGAATTCAAAACACAACGGCCTGCTAAAACCGACACAACCTTGTTTTTTTTTGCCTAGGCACGGGTCTGTTCTCTTACGAACTTTCTTTTTTAAAAATGCAGAGCAAACGAATTAGTTATTTTGTAAGTCAAAAAACTTCACATTTTAGTCGTAACATATGTTAATAATAATGCGATTTGGGAAATAATACGAGACGAGAGACGCTACAGTAGTTTTCTCTAAAAGATCAAGACGAGTCGAGCGACCTCTCGCGGCATCACTGTTCGTTAACTACTGCAATTTTGTATAAATTTCATCAGCTTCGTAGAATAGTTGAAAGTGCACGATTGTTAACGATCAATACGGCTTTATCTTTGAAATATTTAATAATAACTATTACCAGAAAATAATAGAAATAGAATGGATTTGGTTGGATCGAGAATTAACAAAGTATTAACATTAATAAAAGTTTTGGTGCTGATTGCATTAAAATCGAATTGCAGTTGCGAATTTAATTATTCAAATCAACTAATTTCCGTTGTTTAATTCTGTAAATTCATTACAAATAATTCTCTAGTTATCAACCATCATCATCAACTAACATAAAATTTAGCTATTACCGTAAAGGGATTTTCAAAGAGTTGTTAATTATTTATATAATTAATATATGTTCAGTTACGTATATGTCTCTATTCTGTATTAATTTTAATTAAACATAAACATATTAATTTGGTTTTAGCGGCAGTACAGTTATGGTTAGTTTCTAGTTTAACAGTGTAATTACATCGAGCGGATTCTCTTTATTAATTCGTCTGCATTTTCGTTGTTTTTTTTGTTGTGTTGTTACGTGAACTTTTGACCGAAATCTCCCATCTTTTCTGTTGAATATTTCGACAAACTTAACCGAAACAGCGATGATATCATTAGTCTCGACTTAATAGATTGTTTGGTGACCACTTTCATGTAGTGGAAAGGTTTTGGAGTTTTGGGAATAACATAATTACAAAGATTTATATTCTGTTAGTTTGCTGCTTTTATCAACTTTATCCACCTGACTAGAGTTATGTTGGGGGGTGTCTTCATCGAAACTTTGTTGCTCAAATTGGTCAGTCACAATTTTTTCGTTTCTATTTAAATTTTTTCGTCTAGTTTATGTGCCGGAATATCGGGGGGCTTCAGGTGGAAAGAGAACTCGACTTTAGTCACTATCTATTCAATTTTATTGCAAAAGTTTGTACATGAGAGCTAGTTTGCAGAATTTTACAATGTGCAATAAAGTCAACGATCAGCCATCAGAATAATATGTGGGAAGTCATGTTCAGACCACATTTTGGTTTATCTTGCATCTGTTGTTTTTCCATTGACCTAATGAAAAATTCTTATTATTTAATCAAATAATAATAGACCCGAAAACGTTGGGGAAATAAAAAATTCCATACAATGTCGGCCATTTCGAGCTCACCGTACTATACTTAAATGTTATATGATATGGCTCGAGTTGAAAATTGATTTTCTCCTCAAATATTCTCGTATTTGATTTAATATATGGAAAGCGATTTTGACCAGGCAATTCTTAAAGAATTCCGCCCCAACATAATGGACAATTGAAATTTCTACATTTTCCAATATTTACACGGAATTTTGCTGTTAGCAAAATTATATTTGCCCTCATTTTCGGCAGGTGTACAAATTCCCATCATCTATTTGTACGTACGCCACTGTATTTACATATTATCGACTTCCTCATATTACAATAATACCATTTAAATTCAGCCAGTTCTCATCTTTAGTAGAAAGAAGACAAATATTTGTATAATGGAGTAGTTTACGGGTAGACGGAGCTTTTCCTCTTTTCTCATTTTCCCTCTCTCTCTCGACTCTCATTCTGTCGTTTTGTTGGTTTTACACAATTGTCATAATCAAGGATTTGTATTTTGTTTTATTTGTTCAACGTTTTAAAATAAATCAAATGATACGGATGAGAGCGAGAATCGGAGGCACAGTCTCTTAATTAAGTTCTCTACGAAATGATGAATCTCTATTAATCACCGAAAATTTCATCAAGACAAAACAATTCATTCTTGGTGGAGATGTTTGCCGGCGTCGTCAGTCCATTTGTCCAAACCATATCGTGAGATAACCGTTTTGGTGGATGATCCCGAAAACAAAAACAGATGAGATATAACAACACAACTAGTCTGTTTTGACGAATGAATCACTTATAATTATCTTGTTATTCGTTCAACATCGATACGATTTATTTGTTATTGTTTATCGAGAAGAATCGATTAAAATTCTTGTAACGTTTACAGTTAGAGATCACTCATATGTCAACAACAATATTGGGTTCGGAAGCAATTTACTATTTTCTGTTAAAAAGAAATCGGTCGCCGACGGAATTCTATAGATGCTTTGTTGTCACTTCACTTAGTGTATCAATCAATACAACCCACAATCAGTTTCTTAAACAATCGCAACTGCCGAAAAAACTGGAAGAATCAAATAAATTATTTGTCGCTTAGTATTGGGAATATTTGATCTCATAAAGACGATCTCGTGTTGTGCTTTTTTATGATTGTTTGCTAAAGAACGCAAAAAAATTTGTTGGTGTTTTTGTTTTTTTTTTGCTTATGGTTGTGGTATCAATAGCTGGCCTGTTAGTTGTCACCCTCTTGTATAGTAAAACGGGATTCTTCCATATCAGTTCAGCACACTCCAAGTGTTGTCTAGTGGCAACATACCATCCATATATCGTATTTATATTATACGGTCCATTGCTCAAACATCTCTACACTATATCTATAACAACATACATAGTTTAGTTGGTCGTTCAAACAAAACATCATCGAAACGTATCAGCAAATCTCTGCCAATGGAGATTCATAGTTTTCGGATAGATTGGGTTTTACTGTGGCTGTCCGTAAAGTATACAGTTCGTTCAGCAGGCCAAAAAATGTGACTCTACGACAAAAATTGAAAATTTGTGGTATAGTAGGGTGAGCCAAAATGACTAAACTATCGAATTTATGGCCTCAAAAGGGCGTATATGTTGGAAAAAAAGTCTCCCATTGAGGTAAATTTTTAGGTCAATTTTTTAAAAGGTGTTGGACATTCGAAATTTCCCATTTAAATAACATGCAAAAAAAATTCTGTCCATTAAAAATGCTACAACTTTTGAACCGTTTGAGATAAAAATTTTATCCAGGCAGATTCTTGTAGAGCATTAAATTCTCTAACAAGGTGTTTTGGAGTTGATTTTTTAACTCAACAATTCATATACTTACGGGCTATGAAAGTTGATGAAAAATAGATATGTTTTTTTCAACTTTCATAGCCCGTAAGTATTTTTGAGTTAAAAGAATCAGCTTCAAAGTATTTTTGTATGGAATTTAATGCCCTAAGATAAAAATAAAAGTTTTCTATAGTCGATGCGCTGACTTAAGAAACTGGTTTTACAACCGTAGAGTGATAAGATTAGACCACAATTCATACAGTGGCGCTTCACTACGCTGCTAACATTTCATTCTAAGTCTGTCATATTTGAATAGCTCAGTGGTGGAGAGCACCTTAACGCCGCGACAGCACGCGTAGACCCGTGGCTCGATTCCCGTTCGACGGTTCGAA
The DNA here is from genome assembly GCA_021725515.1 of Epicauta chinensis. NCBI lineage: Eukaryota > Metazoa > Arthropoda > Insecta > Coleoptera > Meloidae > Epicauta > Epicauta chinensis. The sequence goes on from JAEDXX010000040.1 coordinate 545,233, forward strand.
ATATGAACAAGTGATCGATTAGGTCGCGATTAATGAATTAATTAATCAATTTAATATTTTCCAACTTTCATAGCCCGTAAGTATTTTTGAGTTAAAAGAATCAGCTTCAAAGTATTTTTGTATAGAATTTAATGCCCTAAAATCATATGCCTAGATGGAATCTTTATCTCAAACGGTTCAAAAGTTACAGCATTTTTAATGAAAATTTCCAAAATAGCTTTAAACTAAACATATCTGTTTTTCATCAACTTTCATAGCCCGTAAGTATATGAATTTTTGAGTTAAAAAAATTAACTCTGAAGCATTGTTTAGAGAATTTAATGCCCTACAAGAGTGTGTCTGGATGAAATTTTTATCTTAAACGGTTCAAAAGTTACAGCATTTTTTTTAATGGACAACAATTTTTTTGCATGTTATTTAAAATTGACCTAAAATATAGGCCCTTTTGAGACCATAAATTCGATAGGTTAGTCATTTTGGCTCACCCTAATGTAGAGTATAGAATCGATTTTATGGTGCAACGACTTTATGTGTTTTAAATTGAAATGTTAGAGTAGCAGTTGCTATCAAAATTTAGCAACAATTCTAAAAGTGATAACATCGTTTTACCTTATAGGACTTGTTCTACTATACAGTGCAACTATAACAGTTTTGCGACTTAATCGCTTTAGAATATTTTGAATTATTCATAGCAGATTCATCTGAAAATTTCTCGATTAAATTTATTCTTCAATTTGTCTTCGATTCAAAGCTTCTACTTAAAATTTGCTTTATACTTGTATATAAACGTCATTTTGCTGTGCTACAGATTTAAGTAAGTAAAGTGATAAGCTTCCCAAAGCTTAGCATCAAACATAAGCCGCAACTGAAAAATTTAAGCTCAATATCTAAAGTTCATTTTAACAAAGGAAGATTTAAGTGTCAAGGTAAAATGAGCTTTATGTATAAGAACCAATTCGTCTTCTTTTGACTCACAAGTTTACAAAATTTTCCAAATTATTTTAGAAATTGTGTGGTGCTACTTAAAATACTTCAATTAGTGCCAGTGTAATCAAATCTAGAGTGCCAGTATTGCCCATATTTACTGAAGTGATTATTATAATTTCTATATCTTATTGCTAATGTAATCCTTTAACCAGCAGTCCACAAAAAGTGCGAGATATTTGAAGAATGCGGCCGGACATATTCTGCTAAATGAAAGCGATTTTGTGCTCTTAGAACCGACTCTACAATCGCTGTATTGCTGTTGGAATATCAGGCCGATTGTAGAATCGGCCCTTAATCAGTGTAATTTTCGTAATTCAAGAAGATTATGTTGTTAGTTTAGTTACTTAGAGCGGGAAGGTTTGAGAATCACTGATCGAACAGAACTGACAATATCTGGTATCGAAGCTGTCATAAAGTTTCCTTGTTTTTTTCCCACTCTCTTATCGTAATCTTTCCAAAGCTCTGGAAAATCTTTATGAATGGTTGTGTTGATAAGAAAATCGATACATTTCCACAAATATACGAAAAACAATAATCATTCAATCAAAAACCCAATTAAATTTCCTGTCATGCCATCGTCGTTGATAAGGTGTTTTGATAAAACTGTAAGTTTTGTAGTTGACTGACTTTATCAATAAGATATAAACGTCAGAAACATTTCTTTATACAAACACACACACACAGTGTGCTAGAGGCTATCCAGATATCCAGTCTGTTGTAGTTTGTCGAAAAACAAGCACTTTGTGTACGTTAAATCAACCAAACGAAACATGAATACGATGCATAATAGGAAAACTAATAGTATTTCAGCAACAACAAGAAAAGTCTGCCTTTTGAGTTTTTCGACAATATCGTAACGATTTCTTCTATTTCGTTCCCTTTTATGGATGCTATGTTGTTTATATGTTGGCGATGGCATCGTTTTGTGCATGTTGCCATCGAGTTTTCATGTAATATAAAGTTAAAAATAATCGTGTGTTCGATTTAATAGCAAAATGGGGGATTATGCACGGCAACCAAAAACTAACGAGATGTTGATATGATTGTGCACTATCGATTCTTCCGTTTCAATTATTTTGCATAAATGTTGGTAATTTCTTGAAAGAATAGTGGTGAAAAATGATGTTATTATTGCGGCAAATCGTTTTAATGAGGTCGCCCCCCCGACTTGATTCATACGGTCTCTTTGGCAGACATTATAGTAATATCGTTGATAATCTGGAATTGGAATTTTAAAGGGCGACGCTTTCCAAATTATGGTCTCATAAAAATCTTTATGTAGATTCTGCCTAGTCGGCGACAATTGATGGAAAACCATCATTTCCTCATGAATTGAAATTGATATTACCTGTTCTCCAACAGCTATATTAACTTCAATATTTCAAACTATATCTCTTCAGATATGTTTGAAGATACGTGCACGCATACTGAAATCCGTACCTACTTACTATCTAGCAAATAATATAACTTTATAGCAGTTTGTGAGATACCATTTTAGTTAAGATGAATAGAACTACCATCATCACACATTACATTTTACCTTTTCAAACAAATCATTCCGGATTTAACTCGATTAAATTCATTGTTCGTCGTTTTAGTTGTGGAAAAACTACACGTTACGCGCCCCCAAAAAAAAAGATCATTTAGATTAGAAGCGAGTAACAAGCAACTCACGTACAAACCTTCAGGGTGGAGTTAGAAAATTAGACACTGGGGAAATATTAAAAGTTTGTTTGTAGTTCTACCGAAATGCCAAATATTTCTAAACGGCCGCCCCCATTCGCTGATAATCCAACTAAATTATTATCATTGACAATTATAGAACGGCTTATTTGTTGGCAAACAGTTCAATTTTGTTGGGTTTTGTGTCGAGTTAATATTTCAACAATTAATCAAAGGCGAAAACGGTGACAGAGGCAATGAATCAAGATGAAGCTCCCGGGGCATATATAGTTGACCCTGTATATCTCTTGCCTAATGTCTTGCGAAACGAATACGATTCCCTTGTGTAAATGCTTCATCAGACTTTGTATAATGTCTTCACTTCACACGACAAAGCCGACATGATAATCTGTTGGCACTTTTTGGCATTCGAAACAAATTGATTCTATCGATCGATTTGTGATTTGTGAAAAAAAATCAATAAAAAAAAACGTTGGTGAATTTTCTAACACAATGAGCATGAAATTTTAATTGGACGCCTACTGTTCATTCATGCGAACGATATTTAATTAGCACGTGTAAAAGTTTAATGAACGCAATGATTAGTTGTTGGTTGAGTTTATTTAACACGTAATTATTGCACAATCTAGAGTTGAATTCATTAAAAAAAAACAGTACGGCAGCAATTTTCAACAAAAATCCCAAAATTCTATTCATATTCAACATTTCGATATAGATCTCATTATTTTGGATCAAGTGAATTGTTAATGTTTCTGAAATGATACACTCGAATCGTTAAATCAACGGATGTCAAACGGACGCGTTTTCCGTTATGATGAGCTTTTCGAAATATCGATCTGTATCGCGAACAATACAAACCCAATTGGAAAATGGGTTGTACTCTCTCTCCTGTTTTTCTTTGGGATTCTTTTATTATCGAAATGTAGAGAGAGAGTTCGTTTAGATTGATGCTACTGATTTCTAATAATTTGAATTCAACGGTTGTCTGCGAGAAAATTGCACGTTCTGTTTCTCTTCGATCGTTTTGCTTTTTGGTGGCGCAAAAAAAACCGAACGAGGTCAAAATATGATCGATTAGTTGGATGACGATGTTGACGTGGTGTGCAAACAATCGACAGCGAACCGATATTCTTTAATCGCTTTTATGTTCTTTATTAAAAACGACAATTCGTTTCGTTTTGAGAAAGTTTAAGCTTCAATAGTCATCTCTTTACTGTAATTACTATCGAAATCGGTTTTTGGAGACTTAATCGGCAAATTCAAGTTTAAAGGAATCATCTTTAAGATTATTGGGTATTAGGCGGCTATAAAGTTTTCTATAGTCGTTGCGCGGACTTAAGAAACTGGTTTTACAACCGAAGAACGGTAAGATAACAATTCATATAGTAGCGCTTCACTACACTGCTAACATTTCATTCTAAGTGTGTCATATTTGAATAGGTCAGTGTCGAGGTAGCTCGGTGGTCGAGAGCACCTCAACGTCGCGATAGCACGAGGTTCGATTGCCGGTTGACGGTTCGAAAATTTTTCTGTTTCGAAATATGAACGAATGATCGATTAGGTCGCGATTAATTAATTAATCAATCAATTTAATATTTACTGTACTTATTTAAAGTCGATCTCTTGAGACACTGCGGCCACTATAAATCATTCCCATAACATGCCAAAATCGATAGTTATTCTAAACGACAAATGTTTTGTCGAGGGAAGACTTTAAATTCTGTTATTATTGATTAAATCTTTATGTAGCTCTAAATTATTTGTTGGATTTAGTATTCGATAAATTATGATTGTTTATTTTGATAACTTTTAAAGATTGTTGTAATGAAACTCGATGATTTAATGTTTGAAAATCTTAAAGCTAGAAAAACAACGAATTAATAATATAAAAACACCACATGAGAGATATTTTTCTCATAGAACGCTAGATTGATTATCAGTGAATCCAAGATGCCGTTGTAGATTTATCAAAACGGGCGTCTGTGTCTTAAAACATCATTTTATTGTAAAGAAAACAAAAATTATGATGGAATTTTCAAGTGGCGACAACTTGAGCATTAAACACATTACAGCACAAACACTAAGAAATGATTGTCTGAAATGCGATATAGATCAGATGATCTATTTTCAGTGTTTTTTTGGGTTCTTTAAAGCGGGTCAATATGAGAGGAACTCTTCTATGTCTACTTGCCGGATGTAATTGTACATTTTTTTCTTTTATAGTGAGCTACTGTCGTCTGTTTTTATTATTTTTCATCTCTTTATCGTCGCTGTAAGTTATCTCATTTCTGTTCGAATCTATGTGAGTTGATTCTTGTCGCCTTTTCTAGTTCAATGTTTACAATTTATTTTCCTGCCTTTTGATATTGCAACGCGCTGTTTTTCATTATTATTGCAGCTTCATAATTTTTCACAGTCCGCAGTCAAAGATTAGCACTTCTCTCGCTTTTATCGAATATTATTTCTGTCTTCATCTTTGGGTTCAATTGCAGAAGCTTAGCCGCGCTTGGATGGAAGTATTTCCCAATGTATTTTCCCTATGTAACGAAAATTCGAGAACCACTTCCCCTCTAACAGAAGAGTGGGGGCGCGTTGCCAATAGCATCGCTTATATTCTGCCAACTGTGTAAAATAAACACTACGGTCTAGAGTTGGTAGCATTGATCAATGTACAGCGCGAAATTTAAATTTCAAAGGTTTGTAATTTTTATATTTATAATATTAATTAATGGCGTTAAATTGAGATAAGCGAAATGCCGAAAAATACAACAAAAACGAGCCTTCAGGCAGAAAGAAAATAACCCGATAAAAAAAATGATCTTCATCTCTAACCTAAGAAGTTTCACTTCTAACGCGCGGCGCTACACGCACTTTCAATTTTTTTGTACTCAACTTTGGACTCAATTGAGGAAACTTGGTTTCAACTGGATTTCACAATATTTTGGAATACATTTACTCAACTTGGTTTCGTATTGATTACGGGCTAAATAAGTCGAAACTGTGTGACACGAGGAACAGTAACCTGTATTTGCTATTTAGAGCCCTATGGCTTAAATAAGAAAGTACGGCTTTATTTTTAGCCAATCATAAGTCGGAAAACAGGTAAAATTAAACAAGGCGAAGATTAAATAAGAGTAGACGTGTGCGAAGCTGGTTGAAAACGGCGCTTATTTGCGACTCGCCTAAGTTGAAATCAAAGCAAAACCAAGCTGAAATAAAGCTCAATTTTTCGAGGCGAAATTTAGGAGTAGGTCATGATTTTAGCGAATCGCACTCAGCGTCCTTAAAAGCTCCATTTTATTAACATTTTAATTAACGCGGAACAAAATTTTGAATTACACTTTTTTTCACCGATTTTTTTACGATGTTTATTTGGTGTTATCGAAACTAATAAAGTCGACAGCGGTTTTAATTCGACCAAACATGTGTCCATTAAAAAGATAGTTGTTTATATGCAAATTTTAATTGAATCATATTCAAATAATATTTAATATGAAACTAATTCATTTATTTTATGTATTGATAATCATGGACACGTAGATGGTTAATTTTCGATTTAAATATAAATGGAATGATAGAATTTATCTAGAGTTATTTGAAATATTTTAATTCTATTAACTGTATAAAATATCTCTTGATAATGTTAATAATTATTTAATATTGTGTTATTTTGGTTCATTTTAAATTTAATATTAAACTCGTAATCGGTATTTAATGAATACTGAAAAAGCGTTAAAATGATCGTTTTTATTTGCTATTCATTGCAATGTCGATAGCAACTGTTGACTTGACATTTTAATAACATACAACTCGTTTAAATCCGCAACCTTTTCATGAAAGTTGTTTGTAATTAAATTTCTGTAGTGCGTTCGAAATGGTCTTTATTTTACTACCGCTTAATTGTTGCTTTATGTGAAACTATAATAAATCTAACCGTGGTTTTATTGTATTATAAATAAACATTAGAAATATGGAACGGTCGTAGTTTAATTGTACGCGAACAAAATTCGATGTTTGCCGGTAAATCCAAGTCTTTTGCTAACCGACCAAAACCCTGTCAAACATTGTAGTTATTATATAAAGAATCTAATTTACATATCCCCCGTCCAGTCAATATAGGTTTATATAATGAAATAGAAAGGATCTGTACCTTCTCTCTATATATTTAGATTGAATAAAGGACCATATAAATGGCGACTAGAATCCAATGGGTTAATATTATAGAATGGTGGACATACAAAAGGGAGACATTATAGAAAGGATCCTGAAATGTGGGTTATACCGACATACGTTCAATGGTTAACTTCAAATGGCTGTTAGCAACCCCGCGGCGTTGCGGTCATGACACGCACTTCAAAATGTTCACTCAATAATATCACCTAGAACACGGGGCTTTTACACTCTTATATCAGGGGTCGGCTGTAACAAGATCTTCTCCGATAAAAGCTTTTCAATAATAATTTTGCGAAATAAATTATGAAACCGGTCAGTGTTTGCTCGAATATTATTAGGCAGGAATTTTCGGATGCAGTAAAATTTGCAGCAGATGGTGTATAGTGTAACATATGCGGTTAGTTTGTCAGTGATCGCTATGTGTGTTGTTGTTGTTGATGCGTGACGCCGGCCAGTCGGGCCATGTCCCTGTTGTGGTCATTCGGCCATCATTGATATTAATTTTGAAATCCTGCATTACATTAAATTAGTCTAGGGTGATCTGCTATTTAACTATGTAATTACATGACCATAACAATGCAGATATGCTGCATTATATATTTTGTAACTGTGTGACGTGTTGGTATTCTATATATATATATACAGCAAAACTAATGCGGCTAGGTACATTGGAAGAAGGGTGGGAGGCAGGCTCCTCCTCCCTTAGAGTACGTCAAATGGTCGGCGGTTTTTATGTTTATTATTTAGACACCGCCCACTGTTAAAATACGCATACTTAGTCAAGGTTAATAGTTGCTATAAATACTGATAAAGCGAGATATCAAATATCTGTTGTCCTTGTCGTACCCATTATGATGCTGAAAATTGTCCACAGCCAACCAAGTACATGTCATGCTGTAAATACGTTAGACAAAGATATGTCTTGTTCTTTTCAAAGTTACAAACAATTTAATAGTCCATTGTTAGATAGAAATGACATCAATCTGATTTTTCATTTCAATGTTCATTTATTAGATAGTTTTGTCTGGTTGGTAAAGAATCGTTTTCTTTGTGAATTTTTAGATAATTTACTTGTGTACGGATTTAATTCGTGATTTTATAAGTTGGTCTTTTAATAAATATTGATTGAAATTTGATTCTGGAAACAAGCAACACATGTCTGTTGATATTGCTGCCTCGACAATAGTGGGCGCCTAACTAGTTAATAAACATAAAAAACTTCTAATGTACCTAGTTGAATTTGGTCCCCTGTATATAACGTAAATATACATCCATTATCGCATCCGGGAGAACCTAAAACATAACACAGATGCTCTATGTTATTCGTTAATTGTTAACAGTATCATATTCAGTTTTTATTTATTGTTTTAGAACATATTTGATATTCGCTAGGGGGAAAGTTTAATGAAATTTTGTTGAAACTTATGTAATTAACATATAAATAACGCATATATTAATTATAATGAAATAACGCCAATTATTTAGTCATTATTGGGAAATATGTTGAACGTTCAATAATAGCACAACTGACAGTGAAATTAGCAGGAGTATAATTTGCTCACACATTAAACTATATTCATTATAAAATGACAATTAATCTATATCTATATAAGTGATTTCCGACTCACTGACTGACTCATCACGATATCTCCGAAACTATTTTTAAATTCACCCTCTAAAGGGGTTAAAATGGGTATTTTTTCAATTTGATTGCGACGTTAAACTGATGAAGAAAGCAATCATTTGTTTCTGCTCATCTGGCACACAACACACTCTTTTACGCTACACAATTTTTAGGAACTTTGTGAATACGGTTTCATAAAACACGGTTGCGTTGCTGTAATATTAGATCAATGGAGGAAGCCTTCGTTTAACCCGATTATCTATCACGACCAGAAAACTGTGAACCTCCTTTTATAACACGATACTTTTATAATTATAAATGACGTAGTATGAATTTTGCAAAAACATGACAGAAATAAAGCAGGAGCTGCATCTGTGGATAAAAAAAGCATAATTTGTTTATGCTTGTCTGTTGAGCTACAACCTATGTTGTGTGAGTGTTAAAATAACGCGAATACGGTCTCGTAAAACACGCGGCTGCGTTAAATCACGGAAATCCTGGATTAATCCGTTTTTGCTCTACCACGAAGGGATTCGACAATAATAAATATCGTAACATTAGTTTTATAGACTTTATCTGCAAAAAAAATGATATTACAGATAAAAACTGCGATTCCACACAACACGATATTTTCCAGAAATTTATCCGTGTTGTGTGTGGTTTAGTGTACGATCTTCAGTAACTCTGAGGATCATGTGAGGTCTCATAAAATACGGTTGCCTTCTTGTAACATTAGATAAACGGGGTTAAACCTTAACATGAGTTCTACAAAATACGTTTGCAAAAAAAAACGCCTAGCCATCGTGCAATTGGAGACTTAAGGCTACTCACAAAAGACTTAGAGAAACTACTTAAGTCAGAAAGACTGAATTTTGAGAGAAATGGCGAAACTATAAAAAGCTGAAGGTAACATACGCTTTAAGCGTGACGAAACGACGTTGGACATGTCGCCACGTAGATCGGGATCAATGGGGGGCGAAAAAAAGAGCGTGACAGCCAAACAATGTATGCGTATTAGGGTGGTCGTTAAAATTTTTTTTTCAGACGCCCTAAAAAGACTCCCTTTGATGAAAAAATACGAGGGATTTTTTTTTTGTTGGACAACAGGAACACGTGCCGCAGGCCCTTTGAAGATTATTTTTTCATAAAATCACAGTTTTTTCAAAATATCTCTTAAGGTAGACGCATTTCCGCGAAAAAATACGTTTATACGTCTGAAAATTTCGATTTTACCTCCATAAATATGAACTTTATGAAAAAATCAAAAGAGCCTTTTTTATAGAGAATTTTTTTTACTGTGAAATTGCTCTTAATCATTTTTTTCTCAAATCCGTCTACTGTAAGAGATATTTTCAAAAAAAACTGTAATTTTATGAAAAAATAATCTTCAAAGGGCTTGCGGCACGTGTTCTTGTTGTCCAAAATAAAAATAAAAAATTCCCCCGTATTTTTTCATCAAATGGAAGGTTTTTTAGGGCGTCTGAAAAGATTCAATTTTTAACGACCACCCTAATGCGTTAATATATTGAATGAAAGTCGATTGAAGATCAAAATTAACAGCGTATTTTATACTTTACACTCTTTGTTTCCGATAGTGTCGTTTTTTTTTGTAGAGCTTCTTTTACTCCATACAATTATGTTAGAGCTTTTAGTCTTTGTTCCAATACATTCTCTCAGATCAGTTGATAGGATTCTTTCATCTTTTTTTGAAACAGAGTAACATATACGCATTACCGTTATTTGCATTGATCAAGTCACAAAAGAAACAAGATTCACCCGTAACGCATGATTCGTTCCTATTCTCAACCCTCATGCTAATTTGATGTGTTTCCGGTTCGATTTTTTTCCAAACAAACTCCCTAAGAAAACGGGACAAATACAATTTGTGTAAAATTTTTCTTTCTTGCGTTGCCACCGTAATTAATCATATTGCATATTTTTTAATGCAGTTTATTGAACAAAATGATGAAAAACAAATTCGTTGATTACAGTATTTAATCAATGAGTGGTATTTTAATTATCAGCAGGTTATTTATTGTGGAATCCCACCATACAGTTTTTGTGAAATTTTTTAATCAACAACTTTCGAAAAAGTTCTACATTTTGGTGACTTTTAATTTAACAAATTCCCCACATATTTCACTACAACTCAAAACTGTAATTCTTTTGATTAGTTAAAAACGTTTCAGTTAAATCGAACGCGGTTGACTGCTAATAAATCCTGCATTTTCCACAAGACCTCATTCCAACATTACATCCCTTTATAATACTCCATTAAATTCACTTTGTGCAAATATAAGTGTATTTCGTAGTTAGTTAAAAACGAACGAAACGAACGTAGAAAAAGCCGGAGGCCAACTGTGGCCTCTCTCTTATAAATATATAAGAATCAAGAAGATGTTGAAAGTATTATGAATAATGTCGCCCCCATTTCCATGGCACGAGAAAGTTTTTAATTTCTTTTATGATAACGTAAGATTGCTTCTTATTCACGTTGCAACCTTTATCTACTCATAAACAGCTATAGTTGACCAAATAAATATTTAATCGTATAATTCTATTATATTCGTGTTGAATATTGTTATGGTTAGATGTGGTTATCTATGTTGTGCCGCAAAGGTCGCAACTTACTACACACTTGGGACGAACTTCTTTTAACGACACACAGTAGTGTGCAAGATAGTATTTATGGTGTAATAAAGTGTGATGTTTCAATGGGGGCGCCCCTACCCCCATCTCCGTTTAATTGGAAGCTGAAGCACGATTTCTACGATTATATAAATAAAAACTTCGTGGTATAGAGAAATAAATATAACCCGGCGCATCCACCAAATTGTATAGCTAATAAAATAATCTCAATCGTGTAAATCGGGGGCGTTTTCGTTAAAAATGGGTTATAAAATGTTTGTATATTTCCCTCAAACAGTATCTGCAATGCAGTCAGTAAAATTGGTGCTTGAAGCACACACACACAAAATAACATTTTTCTTATCGATTAGTAAACATACTTCAGCAAACACCGAACTGTATTTACACAATGAAATATCCATACACACAGGTGTATTCCCCGGTATAGAGATTCTTATATAAGCACCATAATGTGAGCTGTAAAAGCCCTAATGTACCGTCATATAATAAAAGAAAATGTTTTAAAAATCCCGTAAAAGCTTGTATACAGGTGTAGTCGGTAGTTTTTGATAAGAAACTTTTAACAACTTTCTTAACAAATTACATTTAAACTGCCCCTTACTTTTATTTTAACGACTTTAATTGATTTTGGAATCTATCTCGTTAATGTTGGAAATATCAAAAGGGCAAAAATACAGAAACGAAAAAAGGGCCACGTTACGTTCTCTTCACGTACACGTGAACATCAAAGTAAAGTGAAACATAAAGGGAATAATAAATTCGACATTTTCGAAACGAAAAAAAATAGGGACGGGGGCAAAATAAACGAGAATATAAAGAAAAGACAAGACGAAAACGAAACAAACCATTATGGAATAACAATCAGTTGTTGATGTGGTGGCGGCGGAGGTGGTGGTGATGGAAATCTTCAAATTGCTATGTGACGTAATAACAAACGAATAGAAACCATAGAAAATGTGTCAGACGTTCAAAATAGGTTTATCTGTTTTTATTAGATTTTTGGGGTGGCGTATATGGGGATTTTTTATTGAATTTTCGACAAGTATGTCGGCGACAAGGACTTGTTTAAAAGCTGCTAAACTATTTTATACGACAATACGAATACAGATTTGTCCAAAGCAGTTAGGTGGATCGAGTCGCGTGACATTTGCAGATAAATCCGAAAATATGATAATAATAGAAACGGTAATCGCTTAACGCATCCGGATTTTCATAAATCTAGGAAATTAACAATTGTCTTCAAGTTCTATAATTACGGCGGAATGCAATTTTCGTGGAACTAAGTGAATTCAAAAGCAATCTTCTACAATGATAAGAAACTTTCTAATTTCGATGTTGGTAAAGTTTATCCTAACAATATATCAAAGTTGTTACTATTTGACAAAAATAATTTCATATTCTTTCCGACTATCATCAAACTTTTTTGCTTTGTTAAGACGCTCTCCGCAAAACGAACAAATTCACAGTTGACTTAATCCGAAAGCTTTAAGCTTCTCTCCTAATGTCTTAATGTGAAAGTTGCAAAACTTTAGATTAAATGCAACAGCCCAAATTTTTCCTAACTAATGGTATTCGGTTGCGATGAGCTCTTCGAATTTAATCAGGTGTTTGAAAAAAAAAATGAAAGCGAAATGGAGAGGGAATTCAATAATGCAAATGTTTTGATATGTATGTAGGAGCACGAGTTCTTCTTAATAGGAAAAGTTGCTGGATTTGCCTATCTGTATTCCAATGGGACGGGGACCAAGGGATTAGGATAATCAGACAAGTCCTGTTCCACTCCACTGCTACCAAATATAATTTTTTTTTCGGTACTTTATACGCGTCCAGATCAAGATCAAAACCATAAAAGGAGGACGGATTCTTTTAATATTCCAAACCGTCGTAGCAATTATACACATCAATGGAATACTGCTGAAAAGTATTTGAATATAAATGCGGTAATTTAAATTAAATATTATTCATGATTAAAATTGATAAAATCATCCCAGACCTGATGAGTTTTTTCTTTTGCGCCGCTCAAATGGGATTTTGACGGAAATACCCTTAAAAGAGGTTTCGTCGCGTTTAAATAACCGGTGAAAAGCAGAAATTATGAAAAATGTGTGTTTTCTCCTGACTACAGGATTACATCTTGAAAGCGAGCGCAATAGAGACAGAGACAGATATATTTGTGTATATAGTGTACGCCCCCAAATTACACTCAATCCTGCTAAATTTCGGGACCATATAAGTTTGGCGCATGAAACTGTCGACGGAAAGCCGTATGTTTTCAGGTGTGACTGTATTTGTGGTTCAGTGTGGATAAAAATCAATACCAAGACGAAGACGACAAGAAAACGCTGTTGGATGTTGTTGTTGGAAGTGAGAAGGAATGTCCAAATTGAATTACCTTTGATGATTGTTTTTTCTTTAAACAGACAAAAGAATTGAATAACAAGTGATTTATGGTTGAGAGACACACACACGAAAAAAACAGATTGTGTGTGAGAGAGAGAGAGAGAGGTGGAAAAAGTTTGGACGTCCACCAAATCGCCACCGCACATAAATTACGGTTCACCTTCAACATGGTTTGCCAAAAAATTCAGATGCACTAAGTGAAATGAAGCAGAAACGTTACAACTTTTACTATTTGGAAACGTTTCAGATAAGGACTCGGGAAAAGTTTCACGATAGCATTTTTCAACAAATTGTAAAGATTGTTAATTGATAACCAACCAACCAACAATGAAGCTTTACATAAACAAGACAACACTACAAGTGAACAATTTGAATATAAATGCTCACGTGAAGCCACCAATTTGATTTGCACACTAATTGCATCGTTATGCAACAACAATAAATGCACTTCTACATTGTGTAAATATTTATCGATAATTCATGTAAATTTACCATCTTTTTTGTTTCGTAAAGCATGAATATTTTAAATTGAGAATCATCTGTGAAATTGCTACGCATCTACAAGTCAACAAGTATCTCTAATTATCTCTCAACAAAATTTCCAAATGTAAAGACGAGACAGCCACGATTCAAAGCAATTTGTCAAAGTAGAGAAAAATAAATTGGTAAGCATTAAAAAGTCAATCTTGCATGCCTCGTATAATCCTCTAAGGGTGGTTTCAACATTGGATGCATCGTTGATTTCATTTAATTCCTCTTCAAAAAATACTTAAAGAAAAACGTCTTTCGGTTCGTTGTACAGTAAAAAGGGGTGAAATGCTAGAATAGCGATGAAAGCGGAGATTTTGTATTGGATTTTATCGTGACGGTAACTAAACATTCGATAGGTCTTTAACGTCGACATCTGTCATTTTGTACGTTTTATTCTACTCCCTTTTATGCAAAAAAGCTTGAATTTCGGATTAGTCATTTGGAAGAAATTGCGGTAGAAGTCGTGCTCTGTTATTTTTTGTCATTGTTTGAAAGAAACTTTGATCTTTTAATGTCCATTAAAAATGTTAGTAAGTTTCTGTCTCGTGTGGGAATCTGATCAAATGGTATTTGTGTTATTTCTAGATCGACATTTCGTTACTTTCAACATTTTTCAATGTTCGAGGAAATCGCATTTCCTCAAACTTTTCCCATCTATAACGCGTCCTCATTCATTAATGTTAAAAAAAACGTTCCAATTATATCGGATCATTACGGATTTTAATTTGTGCAGCTAATTAAAACGCTCAATACTTCTTTTTGTTAACGCTTTAACAATCTTTGTCCGTTTTCAACATTGAATAAAAGTAACAAATTGAATAAATAATAACGATAATAAATAAATAAATTCGTCCGGAATGTTGGAAATACCGTAAATTCCCATTATTATTATTATTTTCAGTTAAAATTGTTGCTTGTTTTATAATGATATTTTAATAACCAATAATGAGAACTGTCGGTCTGAGGTCTGAAGCAATTCTAGAGTGTTTCACGGGGCTAAAATATTTGCAATGCAAATTTAGAGCTTTCCATTACATGAATATTCATCCACGAGGAAATCGTTTTGAAATTTTACATATTTCAGACCATTTGTAGCCTATTATAATACGGTTCTTTTTTTTTTGGAATCAGTGAAAGGTCGCCTCCAAAGACGACAATCAAAATTCTGACAGCAAAATTATAATAATAACACTCACAATTACCATACTTTTTTTTCCGAATTTAAAACGGAATTATTTTAGAAAAGAATTGCGGATTCTCGATTACTTTTATCTACTTTTACGTTAATGATAACAGCCTTTTATATAATAAAAGTGGTAGATTTATTCCACTTTTTAATCCCATATACAGCTTTTATCTATCTTGTGAGGACGCAAATTTCAACTTTTTCTCAAGACATTTAAACAAGAAATTGAAATTGCGGCTCCTGTTTTTATCTAATGACACCCATTTCAGTACTGAAGTGATTCAAAAATCACGTCCTAGGAACAAAATAAAGTTTCGCTGGATTCCGTGTAGCCATTAGAAATATCCCAAATTTCATCTCTAGTTTCAGCATTTCGGCTGAAATAATTGTTGGGAATTAACTTGATTTTATACGACTTATTACAGTTTGTGATTCTCGCGTGTATGTGAACTGAAATCGTTAAAACTCATTACAATTAATATAAACTGTTAAGTTATAACGATACACCAACTTTAGATAAGACAAAGTTTCATTAACTTCATTTTATCGCACAGTATAGAATTGCGATTGCTTTCATTTGTCATTTTGTTAATATCGCGTTTATGGTGGAGCGTTAAAAAGTTAGTGCATCTCGAGTTGGTTTTCATAATCTGTACAGAAACTTTGAATATTCTTCAACTACACAATAAAAATCGATATTTATCACCGGTAAATGCAACGATAATTGAGATTTAGAAATTAATCCGGAAAATAAAAATTTCAAGTCAAGTCTGTTTCGAAGTTACGAATTCGCACCGTTAAAGATAATTCATCAAACTTAAAACGAATTGGTTGTGTGAAATTCGTGATAGAAATACGACAAACTCTGTGGCTATCACTCGATATGTATCACTATTTTCGTTGAATCAACACCATTTTCTTCGTCGTGTGTTTGTTTAAAACATTTCAGATTGACAAAATCAAGTTTTCAATAGATGCCCCCGCGGATTTTGTCTACAATTCTCTCACGATATTTGGACGAATCAGACGAACTGAAATGTTCCGGTATTTACATATTAAAAATATAAATATCTCACTGTATGGGTGATTTTTTTTTCTCTATTGCCCAATTATACAATAAAAGATTAGATCAACATCAGATTAATTTGAATTGTAAATAGAGATAAGGCTACGTGTATATTGTTTTGAATTTAAATTGGGAATTCTTGGAATTCTTCTAATGAAAACTGGTCGTTACACAATTCGGTTCAGGTGTAGTTGTTACAATTACAACCAGCTTCTAAACAAGTCACAATCTTGATTATTATCACTAATTTCGTAACTTACTCACCAACTATTTCGTTACAATCGATTTCTATTATCCCAAAGATTTGTTGTCTTGGATTTGTTGAATTATAACGACAGATTTTTATCCGGAATTGTATCTTTGAAGTGTCGTTTACAGATTAAGTTTGTCGTATATTTATCGCAGACTCTACAAATCAATTTAGAAGTTTTGTAATTTTGTAATTTAAAGAAAAAAAATTGAAAGTGCGTTAGAAGTGAAACTTCTTAGGTTAGAGATGAAGTTCATTTTTTTATTGGTTTATTTTCTGTTGTTGCCTGAAGGCTCGTTTTTGTTCTGCTGTTGTATTTTTCGGCATTTCGTTTATCGCTAATTTAACGCCGTTAAGGAGGTACAGGATCTAAACGAAAATGATGTAAACATCTTGAAATTTTCAGGATCAATAAAAATATACACCATACATATTATCGAAAAATTTCAGCGATCTAGGGTTCGTAGTTTTTTTATAAAAAAAAAATGACCAATTTAACATTATAATAATACAAAAGCGGCCACGCATACCCACATATCAGTATTTTAATGTAAGAAAAAATGATGACACAATTCTAAAAAACGACATATATGTAAAGAAAATAATGCGTAATCTATTGAAAACAGAAAAATTATCCCAAGGATTCTTATTTTTAACAATATTTAATTTTTAAGAACATAAAACATTAAAAAAGCCAAGTTCGTATGTGTTGTGTTCATGTGAGTTGTCACGGCAACGAGTACAGTCTCGATCAAAAAGAGTGGATTCGTCCTGTACCTCCTTAATTAATATGATAAATATAAAAATTATAAATCGGAGTAACCTTTGAAATTTTAGTTTCGTTCCAGAGGGCGCTGCACATCGATCAATGCCACCAACTCTAGACCCTAGTGTTTATTTTACACAGTTGGCAGAACTGACAGAGTATAAGCGACGCTATTGGCATTTCTGTTAGAGGAGAAGTGTTTCCCCTCACGGCGTCTCGCATTTTCGTTACAAGCGCGGCTAATGAAGTTTCACTGCAAAAATAATTAATTTTTAAAAACAGACCGATTAAATTTTTAAAGGTCCATTAAATTTTCAATTCACCATGAATGTTGGTGCATTTGAAAAATAATTGTTGCATGCTACAGTTAAACTGCAGTAATTATCTAAAACAATGTACAGAACAAGTGTTGTTTTTGTAATTTATCAAAGCCGTAGAAATTGTGTTGTATGCGTACGAGCGAATTATAAATACGTAAACGTAAAGGAGTTTAGTTTGAAACTTTACAAGTTTGGAGAGAGATAGAGTTTGGGTGTTTTCATGGCATACCCTCAACTAAATAGTAAGAACTGACAAGTATCTTTGTGCAGAACGTGTAACACAGACACGAATAGTTTTGCAATAAATAATAGCAGATGCATGCGTATCAGTTAGTCGGATTTCAGGAATAGTTTTACAACTAAATCACAACAATTTAGAGAGGAAAGAGTTGGGGATCCACTATCTGTTTTAACTGCCCTTTAGGTTCCTTTTAAACTGCGCAATTGTATTATTTTTGTAGCTATTACCCTTGCATAGGCTTGGAGCCGGTGAAGAGCAATTTTAAAGATTCTTAGATCGATTAGCTCAAAAAAGTCTTTCTTATGGCCTGCCTCTCAACAGTTCTTAGATCAAGAAAACAGTCTTTCTAGTAAAAGACATATAAGGAGTGTTAGGGTACGTTCATGTATAAGATGCCTCACGATCTTGTACTGTTGATTTTGTTGCCTAAATCGAGGTTAGCGAAAAACCAAAAAGTGTCGACATCCATCTAGCGATCTGGACTTATCTACCGATTGATTGATGCGGCATCTTCAACATGAACGTACGCTCATGCTTTCTCCCAGTCCAACCTTGGATCTCTCCAAATGCAGTTCAAAACTACACGTTGGTGGCATTGTTTTGTTTGCGGGTCCGTTTTCATTAATGCATGCTTAAATAAACTTGAAATGCATGCATTCCATTCCGTCAAAACAAAACATTATTTACGTTTTTATGTAATCAAAATGCCAAAAGCATTATTTGCTACTGTACGCACAGTTAATGTTTTGGTTGAAATTTATATGAAATCCAACAACGAAAAATACTCTCTATAATACATATGTAATATTCGTATATGTTTTAATTCAAATGATGTTCTTTCGCTCCATATACCTGCATAGCTGGTTGCTTAGTTCATTTGGAAAGCTAATAAATCTGTCAAAATTACTGCAATATTCCAACACACACACATAATAGAAGTAAAGTTTTGTGAATTGCATTTCTAATTTTACACCATGTTGTTTAAGTATAGAAACTGGCACCCATTTTATTAAAAGGCATAAATTTCACTCGGATCTTTAATATAAACTTTAATTAATTGAAGCAACTTCTTGTGAAATAATTATTAAACTTCTTCTTTATCCATCATTTGCATCATTATTATTTCCATTGATTTTAATGCAATATTCTTTATTTTTTTTGCTCGACTTGCTCTCACGAAAATCTTTAAATGAATCTCAAGATTATTAAAATCAAGCTTGTATCGTGAAAAAAATATCGTGAAATTTCAATATACTTTCGAAATTAAATCATAAAACTTGCTGAATTCCCGTTATTTCCTTTCTTTATACACTTTATAAAAGGACGAGGAAATTGGCAGTTATTCGTCCAGTCGATACCATAAAAAAAAAACAACGAGAGAGAAAACGGACATTATCGACATTTTCTGACGTCGTCGTCTCTTCTCAGCATTTTCTTTGATCTGTTTTTATTTAAATTGAAAATGAAAGTTTCTTATGTTTCCATTTACGAAATTGTTCATTTCGTGCACACACATATTATATGTTCACCTTTGAAGCTATTCCTAGAAACTTCCAACAGTCTGATGTAATTTGCAAAGGTTTGAATTGTTTTGTGTCGTCTCAGTTCAAAATTACATTCCGTCTCATTATTACTTTGAATTCGATAAAATCAAAAAAAAAGCGTTTGAATTGTGGCAATTCCGCTCATTCATTTATTTATCACGAACCTTCACAAAATGAAGGAGATATTTAAAGTTGATGATATGTAATTTTCACAACTTTCATTATACAGCATGTATGGGAAATTTGATAACTTTATCAGACAGTTTCTAGTTTGAAATATTATAGAAAATATTAATGAAGGCCGATTATGGCGATTTAATAGCATTTTATTTTACATAAACGTGATGTGATGTGAAAATTATCGCTTAGAAATATTGGAAAATGTAAATGCTCTTATTTTAATTCTACTGGCGCGTTTTGCTGAGAGCCAAATTAATTAATATGTAATTTGATTGAAGATAAAGAGACATTTTAATTTGCAGTTGTTTTAGTCCGAAAAATGTTCAGTGGACGACCGGGAATCGAACCACTTGCTATCGGGGCGTTGAGGTGCTCTTAACCGCTAAGCTATCGACGGCCTGTAATCATCTCTCGGAATATTCCCCCGCTTGAAGCTAGTAATATATGAATTTAGTGTTTGTTTTGTTTATGTCTCAACGAGAAGCACTTTTTTTGTGATAAACTAGAGAACCTGGCCCAAAAAATACTGCAATTTGGAAAAAATTGTGGCCCGAGAAACGATTGCAATAATCAACTTTTTGCTCAACCGGAAACAGCCTTGATGATTTAGTTTTAAGTAAAAAAAACGTACATTTATCAATAAAAATTTAGAACACTTCTCTCCATCAAGAAAGCTAAAATCAGAAAACCCTCGATTTTAGTTCCTGAAACGTGCAATTTATCAATCGCAGCATAACAAATTTGATTTATAAAACGCTGATTTTGATTCTTGATGATATGACTTTAAACTTCTACTAGCGTATGTCAACATTTTTCTCTACGTAGACACAGTACTTATCTTTTGGGCGCGGATAAAGAGTTTAAAAAGTGAATAATAAAACGCCATTTTCACATCAGAATCGGTGGTATTTAAACTGTATTATTCATCTGTATAGCGTTGAAGCTATCGATTTTATTATTCGCTTGGAATTCTCTTTTGATCTCGCAAATATTCATTCAGATATTATCCAAATTAACCCTTTTTTGGTGTTTTCCGCCATAAACCCCACTTTCCTTCGGCCGATATTTGCTAAACGCAAAATACCGAAAAATGTTCAGCCGACGACCGGGAATCGAACCACGTGCTATCCGGGCGTTGAGGTGCTCTTAACCGCCGAGCTATCGATGGCCTGTAATCATCTCTCGGAATATTGCAAACACGGGCAAGCTTCGAATGGCGTCTGTTTTGTTTATGTCTCAACGATAAGCACATTTTTGGTGATAAACTAGAGAACCTGGCCCAAAAGACACTGCAATTTGGAAAAAATTGTGGCCCGAGAAACGATTGCAGTTGTCAACTTTCTGCTCAACCAGAAAGAGGCCCGATTATTCAGTTTTAAGTATAAAAAAAAAATTAGAACACTTCTCTCCTTGAAGAAAGCTAAAATCAGAAAACCCTCCGGTTTAGTACCTGAAACGTGCAATTTATCAATCGCAGAATAACAAATTTGATTTATAAAACGCTGATTTTGATTCTTGATGAGTATGACTTTAAACTTCTACTAGCGTATCGCAATATTTTTCTCTACTTAAACACAGTATTTATCTTTTGGGCGCGGATAATTTACTATACTTAAGTACCTACATTAAAAAGAGTTTAAAAAGTGAATAATAAAGCGCCATTTTCACATCAGAATCGGTGGTATTTAAACTGTATTATTCATGTGTATAGCGTTGAAGCTATCGATTTTATTATTCGCTTGGAATTCTCTTTTGATCTCGCAAATATTCATCCGATATTATCCAAATTAGCCTTTTTTTTGTGGTGTTTGATAGTTTTCCGCTATAAACCCAACTTTCTTTCGGCCGATAAAATGAAGAGCAAACATGCAAATGCCACATATTAATCTACATTTATGTTGATGTACGATTGCGTACATGCACAAATACAATAATCACACACCCTATATCGTTAGGAGGATGTCTGTTTGTATTGTGTTGGAAATTATATTACAGGAACACACACTAAGTGGATGGGGTAATTATCTTTGTTCATCATCAAATGACAATTACTGGCTTAATGCGAAATCGCTAGTGCTGCTAAATTCTATATTAAGACAAATTAAATGATGATATTAACAGTTACAATCATTTTGGTCATCGTTGAAATTGTCTTGACTTTGATTAGGATAAATCATTGTAAAATATCAACGAGCAAATCGTGCATCAATCAATCAATATCTCCAAATTATTGTTAATTTGTTTTGCTAATTTGTAAACGATTCGGTTTTCTATTTGCCATTGATCGTTTTGAAATGATTAAGAAACTCCCTTTTTCTCTCGCCCCCCAAACGCGTAGACTCGGTTCTAATTTGAAATGTTACCGTTGTTGATTTAGATTTATAACTTTTAGAATTTATTGTTTTAGATATTATCGTCAGTTTAAGATTTATTACAGATAGGTCCTAATTTGATATATGACTTAACTTCTAGACGCAATATCTAGATTGATGATGAACTCTCTCTCTGTTCTCGTCTCTCTATAGAAACTGTGCAGGAATTTTGCTTTGTACAATGGAGCATTTTTATTGCTCGTGGATTGATTGATAATACAAGGACGTTCCCTGATATACTCGCACATCCCTTGAATACAAATTGTTGGTGGCGAGTAGTAGAAGGGAACCAAAAAATAAACTCCATATAGACCGACACGACTTCTTTGATAACGGCCGTATAACAAATAAATAAAGAAAATGTTCAAGAAACAAGGTCTGCTTATTGGAGTATAAATATAGCTTTTATCTGTTTGACGGCACATTTAGCAAGTGTTTGTAGTGAATATTTTATTTATGTTATTTTCTCATCAACAACGCAAAACGCAAAAAAAAATTGACGCAAACGGTATAGAGAGAAACATGAGACATGTGACATGAATGGGAAGAACGCCTCCTCTACCCAACCATGATGGATGATTGTGGTAACTGAAATGGGTTACTTTATGTTGACTATGCAAAACTTCACGGATCATCAATATTGGAGAAATCTGTCTCCCACCTGTCAATAGCGTTACACTATTTGCTTACACTTAAAAACCATTCCCCCACAACATATTCTTGGGGAAAATTCTTTTTAAAAGCAAGCATGTGGGCGGTGGTTGTCTGTCTCTCGTCTCAATTCTATTTCGTGTACACATCTACGTTATATAAAGCTCTCTAAAAGTAAGTTGATTTCGAGCTTCTTCACAAATTAGAAACGAAAAGCTCTTTAAATAGCTTTTAAGTCTTGATATGCTTGTTAAAACATTTATATTGAGTTGATTTAGAAACTGTTTACGCATATTTTACAGTTAATGGTTTTAGATTTTCATTTAAGTGTGCCATAATTAAGTTATTACAGAATTAAATTCAATTTATAGAGATTTTAGTTGCTGCTGTGCTCCTTTACTTTGCTTAAAGATTACGCCCAACTGAAACGTATTTATTTTCGTCTTTTGTCAACAAGACGCTGTTAGTTCTGTATTAGCGTTCTGTAAGCAAATCTGACAATTTACATTATCCGTTAGCATAGACTCGCCCCCCCCCCCCAACTCTTTACATTTACTTTCAGGTGTCGGTGCCTCCAAAACTTGATTCGTTTCTAATACTCGCCCTGAAATGTAGCCCCAATTTGCAGTTATCGATGTAGCTGAAATTAAACGTGGGCGTGTTATGTAAAATTTCAAATAAATTACCGATTCATGTCAGACACTAACAGGTGCAACAGGTGTAGAGAGACGAACGCGACCCACTTACACGTCGACGTGTTGTAACTTGGAAAACTGTACGAATCCACAAACATGTCGCTTTTCAGACGTTATGAAAAAAACGGATGAATGCATAGATACGGGAACAATATTGTTTGATTGTGCAACAACTCATTAAGTGTTTTTCTGCGATCTTTGAACGTATTATAAACATGTAACATATTTAAGTTTACACTGAACAGTACTGTCAATTCAGCACAGGCTTCCCGGCAAGTTGATTAATGACTTTGGCTGGTATTAAAGGGTTAACAATGTCAAAAAAGACGAATGATGCACCCCATCGAACAGCTGACGGTTATATATAAAAAGAGGAAATTTGCACGATGTAATAAAGATGAAAATTAAGTTGTTGTAATGTTGGCATATAAATGCATATGGATGAAGTGCATTTGGTTGTAAAATAGATGAGCTCTGTTGGTGTAGCTGTAAGAGATGATGTAGTAAGTGGATGTTAGTGAAGGTGTAAGGTGGATGTTGCTTATGGGACTTGAGGTTGCAATCTAACCGTAATACATACAGAATATCCTTTCGTTGATTTGCATATCTAACACTTGTGGATTTAACTCTGTTATGACTTTATATACATTTCACTACAAACGGCAATCATGTTTTATTATTAATGTTTCGATATTATTAGTTAACAAACAAACAAAACTGTATCGATCACAATTATCATCTGCGAAATCCACCGGTTAACAAATATTTGTATGGGGGGCGGCTTATTGTTAATAATTCATTGACGATCTCTTTTCTCTTCTCTCCATTGTCTCTTTGATCAATTATTTAAAGTTTCTACTCACATTGTAAGTGCTTGTTCATTTATTCAGATCAACATAAAAGAAACGTCTGTCAACATTCAAGTGTGTCTCTAATGTAAAATTTTACACTTTACTGCATCTTATTCTGTTACACACACACACATACAAACACATTCTATCTTTACAGAAATTTCAAGAGAAAAAGTTGAATTTTAAACAGTTATTCTGGTAAATAAAATCAGATGTTATCTACATTTTCAACGTAACCAGGCAACATCATTTATCTCTTAGGAGAGCTTTCTCGTGTAGCTTGGAAGCCGTAAGCGTGTAAAATCTGTGCGCATACAGCGTGTTCCACGAAAACATTTCTGTTAGCCACAACCGGTTTTTGAAAATTTTCTCCTTAATCCTCCAATTTCCATCTATTGTGGCCTTTAGGGCTGCAGATTTAGGGCACATTTTGTGAGCGATATTTTCCCCTCAGTTTCAGCAGATAGTCGCTTTTCATGCAACAGAATATCTGCAACCCTAGCCGAGATCTGTTCTGATGTATTTGGAGCAGCATCGCGTCTCAAATTTTTGGTCAATGATCAAATGCGATAGCGATACAATTTAGCTCTCGCTGAAGAAAAAACATGTGCTTTATAATGTCGCAGGTCTAGCACAGATCCTGTAGAGTCTTTTGAAGGCAACGAAGTAATGAAAACGTGTCAAATGGATTTCAGAATTGTTTGCGTCACGGTCCCAGCCATTGAAAGAAATATTTAAACTAGACTTTGACTGAATTTTCTCCTCCGCAGTGTTTGGTCAAAACCTAGCCCAAATAATGATTTGACTGCCATTTCGAATTTGCAGTTGATAGAGGAATTTTTCCAATTAAACTCGCTCTTTTGCAACTTTGCCAGATATTGTAATGCAAAAAGCTGCTTTGGACGTGGACGTCCGATTAAATTAAACTAAATTCAAACCTTGTTCCATGCACTTTGCACAGAACGTTCTAGAAATTCATAAAAACTACATTCTTTGTGAGTTTAGCAGATTTTCTTCCATCCTTTGGCGCCCGCCTCTGAGCCACAACTAATTGCATCCGAACGCAGTTATTTTGGCAAACTACTGAAACGACACTTTACAAGAAAATATGTTTGTCCTCAATTCTAAAATCGTCTCCTTGAAAGTATCTCCGGAGTCATAACGCAACTTGCATTTTCCAATTTTGTCTACTGATTGCTTGAATCGATCTACATTGAAACAGTGGGAATATTTCACGTGGAACACATTCTGCTCTTTATTGACTTTTATAGAAAAAACCCCACGAACATTGAAAACAACTTGCAAAATTAATTTAAAAACCAAAAAAAAAGAGAGCAAAGTTAGCGATCGCCAATGATGATTGATTTAAAAATATTTCAAAAACACAACAAAAATAAAATAAAATACACACACAAAATTGAATTCATAGTCGATGATGGGGCAATAATAAAAATTTTAATAAAACATTCCTGACTGAAATCGAAATAAAACATGAAAGAATTGCGATATGAAATTTCATATTTTATTGAATTCTCTCTTGTTATTTTTCAAATATTGCTCCATGTACATACATATTGTTTATTGTGCAGTAATATGAGCAAAAAGATCAACATCAAAAATGAATAAGCAACATCATATATAATAATAAAAACGACGGATCCGATTTTATATTGAAAAGTACCATGAATTATGGCCCGAGTTATATGGGTAATTAAATCTTTTATAACCTAATAACGTTGTGATTGTATTACCAGTTACTCTAATAAATAATAAACAAATTTTGTTGGATAAAAAAAATGAAAGCGCGTTAGAAGTGAAACTTCTTGGGTTAGAGATGAAGTTTATTTTCTTTCTGTCGTTGTCTGAAAGCTCGATTTTTTGCTACAGTTGTCTTTTTCTGTATTTACATTTACATATACAGTTGCGGTCAAAAATTTTGGACATTTTTTTTTGACGTCTAAAAATATTTAGACTGGGCCAAACATTACTGTTATTATTAAAGTTTAATGTCAAAATTACTGACTCGTTGAATATAAAATATTAAAGGCTAAGATGTCCTTGATGTTCGAAATTTTTTGATCGCAACTGTATAATTTAACGCCATTAATTAATTTAGGAATTTTCACTTTAAAAAGTTAACAACACTTTCTTTGACGTTATTGTTCAAACATTTCGATATTGTTAATTTTATGAGAATATAAACCAACGAACGGGCGGCACGAAGTCTGGCCGGCTTTGCTAGTTAATTTATAAATTCAAAAATCATCGCGGTAAGCCTTGAAATTTTAGTTTCGTTCCAGAGGGCGTTGTACATCAATCAATGCCACCAACTTTAGACCCTAGTGTTTATTTTACACAGTTGGCGGAACTGACAGAGTAAAAGCGACGCTATTAGTAACGCCCCCACTCTTCTGTTAGAGGGGAAGTGTTTCCCTAACCGCGTCGCATTGAAAAATATTTACACCCAAGCGCGCCTAAAGAAGTTTCACTACAAAAATTGTGAGGCAAGACTACAAATCGGACTCAAACCGGATGCAAAACTCCTGCAACACTTCCACAATTTAATTAAAATTCAAACTGATTATCCCCATTTGTTTATAAAATTTTTTATTGTCCTTCAAACTGAATTGTGCGAGCGAAGGGTTCGTTATACAATTTACCCCTGACAACCCCAAACAGGTAAGCTTGCTCAAGTTAAAAGCCGTGCATTTGCAATAAAATCCCGAGTTATTTTTGTCGAAACTGTAGTACAGAATATGAAATTTAAAATACGGCTACGGTTTCAAATCTCAATTACAAGTTCATTTGTTATACACGCCCCAAACGTGCTTATATATAGGGGGTAACTTGTAATAAGCATATATATCCAAAATTTCTCGCATCAATTCCGTACAAAGTCCATCTATAGCGGACGGCGGCGGCTCTATGTAGGTGTCAACATGTAATATCCATGGTAATTAGTGATGTCTGTGTCCCCGGTGCCAATTACAATTCTGGACGTGGCCGGCTTTTCAATTTATCTCCTCATCGTTCTGTGGTAATTGCACCACTTGTTTAATTTACAACATCAACCCGTATCGGCTTTGTTCTAGACAGATAATAGCCATTCAATTCTATCTAATCGTATCATTGTTAATTTCGCTTTTTTCTCGCCTTCACTTCACTAATATCAAAGCTATCTGTGTACAACTATCTCGTTATTTGAAATTCTCCCTATGAAAAGACAAACAGTAGAACAGGCTAATTTAGATGTGCATTTATTAAGTGAGACTTAAGTCTGTCGATGGTAACACGAAATCTGTTATTAGTCAAGTGTGAATTGACAGTTATCGGTGTAATAAAGTGACGGTTGTAGTAGAGAGAACAATACGATTCGGCTACATCAACAAAACCGAAATAGGACAGAAGATACAAACCTCTTTAACATGTAAGTATCTAAATCGTATTAAAACAATAAATTACATTGATCGTTAGATGGGAAATTTATTTCTCACACGCTATATAAAACACGACAAAATTTTTATTTAACGTTTTTGAAAATTGTTGTAATTATAAGCAGGTGTGAATAAGTCTGATCGCCGTCAAGATTGCTAGATAACAGATAATCGTAGAGTAATATTTTATGTATAAGTAGGTGGGCAATTTATGATAGTTCGATTTGTTAATGTGCACAACATATAATATGTTGATGGAGAATTATTGTCGGGGGTTTTTCGAAATTTCTCCAATTACCAATGTGTTGCTGAAATTATTACAGCTACCTTTGCAATAAACCATTGTACGTGGGTTTTTATTTAATGTAATGAATGACAGGCGGTTTACAGAAAGTGGTGGAAATACTTTGAGTAAAAAATCTGTCCAACCCTTAGTTGGAGGAGAGAGAGACACACACACAAAAAAAAACTGTAATACGAATGTACTGTTTCAAAGATGTCAAGCCGGATTTTTTGCGATCACTTATCCTGGATTTCCGCGACAGGCGAAAGCGGAATTTACTATATAGATTTCTTGTTGCTGTGGAATCAGCGACTGCATTGCAGCTGATTAAAATTTATACTGTACTTTGATGCTTTTCAAACTTACAAGGAAACTATTCCAAGTGTAAAATTCCGATTTTTTTGTGCTTTTGATATGTTATTGTCCATTGAAAAATAAGCGATGTATACTTTTATTTTAGCGGCGCTGGAGGGGGCGACGCAATTTTTTTTGAAAATATGCCTCATTGGCCCTCAATTGATGAGACAGTGTTTGATGCCAAGCGAAATTCGCGTTCAATTGTTGTTTATAACAATAAATACAAAAAAATTGCGTTATCAGCTCAATAATTCCGTAATTATTTATAAAATTTAATATATGATGAACTAAATCGGTAGAATATTTATCAAATATTAACTATTCGATGTGTCTAACTCGGATTTTTTTTTGCGCTTTGTTGTTGTCCATCGAAAAATAAACGATGCATATTTTTTTTAGCGGCCCTTATTATAAAACGTAAGGGGTGAAATGGACCCTCAAAGACTCGTCAAAATCCGGGTGGTTATGTCGTTTTGCATATAACGACGATAGCAATCAGTACCAAACCAATTTTATGTTATTCCCGATAACAAATAATAAAAATACACACTTTCAGATACCTACCCCTGTTATAAGGGGTAAACCACCCCTTAAAAAACTTTAATCCTCCATAAAAAATTATGGCATTATCCGATTTTAATGAAAATAACGTCATTTGTTAGAGCAAAGTAAAATAAAGTTTACCTGTTTTTGGATTTTCTGGAAAAAAACAGTTTTAAGGGGTGAAGAATTAATTTTTATATTTTCGTGAGAATGACTGATTATAAGCGCAATAAGGGCCGTTAAAAAAAAGATGGATCGCTTATTTTTCGATGGACAACAACATATCAAAAGCGCAAAAAAATCGGAGTTGGACACTTTTTGATCCTCGCCCCAGCGCCTTTCAGGAAGTGTCTGGAATTCAGTCTCACAACCCTACAGTTTTTGCTTCAAATATTTCTCTAGATTTTGTATACTGCGTCCCTTTTTGCTCCTGCCCAGTTGAGCAGAGTTTGTATAGCTACTCTATAAATCTTGAAAAAATCGGATTGGTTTTAACTCAAAATTCTTGGCCACACTCCACTGATCACAAAATTTTTGGAAGTATGGGCAGCGTTTAGCATGAATACTGTAACATGAAAGAAACTAAACCCTTAATAAGGGCGAATTCTAGGAAACAAATGTATTTTAGACCAACAACAGAAAGCATTCAGTCGAACAGAACCGAGTCGGCGGTGCTTAGAAGCGTAACGAAGCATCTCAAACGATTCAAACCAGTGAATGGCAACGTCTAGAAGAAGACTTTGACCTCATCGCCTTAGCCTCATAAATTTTGCATTTGGCTCTTGCATGGTAGGCGAAATCGCACCAAAACAGGTGTTTCTCAGATCGTCCCACAATTGTCCACGAACACAATTACAGGTACTGGATAATATGGAAATAAACTAGCAACATATCGTGGCTTTAACCCTTAAGTTTCGTGTTGAATGGACATTTATTGTATCACACCATCCCACACACCCAAGACATTTATTTGATAACAAGAGGGTTATAAATCTGCTACATTAGTTAACACACACACATACTAATAATTTCAGTTGTTTTAAAGGTGTGGTTGTCTATCTACATTCATCGTTAAATAGAAATGGAAATCGTTTAAATTGTATCAATTCCATTATCTATCCCGAAATTGAAATTTATTATTTAATTGAATCCAATTCAAATCTAATTAGGATAACACTTATCAGAAAAGGTGTGTGTATTTGTACGTTTATAATTGTCTAATTAATAATTATGCTACGAATGTGTGGTTTCGTCTAAAAGCTTTTCAGTTATATTGTCTTAAAAGGTGTGTAACCACCTTAAGATAAGACACAATAACATCGAATGATTAACTAAAAGCCATCACCACCACATCGCATGCATTTGACTCTCTCTCTCTCTCTTACTCTCCCTATCTGCGCTCACACTCTATTTTTGTGATATACCTGTTTATTGGTTAATTAATTTACAGCCGATAGCGCACACACGTTTCAGGTTTTAAACACTCATTATATTGGTGTGTGCTTTATACTTAGTAGCGATGTCTGGCAGAGATATGCTTATTTTATTATGTGCCAACCAGATCTTCCCACTAAAAGCTAAACTCTCTCGTTAAACGTGTTCAAACATGTATGTTCACACACACAACTTTTAATAAGTTATCAAATGGACAAGACGACTACAAATAATTTCTAATACGTAGAAAGCAAATTACTATAATCATCGATTGTGTTGAGTCCGGTAAATTTTGGAAACGTGATCGATTCTAGACAGTTCCTAGTAACTCCCCTGCTATTTTCGAGCCTCGTAGTATTTCTAATTTATCGTTCAAGAATTGTAGCCTTATCTAAATAAGAATAGTAATTGTTGCGAGTATTATGTGTGTGTGTAGACTCACAGACGAGAAAGATTGCACACAATAACGTGAAGCACGCAAGGGGCGTCAGAATACGAAACCGCACAAGATAAGGGATGACATCACTACATTAACTCTGTTAGAAAATTCGATTTAAATTTCTACAATGCTACCAAAAAAACTGGCTGTAAAATTTGATCCGAAAATTAATGTCAACATATATAAAAAAAAAACAACGTATAAATATTTTATAATGAGCCATCATCAAGCCGTACAGCCCATAATAAAGCTTACGATATGTTCTGCGGATATAATCAACTTGTATTATGATGACACTTTTTATTCACCGCAGATATCTCATCCATTTTTCCTTGATTTACGTTATTACTGAAAAAAAAATGTTCCGTGTTTTCAGTTTAATTTCATTCTCCGCTAACTCTCCTCAAATCACAAACAATAACCGCAAAATCTCGACCAATTACTGGATACGATCCTTAAGACCGCCATCCTCAATTACTAACGAAATTAGGGCCATTACTTTTCCTGCTTTGCCCATTCTCAATGTAGGAAAGGTGGCCCATTTCTTAATGCAAATCGTAGAAATCGCCGATTTGTTGATCCCACCGTTATCTCAAGTTATTTATCAACCGAATAAGATAACGCAAATCGGGGAAAAATTACAATTTTCTTTGTTGATTTCGTTCAAGTTCATCAGTAGTTGAGACGTTCTGAAAGTGGCTTGATTAAGTGGAGGCGCTGTAATACTAATTACCCCACTATAATACCCAAGGGCGTTGTTAATGAAAATATACTTCACAATACTACTGACATACAAAACAGACCCCTAAAAAAATAACGATTCAACAGTATAACGTTCAACTCGAAGCTAGTTCCGCTTTTAAACATATTCATTCGATGCGACTTAAAATAGAGGGAAATGGGAACAATTCAAGTGTATATAAAACGTATCTTAATAATAACAACAATTTCAACGATAATTTGTTAGACTGTTGTATATAAATTAGTATATTTTACATTGTAAATATTTATCAGTTTTACTTCTTTTTGTTGTTATTTCCAGGCTGTATTAATCGAGCAACCCTTAAATATAACATATTCATTGAATTATTTATTGTCGGAAACGAGTAAACGAGAAAAAGTAAAACACCACCTAATACAACACACGATCTTTATAGGAAATTGAATCAGGCAAAATAATCAAAAAAAAAAAAACACTACAGCATTGCTGCTCGAACGTCTAGAATCTAGAACGATAAGGAATCGAGAACTACATAAATAGAATTGCCTTTAATTAGGTCTCTATAATGTTCTGTTATCTCTATAGATTTGATAAAGTACATAACAGGAACGTTGTTCGCTTGTACTGCAATGAAAATAGGTCAGATCGAGTGAATGAGGCAAGAGTCGATATAATCCTTTTATTATCAAAGATAATCGTTTTAATTTCTTTTCGTGCATTTCAATTAAATATCGCCAATCAATACGTGCTTTTGCGATCCTTAAATGGCAACTTTTTCAATATTTTCTCGGTAAATAATGAGCAAACAAAAACATCTTATTTCGTCGATTTGAACTGGCAGACAGTTTATGAATTGGTTTGAATATCGTGTCGTCAATGATGGAAATAACTCTTTTTTTATGGCCAATAAAAATTAGAAAGCCTGCCTCTTAATTGCCCCTTTAAACTACGCTTAGACATCAAGTAATTTCGCAATGCCGTGTAGTTTCGACAACAATAAGAGACTTTACGATCTGTACAAATGCTGATAAATTTTTTGTCGGATAGCAGGAGAACCGAAAAAACAGGCCAGACAATCTTGAAATATGGCAAAATTGTCTGTAATGATAACACTAAACGTTTACAAGTTGACAAGAGTCGGGGCGGTTTTTTTGCGGTAATTCCGGCCATAAATTCCCATTGACCAACAGTCAACTCTGTAAGGGTCAATTATGACGATAATCCGGCTATAGCGGCAAAAACTACGGCTCCATAAATGGATGGCGGAGGCGCTTTTTTTGAGTTTACGGACACGCTACACAAGTTCACGCAATTGATACTAATTCTAAAGGGATTTTATTGCAATTGAACAGTTTGCGAAATCGCCTTGTCTTGGTGGAAAACAGTTGGAAAAACGTCTTAGAAATCGGTAAACTTTGCTAAAAAATTGTGTTGCTGTTCGGAAGCAATGTTGAAGTTCTTGTTCTTGCACTGTTTCCTCCACTATCGTGCTAGAGATAAACAGGTGACAACGAAAGCGCTACATTCGAGCGATTCACGCCGCACGGCTGTAGTCGCTTCAGTCTCTTGCTTAACACTCCACCGAAAGACGATCGAAGCTCGGAAACGGCTAAAAATCTCTAAACTAATTGTGGAACCTTTCACGACCCCTCTTGGCCCCGTTTAATTACCCAACAATCCGCTCTATTGACTGACGGAATCTGTGAAGGTACATCTATCGACAGTAGTCTGTTTTTTGCGCGAAATCCGTCCCCAATAAGGTTCAATTATGGGTGGCGGCTATATATTGAACCACTCCGTTATTACCACAAAAACTGGAATAATTTGAATACGATCCAATTAAGTGGAGATGCGTGTCCCTGTGTGTTGTTAACGTCCAACAACAAAGTTGAAATTATGGAAATGCGTCTTTTTGTGGCCAATTTAAAGTAAGGATGTTCGTTATCAATTGTCCTGAAAACTAGTCGTGATTTCATGTTAGAAACAATTCAAGCTTTTACAGTTTTTACACAATCTCCAATTGCAACGATACAATTGAAAATCTCCTCCAGAGGATGAGAATTTCGTGATTGCTTGATACGACAAACAATTTAGATAAGTAGCTTTTTTGTTGGAGAAATAAGTGTGCTTTTAAAACGGAGCGGTTAAGTAGTCTCGTGCAAAATTAATTCAAATCGCGTTTTATTATGTTGAAAA
Source organism: Epicauta chinensis (assembly GCA_021725515.1). Lineage (NCBI taxonomy): Eukaryota > Metazoa > Arthropoda > Insecta > Coleoptera > Meloidae > Epicauta > Epicauta chinensis. The sequence goes on from JAEDXX010000040.1 coordinate 578,809, forward strand.
GGCAGCGAAAAAATCCACAAATGTTGACATACAAGCCGAAATAATAGACATCCTATTAATGTTTGAATATTTTATTAAATGTTTGTAGAGAGTCGCGCTACATTGTTGAAATTGTAGTCGAAAAAACAACCAAAGCTCGTTTCAAACTAAGTGGAAAAAAGTTATTACCATTTTGGTTAGGTAACAGTTGGTTTTTCATGAAACTGGTAGCAATTTTTGTCGTTATAGAAGACTCTTGTTTGTTCAAATCATTGGCGAAGTTGTTCGTACAACACTCAAAGAGACACTCAACAAATAAAGCATAATGAAAAACGGAACAGTAATCGGAAGAGGAACGACGAAATCTGACAAGATCTGGCAATTAGAGGACAACGTTCGAAACGATATCAATATCTATCCGAAATTATTTGAATTTGTTGCGTCAATAAAGCCAAATCGGCATCTTTCGTTTGTCCAATTATCAAACAGAAGAAAACGGTTTTATTACAAAAAAATGACATGCGGTAGATTACATTTTAAATGGTCGCTGGGATAATACGTGGACAATCATAACAGGTGTTAAATGGCCGAATAAACAATATAATGGAGAATACAAGGAGCATGCTTCAAACAAAAGCTAGAGAATTAGATAGTTTTTTTTGTGTGGATAATAAAAAAGCTTCATCCATTAACTTGGTGTGTGTGATGCTGAAATTATTTAAGGAATCTACTGAAATTTGACGTCTTTAGTGTTCTATTTATAACAAAAACAAACAAAGAGCTGATAGCATCGAGCAACTGTCGGAAATTGATTTTGAAGCTATGAAAACAATTTAGGGGTTAATCTCTAACAAAATAAAGTAATAGTAAACTAGACAAGCAATCAGGACGGAGTGCAAGAGTGTGTTTTTATGGCTCCGTTTTCAATCGAACACAATTCGAACAGAAGGCATTTAACACTTGAAATTTTGCGTCGATTCGATGATGAAATTCAATATCAAAACATAATTTTCGAAAATAATTAATTTCAATTATACAAACAAATACAATTTAGCATTTCTATTAGAATTGTAATTTCTAGTTGTTTCGTTGGATGATTTCGAAATGGCGGATTTAATAATAAAATACGAGTATAAAAAGAAATTTTCATTTCGTTGTAGAGAGTCATTATTTAAGTGAAACAGTAGAATTGCGAAATAGCCAAAAACGTGCCCTATCATTTACACAAAGATATCGTCTTTAAATAAGAATAAATCCGCAGACAATGCCAGCCGTACAGGTACGTGATAAAGGCCAAAACCAACGCTACGATAAATAATATTATAGTGCTTATGATGGTGGATTGTACAAAAATACGAGAGGGAAATTAGGATTTCTTAGGGTTTTTATAGTCAGCAATCTCCGTTAAAAAAATTCGCTAGTAAACGAGATCTTTGATGCCTTTAACGATCTTTGATTGGTGTAACATGTAACGCTTGTAATGCCTTGTAGATTTGAAAGTTTTGCCACTAGGTCAGCTTACTTTATCGTTGGAATTGCCTCAGAGTTGCTCTTGTAATTGTTATCTTGCGTTGGTGCTTGATAATTTGAAATGTTTGTCGGAAAAGTGGCTTTTAATCGGATTTTTCTCGAAATATCGACTTGGAATTTTAATGTTGCGCCATTAAGCAGAAATAATGCGAAAATTAGTTTCAGTCGGTGTTAATCCATCAATCGCTGGCTGTTTTTCTTAAATTTTTACAAAATTCTTTCAGTATTGATCCATTCAAGGATTCAGTTTCTCTTCTTGGTTTCAGACCGCTTTTTTAACATCGCAGAGTGCTCTAGATGTGAATTGCTCACTTTTTTCTCAACAACAGATTTTCTGGAATTTCAGAGTTATTCCAAGGGAGTGGCTTTCTCACCCAAGAAGAATTAACGGCGGGACAAAAGAAAAGTTGAGGGGGTCTTGACGGTTCAAAACTGAATTCTTGTTCCATCAAATTTTCACTTAGTTTGCAATAGATTTTCTTCTCTTCCAAGATCTTTCCAAGGCGCCTCCCTCAATGTACAAAAAGGTTGAGGACTCCTGATTTAGATTGTTTATATGTTTTCCATGCAAATAATCAGATCAAAACCTATCATTTAATATTTGGTTACACTTTTTCGTTACGTGACGATTTCTACAATTTATGTCTCCTGCTGTAAGCCGTGTTAAGGAACATGGCTCCATTAGAGTTAATTAAGTGCAAAAGAACTGTTTGTGCCCTCTAAAATTTTCATTGGAGAATTTTGTGCTATTTTGAAGATACTTTTTATAGGGTAGACTTCAACTTGCTTTGAAAAAAGTAACTAATAATCAAATCCATGATCTTTAGAATAGCCTCCACTTCTTATTGGAGTTCTTGGTTTGGTAAATAAATGTAGTTCTGTCTTTGTTCTTTCATAATAAGACTTCATCTTCAAGGCAAGGTCCCGAAATCAGCCCCGAAATCTTGGATGAGTTCTTAAGCACGTCAGAGTGTCTCCAACTTGATTTTTTTCCCTCCCAAGATTTTTCCAAGGTGTCCAATTCAATTCGGGGGTGGTCGAAGGCATTTTTCTTATTTTTTATAAGAAAATATAAATCTGCTTGTGGCTCGATTCATTGCCTAACCGAAAAAAAAGGAAGAAAACAAACAAAAAACATATCTGAATTTTTTATAGTTTTCTCATAAATTTTTGTTTTCAAGATAAGGTGACTATTACGAAACAACTTTTTTGTTGTGCTTTTGATAAGGTGAATGTTGTTAGCAGTTTCGAGTGAAAATTAGTGAACAGTGAAAAGTGTCAGTGCCGAATCGAGATTTTCAAATAAAGCCCTTCCAGGACCCATTGACCGGTAAATATTAGAATTATTTCGAAACTAATTTTGCTGATTTTTTCCGTAATTACAGCTCACCCGACCGCCACCAATGTTAGTGATTTTTTTTATCTTACATTTAAGGGGGTCCTCTGGTTTGACGTCCTGATTTTTGACCAATCTTTGGGATTTTTTTGTAAAGACCAGTGAAGAGATGGAACTTTGAACTTTTTACCAGTTATTTATACATATTTCAAGAATATACAGTTAAATTTTTAGCAAAAAATATTCAGTAGACACCCGCCTCAAAAAAATGGACGCCCACTTCCTCCATGATATCAGCTGATAGACTTAACCGAAACAAAAAAATCCAGCGGCGTTTTAATCTGTATACTTAAATTCATCGAGTGGACTATGATCAAAAAAAATTTTTGAAAATTGTATGTTTGACATAGTTTGGAACAAAAAAGTTCGAATATCATGTATTTTTTGTCAAGTTTTTGAAACAAAAAAAAAGAAATTTTCATAATTTTGGGATGATAATAGTCCACTCGATGCGTCTATATGTACTCAGTAGACCCATATAAATTTGAAGTAAATCGGTCAAGCCATTTTTGAGATATGATGGAGGAAAGTTTGAAAAACATGGTTTTGAGAAAAACGCGTTTAAAGTTTCAAGCGCTGCTCCGCTCAACGCTCCGAACACCTGTCCCTTCTAACTGCTGTATCTTTTTAATGGCTTCGAACATCGAAAAATCACTTTACTTCCACATTATAGACACATTAGGGAAACAATTTATGCAAAAAAAACAAATTCGATTTTTTGAACCTATTAAACCAGAGGACCCCCTTAAGAAATTCGGGTAAACGGGGACAGACTATTCGTTGAGCACAGGTAATTTTCGGGTTGCCTATTATATTCTCGAATAATTCCAGTGTAGATGTAATAATTTAATTAATGACCTTTTCAGGTCTTCTAACGTGCATTTAACAAGTTCCGCATTATGCGTCCATACATTCACTACACATACATAAATCGTGTTAATTACACACAGTAATTACCCCCCCTTTCTCTGTTTTCTACAATCTCCATACACAATTATCTATTTTTTTTTTTTGTTTTTAATAAAATAACCACACTCGGTAATTATCATATCTTCTACACTTATCGCATCTGAAGTTATGAATAGTCAATAAATGGCACGATGTTGTGTGTTGTGTAGGGCTCATAATTTCCCAACTACAAATTGACAGGAAATATGTCTTGTAGATTGGATGCGATGATAATTTAGAAATGAATTTTTTACGTCCATATCTAACGATTTAATGATTTATAATTGCATGCACCCTGTACGGAGTTAATGGGACTCGATAATTTATGGATAACGTGTGATACTTTCGATTATTGTAGTCAATATTTTTGTGTTGTTTTTTTTTTGTTTTTTATAGAGTAGTAAAGTAAATCAAAGGATATCGAGATCTCCAATTTCAGTATGTATTCCAAGGTTGGCAAATGTGTAGGTAGACTTTCAGGATTGTTGTCTATAATTTTCTGTTGTAAAACAGGTTGTAATAAGCGATTACTGCATTCTTTGATCGATCGCTCTGTAATAATCCCAACAGTTTTACATGTGCCGCCTAAGCGCAGCACACCTCCTCTCTCTCTCTCTCTCTCCATCATCTCCATATCTTACCACCATCACTTCTTCACTCCAACTACTAACAGAAAAAATTGTTTTGGTATAGTTTATACAATACCAATTTTCTATCTATCTACATTTTTGCTTTTGCACTATGTACGAGCTTGTTTATATGGTTAATTCACATATATCTAGAGACGGACAAGACAGATATCAGTAATTGACTTCCATACGTATATACGTTCATGTCTGATAGCCCGATAAGGAAACCCGCTGCTGCCAACATTATTCTTTATGTTTTCTTAGAAAATAATAGGAGTTCGTTGCGAAATCGACAATTTCAGTTGAATTTTCAACGACGCATTTTTTTTTAAAATATTGCTTCATTGACCCTTAATTGATGAGAAAGTGTTTGATGTCAAGCGAAATTCGTGTTCAATTTTTGTTTATAACAATAAATACAAAAATTGGATTATCAGCTCAATAATTCCGTAATTATTTATAAAATTTAATATATTATGAACTAAATCGGTAGAATATTTATCGAATATTAACTTAGAAGTCAAATATTTATCGTATGCCGTATTTGTTTATAATAAATCTATTTGTTACTAAAAAACGGCCAATTCTATCGTTTTATCGTTGTATTACTTTAATTGTGCAAAATATGAAAAAATCATAGGGAACAATTTTGTAGAAAATTTAATTTCGAACAAATCATGTCATTAGCAAAAATTCGGAAAAACTAACATTTCTTATGTTATTCAGCTTTAAAGGTCAGATTTTCGAGCGCAGCGCCACTTTTATACTTTGTAGACAGCGTTTTTCGACTTTGCCACTCTATAATTAATTAACTAATTAAGATAATCACTTGATTCTAATTTTATTTTGTTTAGAAATTAATTGTTTACATTAAATTTATGAAAAATTTCATGAATTCGATTAATTTATATTTTAAAATTAATTTTAATACGCGTAACACTTCAAAAAATAGTATTCTCACATATTTTTTTAATTTATTCGAAATATTTATTTTCAATAACATTTTCAATTGTTCGAACATGAGTTAGCTAGCTACAATTGTAGAAATATATTTTTCTACCGTGATTATCGAATGAAAAGAAAGAAAAAGTGAAAATCTTGGACGTGTTTCTTATTTTATTTATAATAAATCTTACTAGAGAGAAAAATGTTTTAAATAATTGATTTTTTAAATTTTATCTAACAATTGTCATTTATTTTCAATAGAAGTAACTGTTTTAAGTAAATTTGTCATATAATAAAAAAAAAAACTGTTATGTAACAATTTTTCGAATATCGTGTAATAATTAAAATACATTCAAACTGAGAAGCAATAAAGTTTCGACATTTTTTTAACAAATTTTGGTTAGAATATTGAATTTTGAACAAAATAAAATTAGAATCAGTTGATTATCTCAATTAGTTAATTATTTATATAGTGACAAAGTCGAAAAACGCTGTCCGCAAGGTATAAAAGTAGCGCTGCGCTCGAACATCTGACCTTTAAAGCTCTATAACATAAGAAATGTTAGTTTTTCCGAATTTTTGCTAATGGCATGATTTGTTCGAAATTAAATTTTCTACAAAATTGTTCCCTATGATTTTTTCATATTTTGTACCATTAAAGTAATATAATGATAAAACGATAGAATTGGCCGTTTTTTAGTAACAAATAGATTTATTATAAACAAATACGGCATACGATAAATATTTGACTTCTAAGTTAATATTTGATAGATATTCTACCGATTTAGTTCATAATATATTAAATTTTATAAATAACTACGGATTTATTGTGCTAACAACCCTATTTTTTTATTTATTGTTGTAAACAAAAATTGAACACGAATTTCACTTGGCATCAAACACTTTCTCATCAATTAAAGGTCAATGAAGCATATTTTTCTAAAAAAAAACACGTCGCCCCCTCCATGCATACTCAACTACTTCCTGGACTAATTCCCTACAGAATGGGATGAATAGTTAATTAAACATAACAACAAATTATTAAATAGTCTGTTGTTTTGTTGATTTTTCTGTTATTACTACAATACCTACACAAAACTGCATACAAAGCAACAACAACAACAACAACGCAGACATTGAAATAAATACAAATTGAAATAAAGTATTATTCATTTCGGTATACATCATTAAAACTGCTGCATTTCGGAGTTTAGTTTACTTTTGTAAATTAATGCTCCTCATTGTTCTCTCTTTAACAATCCGAATGTATACAAAACAATGTACACATATTTTATGGACATTATATGTATAAACCATTCCATTTCGCATCCTGATTTTCGTTCGTATCAACTTGAATATTACAACTTCAAATCAAATTCTAATGTGGTGTTTATTATTCAGTTCTACTGACACAGTTTCTGGCTTCAACAGTTTAACATTTTAGGCTTAAAGGTTGGCAGAGCTTCATTGGAATTTTATGATGATTTAATGTCGGCGGTTCGTAGCTTGTGTGCTCTCATGTTTTGGCAAGCCATATTTTTAATTATAGGAATTGTCTGGGTTGCTGCTACATCCATAAATATTTTCCGGTTTCAGCTTCGCAGTATTTATCGCTTCCAATACCGTTTTGTTACGCGTTAAAGGTTCTTGTTGTCTTCCCATAAACATATTTTGCCTTTGCTTGACGTTCACTTATAATAATAGCAATAGTCATCGACCTAACTTTTGGCAAAACTTTTTAATCTTAAGAATTAGTAGAGGATGTTCAGGTGAAATGTAAAAAAGCAGGAGCGGACTATCTTGTTTCTTGAGTTGTTTTTAAGAATTTAGGCCCTTTTGCAATCGCCAATCCGCCCCTTCCATCTCACTTAAGCAATTGTTGGATTGTTTCTCGTTTTTCTATGCAAAACGTAATAGCTCAAAAGTGCTGTTTTCTGCGACCCAAAAATTCTTGGTATTCTTTGACAAAGCAAGTTGTTCCTTTTATTCGGTATTGTGCATTAAATGTTCAAAAATGTGTGTACGCAAGGAAAAATTGTATTGGAAGTTATTCTAAAGGGCATTTCCGTTATTAAGTTTAAGGCTAGATCCACACACTTCGCTCTCGATTCCGTTTCGGTTCTGTCAAATATTTCCAATCGTAGTGGATCCAGCCTTCCCGAGAAAGGGGGGGTTGAACATTACTCAGCAAAATCCCTTTTCTGGGGTTTAATGTTTTTTTTTTTGCCGTCTCCATTCTGCCCTATTTTCAAGAGGCTTAAGTACAAGGTTTAGTCTAAACTTCCCTTGAACTGTGGCTTTGAAAAAAAATCGTTTCTATTGAATTGCATGTTTTTGATATGAGAGTGTCCTTTCGTCTCAAAATGTGGTATTTTTGCTCATTGCTAGTTTATAAACTATATGGTGCACAATTTGAGCTTGCTGCATATCCCTCAATTGCGAAAAATTTTGTAAATGATATTTACTTAGTTATTTCTATCTTTCCCGTTGCTCCAAATTAGCTAGGGGACAACTTTTACCGGTCAAAAGAAGGCTAGACATTTTGCTTTCACTATCATTTATTTCAAAAATTCATCCACAAACGAGCGAGATATTTTTTGCTAATCAGAATTCTTAATGAAAGAAAATAAACACTGACAATAGGGTGAGCCAAAATGACTAATCTATCGAATTTATGGTCTCAAAAGGGCCTATATGTTGAAAAAAAATTCACCCATTGGGTGGCCATTTGAAATTTCTCGTTTAAATAATACGCCAAAAAATTTTTATCCATCATAAATGCTATAACTTTTGAACCGTTTGAGATAAAAATTTGATCCAGGCACATTCTTGTAGGGCATTAAATTTTCTAAAAAAATACTTTAAAGTTGATTTTTTTAACTCAAAAATTCATATACTTACGGGCTTTGAAAGTTGATGAAAAACAGATATGTTTAGTTTAAAGCTCTATTATGGAAATTTTCATTAAAACTGTTATAACTTTTGAACCGTTTGGGATAAAAATTTTATCTAGACATATTCTTGTAGGGCATTAAATTCACTAAAAACGTGTTTTAAAGTTGATTTTTTAACTGAAAAATTCATATAGTTACAGGCTATGAAAGTTGAAAAAACATATCCGTGTTTCATCAACTTTCATAGCCTGTAAGTATATGAATTTTTGAGTTAAAAAATCACCTTCAAAACATCTTTTTAGAGAATTTAATGCTCAACAAGAATATGTCTGGATAAAGTTTCCATCTCAAACGGTTCAAAAGCTGTAGCATTTTTAATGGACAATATAAATGGCAAATTTCAGATGGTCATCGACACCTTTTGAAATTTGCTAAAAAATTTTCCCATTGAGACAATTTTAAAGCTTCCATTGAAGAATTTTGAGCCATTTTGAAGATACTTTTTGCAGCGTAAACTGCAACTTATTTTGAAAAAAGTAACAAGTTGCCTGTAAAAAATTATAAGAATCGGATAGTTTTTTGGCTATTTCTTCTTGTTTCATCCCACAAATGTTCATTGTCCAAATAATTCTCTCCATACCCAAGAAAGAATTACTCTTTTTGTTCCATTTAAAATGAAATTCTGGACACGGTTATTGTTTTGTCTGAATACTGATTCGTTCCACACTAGTTTTGTGTCTGACAGATTTTCCACACCTATACACACATTTAATATTGTTGCTGAAGTTTCAGTTAGTTGTATGTGTACTTTCACGTTAGAATTAATTCAATTATCACTAATGTATTTAGTTTAAATTGAATTAGTTTAGGTACATGTTGTTGTGTTTTTAAGTCTTGATTTTCTCCAAAATTATTCGGAAAATCTCGCTCCAACGATAGATAAAAATCGGCGGCCCTGTGATTGTTCGTTCGGGCTAAATAGTTGAGCACACAGCTACTAAATCCCGACAAGATTAATAACAATTGTACGCTTTTGAATTGATGCTTGGTGAAGAATGTCAAGATGTATGTAGATTAAATATCTATGGAAATTTCTAAAAGAATATAAATTGACTGAATGCCACTCATATGTCGTGCAAGTGTCATTGGATTATTTCTTCAACAATTACGTTTTGAAATGTGTAGCGTTACAAAAGGAGATTATTATAATGCTTACAGTTTACCTTGACTAGGTTATTATACTACTGATTTTAATCTTGTAACCTGAAATCGTTGGTTCGTTTATTATCGGACTGGATGGATGACTCCAATGCGATTAGTTCGGAGATTATAAATCGGTAATCAGATTCGTCAATTCTTTCTATACAGAATGTTTCAGTCCAAACAATCACGCTTCATAGTTTGTTCGATTAATGAAGCTCAAGGTGGTGAAACAGTCTGTATAACGAAATAGCAAAAGCTTCTGCTGTAAGGAAATATTGCAAGACCTACTCTGATCGATATTAAACATTCCAAGCATATCTTCATTAGAATGTTGAAATGTTCTGAAATAAAAATGTAGCACAGTTGACATTTGACAAGATCCATTTGTGTTGTTCACTTATAAAATATGAAAGAAAGCCATCCACGTCAGAAACTGTCGATGGAATTCGAGTTTTGTTGTCTCCTTTAAAATTTCGTATGTATGACAAGTTTTTATTATATATCGAATTTCTCGGTCTCTCCCTATTCCTGCTGCCATCACTAAAATGTTAAATATTACAACAAAATGTTTTTTCTCAAACTGAAAACTTATTGAAAAACTACTACAGGAAAATTCCAACAACAATCAGATCCCGAAATAAGATAGTATTGTGGTCGTGTGTGTGTGTGTAGAAGTGGCACGCAAAGAACCAGTAAAACACGTACCTACGTACAATACAATCGTTTTCGTATAAAGCCATTGAAGACGAGAAAATCTCACGGGAGCCATTAATATCCACACAATGCATTTCCCACCTTTTAATCTAATTCCCACCTTTCGTTCCAAATGTAAAGCACCAATTAGAACCGGACCAGTTGAGGAATTGTCGTCACAACCGCCACCAATCCGAAAATATTTGTTGAAACAGGAAACCCTCTTAAAATTTCCAAAGATATCATCGTAGCACTTCCGGTCCTCCTTTATTTTTATTTTTATAGTTTTTGTTGAATGCCAACATTTGCATTTTAGTCTCTTTGAAGAATTTTTTTGAATGAGCCACGAACAGCTGCCATCTACATCGCGTAATCAGAAACAGTTGGAATTTTGATAAATTGTCAACTGTTAAATAATTTATTTGATAAAATGATGATCTGGTAGCGACTTGAATCGTTAGTTTAACCCCTTTCGCCTTTTGATTAATTGCCCAAATTTTTCTCTAATTATTAATGACAAAACTTGGTGAAAAATTCCAAAACATCCCTTGTTGTTGAACTTGTTTAGACAACAATATCAATCAAATGTGGTGTGTTTTGTGGCAATGTCGCCGTATTTAATTTCTTCTATTTCTTGTCCGAACTCAACGTTCTCCCCACGGACAAGATGGCGTTGACATAGACCCGCCGTTTTTCGTACGAGGGCGAATTTTCAACAAGAACCAAGGGTCCACCACCACTAATCTAAACCGCCACCGTATGATTAATCGTTCCAGACAAGATAATCACCCATATCTTGTATTTACATAGATTGAGACGGGGTTTTGTGCGGTTGGGGTATTTAGAATCGATTTCTGGTCGACGAATTTATGCAAATTTATCGTCTCAAACGATAATTGTGGAAAGGTGAGACTCGCCCATTTATAGTCCTGAAAAATGACACCGTATTTCCGGTGAATGTGAGCGAATTAGGAATTGTTTCGTTTCGTGTGTAGTGGACAGATGCAACGGTTTATCCGTACGTCTTAGTAATGCATTTAAATCGACCAATTCAAAATGCTTTGTGGTTGATGTTGTTTTCCCCGAAATGTTTTAATGGTACTGTCGCACCATCGAAATTTATTTCGGGAAAACACCACACGAACAAGTCGAGAAAACGATTTTTTCCTATTATCATCAATTGTTGTTGTTGTCTCTCTAACAAGGTAATAATTTTAAAGTTAAACAGCTATAACGATGTTCGAGTTAAATTAAGTCGAAATTAGCATCTAATTGATTATTCTTGTAATTCCCGACAACGTTATTTTAATTATGGTCGAGTGATCCTTTTATGTAAATTTTCGTGTTTTTTCTGTGTGGTGCGCTTTGAAGCTTGTTGAACATCTCAAAATATCGCTTAGAATTTTTTCAATGATGCTCATTTGAAGCAGGGCGACACTTGTGATACGTTGACAAGCCACTAATTGCTTCAGAATAGAGAAGAAGGGTCACGTTCCGACAACGATTTATAAACAGTTTTCACAGTCAACATGACACTTTTTATTATACACTCCATAACACCCCCACCTTATCATCGTTTCGAGCGAACAATACGGTGGCACCTTAACGAACCGACTCGTAGAAAAGTCGATCGTATGAATTGTTGATTAATTCGATTTTAACTAGATTTGTTTAAGGCTCAATCACAGAATCTTGTCGGACGTGATTTGACTACTACACGACCGCAACGAATATGCGGGCCGAAACAAAAAAGAAATTAGAAATATATGTGAAAGTTGCCTTTACTGTACTATATTCCTCCTCCAAACGGGGGTTGAGTAATGTAACTAACTATTTAACCAAGTGAACGTGCCAAGAATTGGAAATTTTCACCGTTTAAATATGCAATACGTTCTGCAGTCGGGTGGTTTTAACTATTTATTGGCAAAGAATTTTTTCACAAAAACAACAAAATTCTCCACATTCTTGGCGGGTGATCAGTGGAAATTAATCGATTTAACATTATCTAAAATAGCACAGAAATCATTAGCGTTACGGTGGGAGCGTGCGTCACTTTTACTGCTACGAAATGCACTCGACTGCTTAATTTGTTAATAACTCCGGTCCTGTCTGTTGTAATTTTAGATAATTGTGGATGTAACACAAAAATTCGATTACAATAACGTTCACGACATGCAATTTATACAGAACGTTTGGTCCAAAAGTGGATGAATCGAGCGAGCTACTCCAGACGACTGCCAAGCCGAACATTCTGTATTTTCTGAATTATTCTTTATTTATACAGAAATACATATATTTTCGTTTATATAAACACAAAAGTGAATATGTTTATAAAATTGTTTTATTCATTATTCATCAACGAAATTGCCAACGGTACGTTAATATTTTTCTAGTTTACCTGTAATAATAGCGAACAAACTAATTGGTGAATGCTTTTCCATGTTGGAGTGACAACAATAGGTCGAGCCCACGCCATAAATCTTAATTGTTTTTTCTTTGGAACTATATCGTTTTAAAGTTTCTAAATTAATAAAACGTTTTATAGGCAATAAATACAGCCAACGTATTGTTCTACAAACAAGAGTCATAAATGTTGAGGCTTAATATTTGTCATCAACAAATCTTCATTGTTTCCATTGCCATCGTTCGTCAAGATTATCTCAAACGGGCCAACTGTTTGTCGATAAGTCAACCGTTTCTGAGGTCAATTTGGGCACAAATTGTGCCATATCCAATTGTCTATAGCAGTGGCGCACGAATTCTTTGGTAGCTCCCCCAGACTCTCTCTGGAGTAAGCCGCAAATTCGTTTTTCGGAGTCCATTTTTTTGAAAATCTGGAAATTTTGATGGATAAGAAAGTTCAGGCTTTTTAAAGAATTATCCAGATCCGTATTAGATAATAAATAAACTTGGACTTATGCAGAAATACGATAATTTCTCTTTTTTGTACTATTTGGGGAGCTCCTTTATTACATTATAGATTAATACTGCTTTTAGCTACTTTTCCAAAAGATGCAGTTTTTTATCGTGATCTCAAGCTTCCTTGAAATCAATTTAAGTACAACAGAGGCTAACAAGTTTTTATGGAACTTCCCCAGATACTCTCAAACTTCGTCTCAAATGACACGACTAAATCCGTAGTTCCCAACATTTTTGCAAATGATCAGGAAAGGTCGTAGCAGAATCATTCCTTCGTCTGTTATTTGCGTTAGCTCAGAAGAAAACGTAGACATTTCGAAGACTTATCCAGAGTCGCAGCAGATCTGAGACAAAACAATAAAACTATTCATAATCCAGAGCTTTGAAAGAAATACGATAATTTATGCTTTTTGTACTATTGTAGAGATGACGAGACTGCTTTTCGCTAGAGCAGTGGCTCTCACATTGTTTTGTAACTTGTCCAGATTCTCTCTGGAACTTCGTCGTACATGACACACCTAAATCCGTAGTTGCCAACATTTTTGCAAATCATCAGGAAAGGTCACAGCAGAAACGTAGACATTTCGAAGACTGATCCAGAGTCGCAGTAGATGTTAGACCAAATTAGGGGAGGCAAGGGAATGGAGCCGCATAACTATTCATACTCTGGTGCTATAAAAAATTCAATAAAAGGAGCAGTTCCTGAAATAAATTTAAGCACAAGAAGTTGCAATTCTACAGCAGTGTTTTGTAACCTGTCCAGGCTCTCTCTGGAACTTTTTTAATGATCAGAAAAGGTCCCTGAAGATTCACCATTTGGTTAGATATTTGCATTATCTCAGAACAAAACGTAGACACTTTTAAGACTCATCCACAATCGCAGTAGATGGTAAACTAATTTGGGGAGGGCAAAGGAATGGATCACCGAAAAATACAATAATTTTCCCTTCTTGTACTATCGTCGATATCCATTTTTATTACGTTCTGTGGAGACAAAGAGACGGCTTTTCTATAAGCTTCAACCCCATTCTCTCTAGAGACAGTTCTGTAACTACAGGGGAAGTATTTGGGGGCCGCCCCGGTGTCCACTTAAAGAATTAATAACGAAAGCCTAATTACGACGAAATCCCGTCCTCTCTCAGATTACTCTCTTGTAGTCCATTGAAGAAGAATATCAACCAGTTACAAATACGACTTTTTCCGCCACATTTCCCAGTAAATATCCTAAAATATAAAAGTGTCTACATGTTTTCCACATCAGTAAATCAATGTCTCAAAATGCACTAGAAAGCAACTGAAAACTATAACATTTCACGAATTTATATCCTTTTTGAAGTAAATAAGCGTCTCTTGAACATTTGTATTCGTACGGATGTGCGGAGATTTCCACCCACACACACACACTCACACAGTTGGAAAAAGAACGATAGATAGACAGAGGAACGGCGCATTTTAAAAGGAAAACCTATGCGACCCACCGCCAGTTGTCAATATTCATTTCTCAACAAAATGACTCCCCATAAAATATGATAAATTCGTAATCGATAAATAGTAGCGTGACACTATCCAATGACTTGTAACATATGAATCATTGGAAAATGTAACTCTTTATGATAGTCGTTTGTTGATCGATGAAAATGAACATTTTTACCCGACAAAAAGGGGTAGAAACTAAACAAAACCAACCACCCACATTGTCGGTCTTTCTACCCTTTATTCGAATAATTGTTTACAATACACATCCATAAAATCGTAATAAATCCCGAAAATAGACGTTAATCTAATTTTGTAGTAAAAAATTCAAATCCATTCGTATTAGTGGCAGTTGGTCGCGGCTTACTTACCCCCATGTGAAACTGCGATAGTTTAAATGATAAAAAAATATATACATTATATAATAACAGTCCCCTTACGCGTGTTGCAATGTTTTATCAGTTGATTCACACATAAATTAATAGAGTTTAGACCACATTAGCAATATTAAATATGCGTAAGCATACCATATATAGAGACAGACAGGGTGCAATAAATAATACTTACTGTTAGATTAGCGGGGGTTATTACTACCACCATCGCCACCGTTTTAGTTGTTCTTTGAGGTTGGCACAAACATACAACAATTGTGGTTTAAATTATATTTGTGGGGGTCTCGGAACGATATTAATGGTGTCGCTTAAGTGTATTAACTGGTGAATTATGGCCATTGGACGAAAAACGGGACTCGAAACGTAACTAGAAACGTTTTGCTATTATCGAATGTATCAACGAATTGTCTTAACTCTCTCGGTTATTGTCCTCGAAATTAGTTTGGATTCGTATAATTTTGATTTATCGTCATTATAGAAAACTTAATCGATTAATTTTTGATACGCATCCAGCGTATGTTTGGTAATCATTGATTTTTCGATTCATTGTAGAAAAGCTTTAATCCTGCCGGCAAATAAACCCGGACTCGTGCTAGTGTTGACCGCTTTATACAACACTGTAGTAATATGAAACGTTTTGTGCAATAATCGGAGTGTTTACCTTTAATTAATTTGATGGCTCTGTGAAACAAAAATCGAATATTTGTTTCTACTCTTCATTTGTTGCCTTTAATTTATTCAACATGCTGCCGCCATTGTTGAATTTATTTGTTTGTTGTTTTGTTTACATCTAGATCGGTTTTTTTCGGGGGTAAACAATATTTTTTTTGAAGACTTTATTCTTCAAATTAGCTTAGGGCTCAAGTTTCCTTATCAATAATCATCCGGTGTGTGTGAGTGTCTGTTTTTCTTCGTTGTTTCACCATTACTACACGAGAAAGTCAATATTCAATTTCTGTAAAATGTGGTCTGTGCTCCAACCCATTGGGGAATGGATTTTATCGATATATTCGGTTTTAGTATTGTAATAGTATCTGGAATTCATCAAAATATCCCTTGCGGTCTTTCACTTGAGCCATCTGAGACTGAAATAATTCACCGGCCACAGTGTGGCTTGCATTTTAAAAACAACAATCATTTCGCGAATCGTATTTGATTTTTTTTCAATTAAATTCCATCGTTTTTAGTTTCATAGATTTTACCAGTGGCACTCAAACTAGGGGCCGTCTCAAACAAAAGATTTATTAGAAGTCCAAGTACAAATATAGCAGATATAATTTTAACTAATTAAGTAAATTAAAGAAAACTTAAGCAAAAAAACTGTAAGTAAAAGTGAAGCAGATCAGTATTTCTCAATCATTGCTGATTTCTTTATAAAGTTTTTAACCAAATGGGACGCAAGAGTGTTCTAAAAGTACGAAAATTATCCCTTATTTTACACTGTTTTGGTGCCTCTGTTAACACAAAGTTCTCAAGTATTTGTAAACTTTCTTAACGCAGGCATCAAACTTGTGCACTTGGTCGATTCAAGGTTTTCTCCCAAACCGGATACTAAATTTTATTCTCTAAAGGACGAATTTTGACAGCCTAGGTGCAAATTTTTAAAGATGAAAAGTCGATTTTCATATACTAGAAAGTCCATTTTTTGGCGGTCCAGAAAAGAGACTTCACGTCACCCCCTGATCGGTGGCCAAAAAAAAGAGACTCCTGGTGCTGGTGTAAAATTTTCTATGAAGTAGCCGATTTTTTGAAGTTGAAGTGATTCTGTAATAATGCAGTAAGCGACAAAACGGTCTAATGTGTACCTTGAAGCTATCCCATTTGGCACTGTAAACTTGCCAGCTAACAAAGTATACAAGAAACTGTGCAAAAAGTGTCTTTTACTACGTTTTTTGCTGTGCAAGAATTTCTCAATTAGCAGCCCTTTACTTGCTTTTTTATTTTGATATAATAAAGTGGCCTAGTTTCGATCCAAGCAACCCCTAAGGAGTTTCTGGCAACCGTTCTAAATTCTTTACAGCTACTCTTTTTTGCAGTGCTCTTCATCTTACGTGACTGCATCAATATGTTGAGAAAATTTGATTATTCCGACTGCTACAAGACCAAAAATGATCCATACGTATTGTTGTTTTTAACAGAAACAAAACAACATAAATATTCGAATAGGGTTGGGAATTTTCATAGAACTCGCCCCTCTAGGGCAGCATACAAGAAACTTTCCAAGGAGTTTACTACGATCATAAATTAATTCTAAACGGAAACTTGCTGACCACTTCACAGAATGGGTTAATTTGTTTTGATCTCTCGAGGATATGAACATTTGTAATTTTGTTAATTTCACCATGGGGGTAGTTTTCTTTTTAATTTATTTTTATTTTACGTTTTTTCTTGATGTTTATCGAACCGTTTTATTGCAACTATTTAAACATCAACGTTCATTAAAATCATCCAACATCAAAGCAAATACTAAACATTAATAATTGGATTTGACTATGTACGGCACCGATTATATAACAACCCGACAACCCCAGATCGTCGCCCAAATGAGTGACAGTTATATGCGGATTCGGCTCGTTGTATACAAAACGAGCTTTTTAAAATTGCAAACATTGCACATTGATTGACATCTTTTTACCAAATGTAATCCTATTAGATATTACAGAAATCTAATAAAGGTCAGCATTGGGGTGGCACCCCACTTTTTCCAACAAAACTTAAACATATTACGAGTGTTTAACTTAACGTATTATCCATACGAAAAGGGGGTTGTGCATGCAATACTCACCCTCTCTCTAAAAAACTCCCTACCAATTTGCATAGCAACGAATACGCTATAATGAAATACTCGTATAATTTATAATTGTCTTCTTATATTACTGTAGTAGATCTTCCACCCTTTAAAGTTCTTATTCGAACCGAAAAAGTAACTTTTTTAATAAATTTCAATAATAGCGCCTGGTCGGAAACACGGGGGGCGCACAATGATTGTGTCACGTGGCCAACTCAACATTTCGAACGGAAAAAGAACACCCCTTTTCTGGACAGTGTCTGCAATAAAAAAAACGACTTCCTACCACTGTTACTAGCAATATACAACACGTATTATTTGGCTACGTTCCAGACATATTCACGGTGTGTATGTGCTTTTCAATGCCCCTTTCGTGTGCAATATAACTTCACCACAGGGATGCATAAGGGCGACGATGTTTCGCTCGTTCTCTTTCTTATATATAGCAATTACCCCCAATGTGCTCTGTCTATAGTTGAATGTGTAAGAAATATCTAGCGTAACATGGAAATCGAAGTTGAGGGGGGGGCTTTTCGACTTTTTTTCCTCCCCAACAATTTATTAGAGTTAGTTGTTCTAATTCGAAGATCCGCCAAGGATTGATTTTATTGTATTCTGTTTTTTTTTTGTTTGTTCTTTAGAAAGTAGTCGGCATTTCGGGTTACCCATGAGTATTTCGAATTTATACACAGGATTTTCTAGTGCACTATAAAATTAATGATAAAATCAGAGCGAGAGAGCAGCCACCAGGGACCATTACAAATTCAGTTGCTATTCTAAAACACACATATACAAACCTACTTAATATAAATAGAAAGGGTAATGCATGTAAATGAAGTAAATACCAGTAAAGTTTGCAAACCTATCTCGTCATCTCGCCTGTTAGTTGATGCACTTTGTGGCACTAGAAAGCTCTGTATCGGTACAAAGTTTGCATCAAGTCGTTTCACTTGCGAATGAGATACTATTATCAAAACTAAAATTGGATATGCGACCGGAAAAATCACATCGAATTCGGGGCGTGAATTGTCGATTGTCTTCTCCCCAAACGAAAGACCGGAAGCAATCGAATTAAATTCGTGAATTGTCAAGCTTTAAACTGATTGAATGGTGACGTCATTCGAGCTTTTCTAGACTAGAAAAAATTCAATAACTTGGACGATTACTGTGTGGAATGTTGTTTTGTTTTGCCGTGTCTGTTGTTGTTACATTTTTGTTTCAATAGAAGATGATAGCTGGCAGTCTTTATTGTGATGTTGAAAATACGAAATTAGTTCGTCGACGACAACGCTGGCTTACTGACACTAATTTGAGTGTGTCATTGTCGTTGCTGGAAAAGCTCACAGCGACGTGCGCGGGGAGTGTTGCATTTCTAAAAGGTTCTTCTTTGTTGTACAACTAGTCCAGGCGCTGGAGCTAGTCGAGTATGGTTCGAGGGGGAGACGCATTTTTTTTGAAAATATGTTTCATTCATAAATAAAAAAATAGGCTTATCAGCTCAATAATTCCGTAATTATTTATAAAATTTAATATATTATGAACTAAATCGGTAGAATATCTATCAAATATTAACTTAGAAGTAAAATATTTATCGTATGTCGAATTTGTTTATAATAAATCCATTTGTTACTAAAAACGGTCAATTCTATCGTTTTATCATTATATTACTTTAATTGTGCAAAATATGAAAAAATCATAGGGAACAATTTTGTAGAAAATTTAATTTTGAACAAATCATATTATTAGTAAAAATTCGGAAAAACTAACATTTTTTATGTTATTGAGCTTTAAAGGTCAGATGTTCGAGCGCTACTTTTATACCTTGCGGACAGCGTTTTTCGACTTTGTCACTTTATAGATAATTAACTAATTGAGATAATCACCTGATTCTAATTTTATTTTGTTCAAAATTCAATATTCTAACCAAAATTTGTTAAAAAAATGTCGAAACTTTATTGCTTCTCAGTTTGAATGTATTTTAATTATTACACGATATTCGAAATTGTTACATAACAGTATTTTTTTTAAATTATATGACAAATTTACTTAAAACAGTTACTTCTATTGAAAATAAATGACAATTATTAGATAAAATTTAAAAAATCAATTATTTAAAACATTTTTCTCTCTAGTAAGATTTATTATAAATAAATAAGAAACACGTCCAAGATTTTCACCTTTTCTTTCTTTTCATTCGACAATCACGGTAGAAAAATATATTTCTACAATTGTACCTGGCTAACTCATGTTCGAACAATTGAAAATGTTATTGAAAATAAATATTTCGAATAAATTAAAAAAATATGTGAGAATACCAGTTTTTGAAGTGTTACGCGTATTAAAATTAATTTTAAAATATAAATTAATCGAATTCATGAAATTTTTCATAAATTTAATGTAAACAATTAATTTCTAAACAAAATAAAATTAGAATCAGGTGATTATCTCAATTAGTTAATTATTTATACAGTGACAAAGTCGAAAAACGCTGTCTACAAAGTATAAAAGTGGCGCTGCGCTCGAACATCTGACCTTTAAAGCTCTATAACATAAGAAATGTTAGTTTTTTCGAATTTTTGCTAATGACATGATTTGTTCGAAATTAAATTTTCTACAAAATTGTTCCCTATAATTTTTCCATATTTTGCACCATTAAAGTAATATAATGATAAAACGATAGAATTGGACGTTTTTTTGTAACAAATGGATTTATTATCAACAAATACGGCATACGATAAATATTTGACTTCTAAGTTATTATTTGATAGATATTCTACCGATTTAGTTCATAATATATTAAATTTTATAAATAATTACGGAATTATTGCGCTGATAATCCAATTTTTTTATTTATTGTTGTAAAGAAAAATTGAACACGAATTTCGCTTGGCATCAAACATTTTCTCATCAATGAAGGGTCAAGTAACCTCCATGAGAAATTATTTCGCCGCAGCACAGGTAATTTCTGATTATAATGCAACTTATTAATATTACACACAAGATTCCGAAAGTGGACCACAACGATATCATGAAGTGTAATGGTGGAATTTTCCGAAAATATACGGTAAATGTTAATGGAAATCTGAGATGAAAACGGTGACCTCTCTTTAGAACCGTTTTAGTAGCGTTTCGCCCGTTATTGCTCCATTTGCGTCACGTTCCATCGTTAAAACATAAAACAATGGAATCAATTGGAAAAGTGTGTTAAGACAATCGATTTTTTTTTGCCGTGCCTACCAACATCAATCAATCAGTCAATCACGATCCACGATCTCAATTGTCTTGAATTGAAGGATACGCGTTTTTTTTTCCCGGGCCGCCGAATAGAGTTTCGTGTAGTATGTAAATACCGTCGATACTTCAAAATGTCAAGCCCAGCAGTGGGATTAGGAAAGTGTGTGGT